>QXTE01000181.1:1010089-1578074 GCA_003942145.1 Platysternon megacephalum
CCGCCGAAACACACACCCCCCGAGGTTTGCGCCGCCGAAACAAAAACAACCCACCCCCCCGAGCGCCGCCCGGCCGAAACAAAAACAACAACAAAAAAACCTCGAGCGCCGCCCCGCCAAACCAAAAAAACCCCAAAAACCCGAGCCCCCCGCCACCTCGAGATTGGCCGCCCCTTACAAGGTGCTGCCCCAAGCACGTGCTTGGTCGGCTGGTGCCTGGAGCTGGCCCTGTCTGCAACCTGGAGTAGCTCAGAATATCTGTAGGATTTAAAATCTCCTATCTGGGGACTGACCAGGCCCGACACTCCTTAGCTCAGGAGCACTGGCCAGGTCATAGGCAGGGCCGGCTCCAGGTGTTTTGGCGGCGTTCGGGGGGGGGGGAGCGGGGGTGTTGTTTCGGCGGCGCGGCGCTCGGGGTGTGTGTTTCGGTGGCGCGGTGCTTGGGGGGGGTGTTACGGCGGCGCGGTGCTTGGGGGGGGTGTTACGGTGGCATGGCGCGGCGCTGGGGGGGTGTTACGCCGGCGCGGTGCGTGGGGGGGGGTTGCGGCGGGGCGGGGCGGGGGTGGGGGGGGGGTGGGGGGGGGGCGGGGCTTGGGGGGGTGTTACGGCGGCACGGCGGGGCGCTGGGGGGGTGTTACGCCGGCGCGGTGCGTGGGGGGGGGTTGCGGCGGGGCGGGGCGGGGGTGGGGGGGGGGTGGGGGGGGGGCGGGGCTTGGGGGGGTGTTACGGCGGCACGGCGGGGCGCTGGGGGGGTGTTACGGCGGGGCGGCGCGGTGCTTGGGGGGCGTGTTACGGCGGGGGAGCGCTCGGGGGGTGTGGTTCGGTGGCGCGGTGCTTGGGGGTGTTTCAGCTGCGCGGTGCTTGGGGGGATGTTACGGCGGCACGGCGCGGCGCTGGGGTGGGTTGGGGGGGGGGACGGGTGGGGGCGGGGCGGGGTTGCGGGGGGGCGGGGGGGGGGGGGGGGGGGGGTGGGGCGGGGGGGGCGGGGCGGGGGGGGGGGGGGGCGGGGGGGGGGCGGGGGTGGGGGGGGGGGGCGGGGGGGGGGGGTGGGGCGGTGTGGGGGGGGGTGTTATGGCGGCGCGGTGCTTGGGGGGGGGGTTACGGCGGCATGGCGCGGTGCTTGGGGGGGTGTTACGGCGGGGCGGCGCGGTGCTTGGGGGGCGTGTTACGGCGGGGCAGCGCTCGGGGTGTGTGTTTCGGTGGCGCGGTGCTTGGGGGTGTTTCAGCGGCGCGGTGCTTGGGGGGATGTTACGGCGGCATGGCGCGGCGCTGGGGGGGGTATTTCGGCGGCACGGCGGTGCTTGTGGGGGTGTTACGGCAGGGCGGCGCGGTGATGGGGGGGGTGTTACGGCGGGGCGGCGCTGGGGGGGTGTTTCGGCGGGGCGGCGCTCTTTTTTTTTTGCTTGGGGCAGCAAAAAAGTTAGAGCCGGCCCTAGTTGCAGAGCAGACTGTTGGCACTTAGGGAGGGTTGCTATAAACTAGGGCAGCCTGCAAGGTTACTGTAATTTGCACTGAGGGTTGCATCAGCCTGCAGCTAGCCCAGAATCTGGGTAGGTGCTTAAAGCCACCTTTACTACCGCTCAGTTGGACCTTCTCTGCTGCGCTATGACATGCAGTACAGAATCTTTCCTCTCTAGTCTCACCAATGGGATTTCCACACCTTCATGCTCCTGCATTATTCCTCCATCTTTGCTTTTTGCCAGAGTTAGACTGTGAATTTTTTGGGGCACGTGCCATGTATTATTATTAATATATAGTAAATTATATAGCACATTTATAGTGCTGCATAAATAACAATGGATCAGATCCTGAGATCCCGCATTAGTTTTTACTCAGCTTCTACTCAGGTTAATTGCTGTTGCTCAGTATCAAACTTCATTTGGAGCACTCGGGATTAGTGCAGAAATGGGACCTGTCTCTTTAAATTATGTCTATTCCTACTGGGAAGCTGCTTCCAAAAGATCTTTGGGAACTTGGGGGAAAAGCATGCACTTAAATAACAGCAAATTGAAACGAGCCAGATGTGAGCAGGATCATGGCCCCATAGTATTAGGTGCTGCACAGCCACAATAAAGACTTTCCCTGCCATGAAAAGCCCACAGTCTCATCTGATGATTAAAGTTTTCCATTGGCTTGATTGGTACATAGTCATAAGCCTTTTAAATATGGCTCAACTATGTCTTTCCATAGATGAGAAGCAAGCAGGGGTGAAAGTAACATTAAGCACTTACCAGTATGGGGGCCGGCTCCGGCCCCCGGAAGGGGCGGGGCCTCGGGTGGAAGGGGTGGGGCTGGGGGTCAGCATCTCCCAGCCAGCCCATCCGCACTGCCTGGCCTGCGCTGCCCAGGGCTCCAGTGGTGATTTAAAGGGCCTGGGGCTCTGGCCGCTACCGTGGTAGCAGCAGCAGTGGCCGAAGCCCCAGGCCCTTTTAAATCACTCCTGGGCTCCAGGGCATCTGCTCCTTTTTTCCCCCTCCTGTTGGTGGCCCAGAGGGGGTGCAAATGGGGCAGCATTTTAAGCAGGGTCCTTTGCCACGGCAGCGCTTTAACGTTAGCTGAGTACAGGTCAGTACCGGCGGTCACTTTTTACCGGTCCATACCGGCTTACTTTCACCCCTGGAAGCAAGGAGACACTTTAATTGAGGATGACTTTTATGAAAAGATTACAGAAAATATTTTCAAGTGTTAGGCATCCAAATACCACTGAAATTCAATGGGCATTGATGAGCTCCTGATTCCTTTAGGCTGCTTTGAAAATCCCATCCTAAAATAACAAAACAACAAAGAGAAAAGAAAAGATTCCAGGAAACTATGTGGTGCAGCTCTTCCCTGACAATCTGTCCTGAACTTTGAGAACAAAATGGCAGTATTCAAGATCTATATGTGCTTCAGTTCCCAGAGAGCTTTAGGGTCAAGCCAAAATTTCCTCTTTAATTCAAAATTTTCTTGCCCCCTAGCGGTTACATTGGAACTTCACTGTCAGTATCATATACTTCATAGCAGATTAGGTTGGAAGAGACCTCAGGAGGTCATCTAGTCCCAACCCCCTGCTTGAAGCAGGACCAACCCCAACTAAATCATCCCAGCCAGGGCTTTGTCAAGCCAGGCCTTAAAAACCTTCGAGGATGGAGATTCCACCACCTCCCTAGGTAATCCATTCCAATGCTTCACCACCCTCCCAGTGGAATAGTTTTTCCTAATATCCAACCTAGACCTCCCCCACTGCAACATGAGACCATTGCTCCTTGTTCTGTAATCTGCCACCACTGAGAACAGCCTAACTCCATCCTCTTTGGAACCACCCTTCAGGTAGTTGAAGGCTGCTATCAACTCCCCCCTCACTCTTCTCTTCTGTAGACTAAATAAGCCCAGTTCCCTCAGCCTCTTCTCATAAGTCATGTGCCCCAGCCCCCTAATAATTTTCGTTGCCCTCTGCTGGACTCTCTCCAATTTGTCCACATCCTTTCTGTAGTGGGGGGGCCCAAAACTGGATGCAATACTCAAGATCTGGCCTCACCAGGGCCGAATAGTGGGGAATAATCACTTCCCTCGATCTGCTGGCAATGCTCCTACTAATGCAGCCCAATATGCCGTTAGTCTTCTTGGCAACAAGGGCACACTGTTGACGCATATCCACTATAATGCCCAGGTCCTTTTCTGCAGAACTGCTGCTTAGCCAGTTGGTCCCCAGCCTGTAGCAGTGCATGGGATTCTTCCATCCTAAGTGCAGGACTCTGCACTTGTCCTTGTTGAACCTCATCAGATTTCTTTTGGCCCAATCCTTCAATTTGTCTAGGTCACTCTGGATCCTATCCCTACCCCCAGCATATCTACCTCTCCCTCCAGCTTAGTGTCATCCATGAACTTGCTGAGGGTGCAATCCATCTCATCATCCAGATCATTAATGAAGATGTTGAACAAAACCGGCCTGAGGACCAACCCCTGGGACACTCTGCTTGATACCGGCTGCCAACTAGACATGGAGCTGTTGATCACTACCCGTTGAGCCCGACAATCTAGTCAGCTTTCTATCCATCTTATAGTCCATTCATCCAATACATACTTCTTTAACTTGCTGGCAAGAATACTGTGGGGGACCATCTCAAAAGCTTTGCTAAAGTCAAGATATATCATGTCCACCGCTTTCCCCATATCCACAGAGCCAGTTATCTCATCATAGAAGGCAATTAGGTTGGTCAGGCATGACTTGCCCGTGGTGAATCCATGTTGACTGTTCCTGATCACCTTCCTCTCCTCCAAGTGCTTCAAAATAGATTCCTTGAGGACCTGCTTCATGATTTTTCCAGGGACAGAGGTGAGACTGCCCGGTCTGTAGTTCCCCATATTCTCCTTGTTCCCTTTTTAAAAGATGGGTACTATGTTTGCCTTTTTCCAATCGTCCAGTACCTCCCCTCATCGCCAGGAGTTTTCAAAGATAATGGCCAATGGCTCTGCAATCACATCAGCCAACTCCCTCAGATGCATTAGGCCCAGACCCATGGACTTGTGCATGTCCAGCTTTTCTACATAGTCCTTAACCTGTTCTTTCACCACTGAGGGCTGGTCACCTCCTCCCCATACTGTGCTGCCCAGTGCAGCAGTCTGGGACCTGACCTTGTCTGTGAAGACCGAGGCAAAAAAAGCATTGAGTACTTCAGCTTTTTCCACATCATCTGTCACTAGGTTGCCTTCCCCATTCAGTAAGGGTCCCACACTTTCCCTGATCATCATCTTGTTGCTAACATACCTGTAGAAAACCTTCTTGTTACCCTTCACATCCCATGGTAGCTGCAACTCCAGTTGTGCTTTGGCCTTCCTGATTACACCTCTGCATGCTTGAGCAGTATTTTTATACTCCTCCCTAGTCATCAGTACGAGTTTCCACTTCTTGTAAGCTTCCTTTTTGTGTTTAAGCTCACCGAAGATTAAGCCAAGGTGGTCGCCTGCCATATTTGCTATTCTTTCTGCACATCACAATGGTTTGTTTCTGCACCCTCAATAAGGCTTCTTTAAAATACAGCCAGATCTCCTGGACTCCTTTCCCTCTCATATTAGCCTCCTAGGGGATCCTGCCCATCAGTTCCTCGAGGGAGTCAAAGTCTGCTTTTCTGAAGTCCAGGGTCCGTATTCTGCTGCTCTTCTTTCTTCCTTTTGTCAGGATCCTGAACTTGACCATCTCATGGTCACTGCTGCCCAAGTTGCCACCCACTTCTACTTCCCCTACCAATTCTTCCCTGTTTGTGAGCAGCAGGTCAAGAGGAGTGTGGCCTCTAGTTGGTTCCTCCAGCACGTGCACCAGGAAGTTGTCCCCAACACTCTCCAAAAACGTTCTGGATTGTCTGTGCACTGCTGTATTGCTCTCCCAGCAGATGTCAGGGTGATTGAAGTCCCCCATGAGAACCGGGGCCTGTGATCTGGAAACTTCTGTTAGTAGTCCAAAGAAAGCCTCATCTACCTCATCCTCTTGGTTTGGAGGTCTATAGCAGATGCCCATTTGCTCTTTCCTGTTCCAAATGCCTAGGTTTTACATTTATTTTTTACAATAGAAGGGCTTGATTTATCTTCTGACAGCACTGTCTGCCTGAGGAAGGAGGTCCTGGAGATGGCCACCCTAGCACTTAGACTTATATGGTCTGTAAAGCCCTATGTTATGTTATTTTTAAATATATGAAAGGGATGCTCAGAGTCTTGGATACATGTTTTGGAGTTAAACAGACCGGATTAAGAAGCTTTAGGGAGCAAACAAATTATGTGATTGGTATTCATTCACTCTGTATTTTATGCACAAAAACAGAGGTGATGTCTTAAAAATTACTCAGTTCAACCCAGTGATGACTTGCAAAGGATCCATAACCTGGACAGATACCTTGATCAGTCCCATAATCTGTTCATGCTCAGACCTCCAAGCAGTAGTGAACTGTTGAAATGTCACAGCCCCCAACTTTTCCCATGTGCTTGAGCTTGTTACCAATACTCCCAAGAACTAACCCTACCTGTGTCAGAATTCCCCAGAGTGGCTAATCAGAGCCCTCCGCATTTTCTACCAATCAAGACAGAAAAGACCAGCTTTGCTTTGTGTTTTGTTTTCTAAAAAAAGTTTTGGAGATCTTGTTAGAGTTTCAGTCTAAACGTTGTTGTGGGTTTGCTCTCGCTACTGCCAGGGTCTTGCAGTTTTGGGAAATGTAATGACTGAAACAATTTAAAACAATTGGGTCTGTCTACCTTACAGGCGCATACCACTGGGAAAGCAAGCAACTGTAAAACCAAGCAAATTTCAAGTTATTGTTTGGGGGAAACAGTTTGTCTTATGCTCTCTCCTTTTTGTGGATCACTGTACTATCTTAACACCTTATAAGCTGAACAAAGGCATAATTGGAGAATGTCTCTGTCAGGTCTATTCCTGGTATCACAAAACTATTTGGTTGTGCCAGGGAAGGGGTTAAAAAAGATGCCAGAAAGAAGACTCTGGTAGAATTCTATGAATAGCAAGGGAGAGAAAATAAATAGTTTCAAGAGGTGGTTGCCATCATCCTGCAAACACATGAACAGGTCTCCAAAGGATCAGTGTTATGTAAATGTTATTTGGCTGTTGGAACGATGATTTGGGAAACTTTAGGAATATACAACGTGTGTCAAATTGCTACTATCAACCTTCCTTTTAATGCACCTGTTTTCATGAATGCAACTGCTTGTTTCACTAAGGCATACAGCTATTCTATGTATGTGAATCAGATTCTGTATATGTGAATCAGATTTGCTATCCAAAAAACATGTGCAAAATGGCCATGTACCAATATTTCAGGACACAATCAGAAACCTATCTTGAACTGTGGTCCTCTTAACCATCTATTTGACTATGTCAGGAAAATGATAGAATTCTTAAAGATAATTTATATTACTAGCCACAAATCTCCCCAACATCTCCTATGGGGAGAAAAAAAGATTAAAATATACTTGTATTAATCAAGGAGCTATTCTCCAAGCTGATGTACTTGCAGAACTCCTGTTGACATTGATGGGAGAGACTCAGTACACATCAAAGGGAGAATGAATTATGCCCTTCAATGTTTCCATGACATTTCCATTTCTACTCTCTCCCCTTTCATATTTGGATGATGTCATTAGTGCTAAAAAAAATCAAAATCTTAATGATGAAGCTGCTTGTACAAACATATAAAGGGATCATGTTTATGCTTCCAGAACACTACATCTCCCTTTCTCCAAACATAATGGAAATATGAGTCTCCATCATCTGCCTTCTGGGATGATGCCCTTGGTGGGACACTTCTGAGAGTACCAATTCAGGACAAATTGCTTAGAGCAGGGCAGTTACAGCCCAAGGTTGGTATTTTTCACTTCTAAGGTACACCAAACCAGCCAGACAGAGAGGACTTTGGTTTTACCCCATTGGCTAACAAGCAATTACCTTAGACACTCCAGTTTCCCAGTATCACCAACAGTCCCACTCGTTATGGTGATGAATGGTTATGAAAACCAATACCCCAGTAAAAGGAAAAAGGTTCTCCCGATCCCAAAGGACCAAGCCCCATACCCCAGGTCAATATACAGATCAGATCTTAACCACAAATCACGCTGTTGCCAATCCTTTAGAATCTAAAGGTTTATTCATAAAAGGAAAAATATATAGATGAGAGCTAAAATTGGTTAAATGGAATAAATTACATACAGTAATGGCAAAGTTCTTGGTTCAGGCTTGTAGCAGTGATGGAATAAATTGCAGGTTTAAATCAGGTATCTGGAGTACATCCAGAGCTGGGACGGTCATTCAGTCCTTTGTTCAGAGCTTCAGTTTGTAGTAAAGTCCCTCCAGAGGTATGAAGCATTGAAGACAAGATGGAGGAGTTTTCAGGGCCCTTTATATCCTCTTCCCGTGGAAGGACACCACTGTGTTCTTACTGTGGAAAATCACAGCAGCAAGATGGAGTCTGGAGTCACATGGGCAAGTCACATGTCCATGCATGACTCAGTTTGCAGGCCGACGCCATTGTTTACATGCTAGTTTGAATGTTCCCAGGAAAGCTCAGATGTAGATTGGTGTCTCCCAAAGTCCATTGTCAGTTAAGTGTTTATTGATTGGGCACTTACTGAGAATAGTCCCTTCTCAAGAATCTGACCAAATGCTTCACTGAGGCTACTTGGACTCAAATATATTTGAGATACAAGTACATAGCCCATATTCATAACTTCAAATACAAAAATGATACACTCATGCAGATAACATAATCATAACCAGCAAAGCATAACCTTTTATCGACACCTCACATGACAAACTTTGTACAAGATTTGCTGCAAATATATAGCAGTGGTTGCACCAATGATCTATATGGTCACAGTTTATGTCAATAAGGTCACAGATGAACATACTGTACTGAGGATAGCAAGATGCGGGGAGCATGGTGTCTGATTGCAGCATTGCTTGTAAGCTAGCAAGCTTCTCAAATATACTGCAATCCAAATCTTTTCAGATGCCTTCCATTTGCCATTTATCACTATAAAGGACTTCTGCATTAGGTTGCAAAATGTCAATTATTTCCCTCTTAAGTCACTAGAGAAAAACAGCAATGGATCAATGGATTATTGAAACCAATAGTGAAACCAATCTGTGAGATGACTCCGAAGTTCTTTGGTACTGCTGAGTTTATAGATTGTCAGCTGCTATGGGTATGCCATGAAGTTACTTATCAGCGGAATGATCCAGGATCAGTTTAACTTGAAGAACTCTGATATTCACTCTAATTGCTATGGCAGTTTGTAGCTACTCAGAGCATTTGCCAGTTCTTCTTCAGTGAAGGGTAATATATTACTGCAGTGGTCCTGTGACAAAATCCTTAGTTTGCAACTTTTACAATTTTACCACTTAATTTTCTCTGAGGGCTGTACCTCAGGAACACTGTGAATTAATTTGACAGTTTGTCGTAGGAGTGCAAGTTGAGTACAAGAAAGTGAAATTTATTCTATATATGCCACTTGGACAAGTTGTAACACTAAGCCATATTTTTGGTCCATCCTCATCTGATTCATTAGGAATATATTATTGTTACAGAATTAAAAATGACACATGCCTCTATCTGTAATGAGCTCTTCAATATAGATTTAAACTCTTCAGAATGAGTTTATAAGCTTGAATGGAAACACAAGCTAACGCCATTAGTCTAGCGTTTGGTGTGTATCACCTTGCTGTTACTTTAAAATAGATTTTGCTCTCTTGCAGTGTGCTGGTCTATTTGGACTGGGGGGAGACAAAGAAGGGCCAAGAAAGCAAATAATAGTGTTGCCCCTTTGCAGAATGGTAGCAGATTTGTTTGGGGGATTTTTTGTTTGTTTGTTGGTGGGTTGTTTTCTCATTGGAAGAAACTTTGGTGATATACATTTAGGGTATTTTCCCCTTAGCTATTTATATTCACAAAATGCACATAAGTCCTATTATCCTTGAACAGAGGTAGCAAAAATGACAGCAAAACTTCACACTGGCCATTCAGTTTTCAAAAGCATTGGCCAAGATACCTCTGTGTGTAGCTCTGTGTGTAGCCAGAGAAAGCAGCACACTCAAACATTATCCTGCTTTAAAAACCCTGGGTCTTTCTGGCCTCTGTACTGTCACCTAGAAATTCCTTTAGTCCCAAATCCTTTGTTCTCAGTACTGACCATAGGCCTGGCCTTTGGTTCTAGTTCAAATGGGCCCGAACATACTTCTCCTTCTTCCCAGCTGCTCTACACAAAGAGATTCCTCAGACACATTCAGCTGTAACCAGTGTCCATTGCAGCTGGATTTTGCCTCTTTTCCATGGAGACAGCAGAAAGTGTGTGACCCACAGAATACATATCATCTATCTGGGGTGTGGCTGCAACATTTGAAGCCCTTAGTATTTAAGCTTTTCTATCAAGTACTAATATAGGAAATATAACCCATTTATGCAATATCAAGTAGTAATTTTATTACCAGCTTTGTCATAACAGTATATCAGCTGGTCTATCTGAAGAATCATGTTTCTATGGATTCAAGCAATCTTTAATGCAGCTAGAGCCTTAACTACAGAAATGCCTTTGTCGTTGATTACAGCTCTCAACTTCATCTCCCCGCACCTCCCTCTGTGTCTTTATCTCTAGTCTCTCCTCCCATCAACCTGCAGAGCAGGGAAAAGTTACAATATCTGCATCTTCTTGTACACACCTTAGGAAAGCCTGTTGTAAAGCAATCTTCCCCCACAGCCTAAAGAGATCTTAAAGTTTCTTGATGATACCGACTTTAAAATATGCTCATTGTCCACATCCATCATTTTCTGTGCACGTCTCTGGTTCCCCCTCTGATGGTATCTGGAAATTTGCTGATTTATCTCTGTATCTAAGTTATAGAGAGTTATATTGGATTACAGAGCACTTCAGCACTAGCTTCAGAGATGTCTAAATAATGGTTCCATCCAGGACACTAAGGCTTAGTCTTGACACTGTGAAATATGCCTACTTCTGTTCACTGCTATGTCAGAGTAGGAGCCTCTTGAAAGAACATTGTAGCAGGAGTGTGTATATTTTCAAGTGACAGGTCTGGCACTTTGCAGCAATCTGCTTTCATCTCCCCCGCCCCCTCCCTCAATGAATTCTCCCAAGTCCCCAAATCTTACTTACAGGAGAAATGGGAGGCTCTTGAGGGAGACACAAAGTGGAAAGCATGGCTTGATGGAGTGCCAGAGAGGCCTTAAAGTAACAGTGCCTTAAAGTCACAGCTAATAAGTTTAAGTTCTCCTTAGGCAGACAGATTTTTCATTCTGAGAGACAGAGGGAGACTGAGTGAGCTTGGTCATCAAGCTAAAGTCACTTAGTGTCAAGTAGATAGTAATTGCTTTCTCTGTCCACTTCAATGCAGGGCCCATGTACTGGTGTCTTTGTCCGTATTAAATCCACACATTTATTCACAGATGTGCTTGGCTTCATGAGGGTTTTTCTTTGAGTATTTAGTCTCTCTTTAGTGGTCCCCACCCACAAAAAAATTTCCACTTGAGGGAGTTATTCTCTTGCAGTGAGAAATATAGTCCGAGATTTTGCCCATGGTGGTGTGTGTCTTCTCCTCCGCTGCTCCTTTGCTCTGAAACAGACTTTCAATCCTCCTCATCAATTCTCCCTTTATTTTAAACTTTCTGAAAACACCTCTTTTCTCTTTTGCTTCAGCTACTTAATTACTCATCCTCACTGTTGTTTCCTATTATGCATCTCTGAGAATGTATTAATTAACGCTATGAAGTATTTTGAGGGAGAGAGTTTGTATCTAAGATGGTATAAAAGATGAAAGATACTATAATTAGGTAACAAAAGAAGAAAGACATTAGTATGAATCCATCCCCCCTTGATGTGAAGAACCCCACAGAAGATGTAAAATAGTAAATGAAACTATTTTTCTAAAACAAGATTAATAAATTAAACCTAATTATATGAATTATGTTTGTTGAGTAGCTTTTGCATCAGGGCTTTCTGTCTTGCTACCATTATACTGGCTGCAATTGTTGTTCTTTAATTCTGGTTACTAACTGTGGGTTAAATCCTGTAAATATTTACTCTTAGGAGTTTTTATTCAGATGGGGTAACCGCGTTCACTTTAAAGGTGGACACCTGCATGAACAAGCATGTGTGAGATTGAGCTCTATGTATTCACAATATTTGGACTTCTGTATTATTCCTGTTTTGATTTAACTTGTCAGAGCAGTTTCTTTGGATTTTCTTTCTATTTATGCTATTAAAAAAATTAAAGCTGTGATGCCAAATAAAGTTGCTCGGTATTTTGTGTGTTTGTCTATGCCAGGGGTCGGCAACCTCTGGCACGCGGCTCGCCAGGGTAAGCACCCTGGCAGGCCGGGCCAGTTTATTTACCTGCCGCGTCGGCAGGTTCGGCCGATCGCGGCCCCCACTGTCCGCGGTTCGCCGCTCCGGGCCAACGGGGGCGACGGGAAGCCGCGGCCAGCACATCCCTCGCCCGCGCCGCTTCCCGCTGCCCCCATTGGCCCGGAGCGGCGAACCGCGGCCAGTGGGAGCCGTGATCGGCCGAACCTGCCGACGCGGCAGGTAAATAAACTGGCCCGGCCCGCCAGGGTGCTTACCCTGGCGAGCCACGTGCCAGAGGTTGCCGACCCCTGGTCTATGCCATTATCAACCTCTATTGCCTTCCAGTTTACCTTTTTATTTCAGTCTTTTTTTATCTTGTCCATTTCCATCATCTCTTTACTGTCTGCTTAGTTTGTTTTTCTCTTTTGCATGGTTTATTTTTTGTCCATCTGTGACTCTATCCATCCACACATATTGTATGTATCCTGTCACCTAGTATACACTTTCCAAGAGAAAAAAGAACAAACAAACAAAACCTGCAAGAAGGGCTTACTAGGCTTAACATGAAGCTTAACTACTTCCTCAGGATGGTGATAGAGTACCGATTTCTTTTTTTTTCTCCTCCGATTTCAAACTTCTGTGTATTTTCCACACTCTTCTCCTTGCTCTTCATTTACAGATTTTTCCCTTCTTCTTTTTCTCTAAACAGGTGGCCTCTGCATTGCCCAGTCACTGAAAATTCCCCAGGATCGCAAAGAGAAGACCATCGACTTTGATAAAATTATCAAGCAGCTCCTGGACACTCCCAATGCCAGGGCCGTCGTTATTTTTGCCAACGATGAGGACATAAAGTAAGTGTGACTGAGAAAATTAATACATTTGTGCTTGCTGGCTTTATGGAGTAGACAAAGTAAATAAGACTGTACAGAGCAATGGAATGGAGTGATCATTTGTAGGAACCTGTGGATCACTTTATAGAGAGAGAGCAGAAGAATACATAGTATATTGTTGAAAGTATCTGGGTAAGGAAGAGGTAAAAAACAAGAGTGATGCCATGGTAGGGGGTCTACTACAGACCACCAAACCAGGAAGAAGAGATGGATGAGGGTTTTTTTAAACAACTAACAAAATCATCCAAATCACAGGACTTGGTGGTGATGGGGGATTTCAATTACCCAGACATCTGTTGTGACAATAACACAGCAGGGCCCAGATTATCCAACAAGTTCTTGGAATGTATTGGGGATAATTTTTTATTTCAGAAGGTGGAGAAAGCTACCAAGGGGGAGGCTGTTATAGATTTGATTTGGACAAATAGGGAGGAACTGGTTGAGAATTTGAAAGTGAAAGGCAACTTGGGTGACAGTGATGATGAAATGATAGACTTCATGATTCTAAGGAATGGTAGGAGGGAGAACAGCACAATAAAGACAATGGATTTCAAGAAGGCAGACTTTAGCAAACTCAGGGAGTTGGTAGGTAAAATCCCATGGGAAGCAAGTCTAAGGGGAAAAACAATTGAATACAGTTGGCAATTTTTCAAAGAGACATTATTAAGGGCACAAGAGCAAACTATCCCTCTGTGTAGGAAAGATAGGAAATATGGCAAGAGACCACCCTGGCTTAACTGGGAGATCTTCAATGATCTTCAATTGGAAAGAGTCCAGTGGAGGGCAACACAAATGATTAGGGGGCTGGAGCACATGAGTTATGAGGAGAGACTGAGGGAACTGGGATTGTTTAGTCTGCAGAAGAGAAGAATGAGGGGGGATTTGATTGCTGCTTTCAACTACCTGAAAGGGGGTTCCAAAGAGGATGGATCTAGACTGTTCTCAGTGGTACCAGATGACAGAACAAGGAGTAATGGTCTCAAGTTGCAGTGGGGGAGGTTTAGATTGGATATTAGGAAAAACTTTTTCACTAGGAGGGTGGTGAAGCACTGGAATGGGTTACCTAGGGAGGTGGTGGAATCTCCTTCCTTAGAGGTTTTTAAGGTCAGGCTTGACAAAGCCCTGGCTGGGATGATTTAGTTGGGATTAGGTCCTGCTTTGAGCAGGGGGTTGGACTAGATGACATCCTGATATTCTATGATTCTATGATCTAAAACTCAAAAAGGAATCCTGCAAAAAGTGGAAACTCGGTCAAATTACAAAGGATGAATATAAACAAATAACACAAGTATGTAGGGACAAAATTAGAAAAGCCAAGGCACAGAACGAGATCAAACTAGCTAGGGACATAAAAGGAAACAAAAAAACATTCTACAAATACATTAGAAGCAAGAGGAAGACCAAGGACAGAGTAGGCCCGTTACTCAATGAGGGGGGAAAGACAATAACAGAAAATGTTGAAATGGCAGAGGTGCTTAATGACTTCTTTGTAGATGGGGGGAAGCAGTAGATGTGGTATATCTTGACTTTAGTAAGTCTTTTGATACTGTCTCGCATGACCGTCTCATAAACAAATTAGGGAAATACAACCTAGATGGAGCTACTATAAGGTGGGTGCATAACTGGTTGGAAAATTGTTCCCAGAGAGTAGTTATCAGTGGTTCACAGTCATGCTGGAAGGGCATAACAAGTGGGGTCCCGCAGGGATCTGTTCTGGGTCCAGTTTTGTTCAATATCTTCATCAATGATTTAGATAATGGCATAGAGAGTACACTTATAAAGTTTGCAGACAATTCCAAGCTGGGAGCGGTTGCAAGTTCTTTGGAGGGTAGGATTAAAATTCAAAGTGATCAGACCATTTCTCCAGTTTGTCCAGAAGAAAATAGGATGAAATTCAATAAGGACAAGTGCAAACTACCCCACTTAGGAAGGAACAATCAGTTGCACACATACAAAATGGGAAATGGCCGCCTAGGAAGGAGTACTGTGGAAAGGGATCTGGGGTCATAGTGGATCACAAGCTAAATATGAGCCAACAGTGTAACGCTGTTGCAAAAAAAGCAAACATCATTCTGGGATGTATTAGCAGGAGTATTGTAAGCAAGATGCGAGAAGTAATTCTTCCGCTCTACTCTGCGCTGATTATTATTACAACTGGAGTATTGTGTCCCATTCTGGGCACCACATTTCAGGAAAGATGTGGACAAATTGGAGAAAGTCCAGAGAAGAGCAACAAAAATGATGAAAGGTCTAGAAAACATGACCTATGAGGGAAGATTGAAAAAATTGGGTTTGTTTAGTTTGGAGAAGAGAAGACTGAGAGGGGACATGATAACAGTTTTCAAGCACATAAAAGGTTGTTACAAGGAGGAGGGAGAAAAATTGTTGTTCCTAACCTCTGGGGATAGGACAAGAAGCAATGGGCTTAAATTGCAGCAAGGGCAGTTTAGGTTGGACATTAGGAAAAACTTCCTAACTGTCAGAGTGGTTAAGCACTGGAATAAATTGCCTAGGGAGGTTGTGGAATCTCTATCATTGGGGATTTTTAAGAGCAGGTTGGACAAACACCTGTCAGGGATGGTCTAGATAATACTTAGTCCTGCCTTGAGTGCAGGGGACTGGACTAGATGACCTCTCAAGGTCCTTTCCAGTTCTATGATTTTATGATTCTATATTTCGCTATACCCTAGATGGGGAAAGGATTTCTTGGTAGGCATTTTTACTCTTATGATAAGAAATTCATTTCATAATGAAAGGAAATAAGATGTGCATAACTGTTACAATTTCAAATTCAGTCTAAAATGAATATTGTCCTGCATTTTTTCCTATATCCTATCACACCCCAGGTGATCCCAAAGCTCTTTACAATCTGAGGGTTTGATTATGCAGTTGCTTTGAATACAAAACTCATGTAAGGGATACAGGATAATGTTATCCAACTTTGACATTCAGCCACCTCTGCTATAGGAAAGTGGTAGCAAGCCATGCAACAAACACAGAATTCTGCACAACAGGGATGGGGGAAAGGAATTTTGACCAAGGTCACAAGACTGCAACTTTAGTATTATAAATAACATCAAGGGATCATTAATATTTTCACATAGCAGACAGGATATTGGTTTTTAAAGATTCATCTGAAAGACACCACCCTTTTCAATAAACTTCACAATAGAGAAGGATGAAGGGCTGAGTTTAACCAACCTGTGTCTTAGAGTGACTAGTTAATGCACAAATAATTTCCATTCATATCTCAGATCTTAATATACTACTATTCCAAGCAAGATCATTTATAATATCACAACCCTTTCACCTGGACAGATGTGAATTTTTGCTCAAAGGACTCTGTCTAGTATAAATAGTAGGGAAAAGCCATTGATTCTTACAATAGTATCTGGAATGCCTTGACCTGGAGGCAAGAGCCATCCATACTTTGCAGAGCACTGATTTCTTCACGAGGGCTTAGAAGCAAATGCCATACCAGAACCATGCTGAGCTGCCAACATTTTGCTCTACCCCTTCCCAACTCTTTTGATTCCAGTGGCCTGTATGAGAAATGGTATGAAACTTTGGCAATGCAGCTGTGAGACATTAATATAAGAGCCTCAGTTCAGGCAGTTGCTTCCCCACCAGCTTGGAGCATAGGGAGCACCACTGAATCTGGAGCTTCTGCTGGTGCTGGAGCTGGAGGCTCCATCGCTACCAGAGTCCCTTCCCTACTGGGCAGCAGCTAGAGGAACAGGTCCAAGGAGCTGTTGCTGCTGCAGCAGAAGTACAGCCCAGTGCAGGACCCCAGACACCAATGAGGGACCCTAGCACTCACATGTGAGAGACTACTGACTGGGATCCTACAATGTTCCAGTGCAGGACCCCAGAGCCCAGTGTAGAAAGACCAAAGCTCCTGAAAGACCCTGGTGAGACCCCCCAGTGCAGGACTCCAGACTGGGACCCTAGGACATTCCATTGCATTCCAGTGCAGGACCCCAGGATGCAGTGTAGGACATCCATCAGATCCCAGTGCAGGGATTCCAGTGAGAGTCCCGAGACCCTATGTAGGTCCCCATTGAAACATCCCACTGAGAAAATCCAGACCCTCGTTCATACCAGTGCAGGGCCACAACAGAGATCCTAGATCCCAGTGCCGTACCCTAGTGTGGGGCCCCAAAGAGGGACCTGAAGTCCCAGTAAGTGATCCCAGTGCACCATCATTGGTACCTGTGAAATCTGATGTTGCTCTTCTATGATATCTACTTGTTTTGGCTATGCCTCAGTAGCTTCTAGCCATCCCCCTAGTGATGACCATGTTGGTTTTGAGTGGGCGGAGACCAGTGCTTAATTTGTGCCAGGGCAGAGTCCCGGCACCTCTGAGCTTGCCCTGGCACCTCTTTCATTACAAATTAAGCACTGGTGGAGACTGAGTTGCAGTAGAGTGCAGAGAGTACCACCACTTTGTTTTCCCCCAAATTTGACCCCATCCTACAATCTATAGATATTTCTTCATTTTAGTAACTTCACTTTTACGTGTGTGTGTGTGTGTGTGTGTGTGTGTGTAAACAAAACTGCTGTAATTATGGCAAAATATTAAATATATCCAGATATTGTTTTGTTTTAATTCAATATAAGCTGGCTATGGGAAGGATTTGTGAATCAGAACTCCTCGGTTCTGTTCCTCACTCTGTGACTGACTCACTTTGCAACTATGGGCCAATTACTAATCACTTGAACATTCTGTGTGCAGGCAGACAGCTACATATGTGCAGAGCCTCATTGACTGCAGTGGGGGGCTCTGTGGGGGGGCAGCACTCCACCAGTGTGCAAGGAGTTGCGGGCTCAGAGCTTTAAAGTTCTATGACTCGAGGATAATGATAACACGAACCTATCGCACTGGGAGATTGTGAGACTTCATTATTCAATGTTTGGAAAACATTTGAGTTTCTTGGAAGTTGCTATACACACTGCACTTATGGGCACCTATAAATGCTAATATTAATAAACAATATATTTGCTGTTGCTAATCGCAGCTGTTAATGATAAAATGACTTGGTCGTTCAATAGCACCTGCACTGATCAGATTTCATTTGCTTTTCAGGCTATTTTAATAATTTAATTGAAAAGCAATTAAACCCCCTATCTACCCTTCACCAGAAATACATCTGCTTATTCCAGAGTCATCTGTGGTGTAATTTCTAAATTACCAGAGGGTTGTGAAGGTTCTGTCAATGTATAGTGGTGTAACTATACCAATTGTTACTAAGATTTCACAAAAAAGTTGAGATGAAATCCTGTCTCCATGAAACTTGGTGGTAAAACTTAAGATGACTTAAAGGGGGCCAGGAGTTCATACTTAGAATAAAAAAAACAAAGAGGAAGATAGACTGTTCTGGAATCGTCATTATCATGTGGATTGTTAAATTTCTGAGGTAAAAATTAGTTACAAGTATGTTATTTTGCTCATTCAGCAATCTTGCTCTCCTTGTTATTTTTCCTGGGTGATTAAGTACTGTTCCATTCATCTTGCATTCATGTGTGAATTATATGTGTCTTTCTACAGGCAGATCCTTGCAGCAGCAAAAAGGGCTGATCAAGTCGGTCATTTTCTGTGGGTGGGATCAGACACTTGGGGCTCCAAAATAAATCCACTAATTCAGCAAGAAGACATTGCTGAGGGAGCAATCACCATTCTGCCTAAGAGAGCAACCATAGAGGGTAAGAATTCTATTCTGATAGTCTTTCTGTCACAGTTTCTTATGTTTCCTCATTGCATTGAACGTTGTTGATATCTAACTGATACGCTGGTGGACAAATACACTGACCATGTACAAAAATGTATATATGGTATGATTCAGAGACTTGACAGTTCAACATAAAATAAGCTAAATCTAAACACCCTGAGGTTCTCCTAAAATTGGATATCCCCTATCTATCTGCCTAGCTGTCATGCTATGCTATGCTATGCTATTCTATACTGTTTGTGGTGATACATTTTCTGCAAGAATAAAATTATTTGTAAGTTTTTATACTTCAGTTATCTAGTAGTGGAATATATATGATAAACACCATTTGTGTGTGTGTGTGTGTGTGTGTACACACACACAAACTGTTTATTATCTGTAATACATACATACACACACACACCACACACACACACACTTTTGTATAAAAAGTATATATACTATAAAGTAGATATATAATAAACACAAACACACACAGCTTTCCAGATAATGCTTCTTTCCTTTCTCAACTTTTTATTTTGTTCTGTTTTCTATGACTTTACTTTTTAATCCTGCTTCTCTTAGTTATCCCCTTTGTGTCTGTACAGATGTTTAGAAACCTAATTGGCATCCTTCTGGGCTAACAAAACTTGCTGATTAGAATTTATGTTCTCATTTAATTTGAAAAGAAAAGTTCTTTATAAAGGAGACACTATGTAAAGAAAAAAAACTCCTCTGTTGGTACGTCGTTTTGTAGTTCTTGTTTGTCAGGCCAGATCTCCGAAGAATCTGCAGAACATGTTTCACACATTAAAATGAGCTCCAGTATCTTCACTGAAAGGAAGATCAAATATTTGATTCCTTTTTACTCTGTCTACACTACTGCCTCATTAATTATTCCTATCAGAACTATAATGCACTACAGCATTTTATTTTATTTTTAAACCCAGGTGACTTTTTTCCATCTCAGTTTCCTATAAATACCTAAAGAACATATTGGGATATTGTTTGTGAAAAACAAGCAATTTCTGTCACCATCATACTGTCTATATTGCATCCCTGGGCATTTCTAACAAAGATACTAAAATTTCACCAAAGATATAGACAAATAAATTGGCGGAGCAGTGGTAAATTGTATGAAAGTCTTCTACAATATTTCCCAACAATATCTTAACTGTGTATTAAACATGTTCTATACATTATAAAAAATGGAAAACATTGAGTATTCAGTTGCAAGCAATAAGTTAGGTTGACACAGGGACATGGTCAAGGTATATACTTTATAAATTAAACTCTTGCAGCCACATTTCAAATGTCAGCACAATGGATGCATCTCCAAAACTGTGTCCACTGAGCCAGCTAATTCCTACTTCTCAATGTGGAATTCAGTATTTAACCATAAAGTCAGTTAAGTTAAATTTGCTCTGCAGTTACCCATTTTGCATGTTCGCTTGGAATTGTGGTCTTTAAAATCATATTTCAAATATAGTCTATAAGGTGTACATGTACATTTTCTCCAAGAGCTTGATAATAGTGGGAAGGCATGGTAAGATGGCCTAGCTTTTCAAACCTAATAGTGTTAATACTAGTTATGGATGAATATCAGTATGACTGGAGAGGCACCTTCTTACTAGGATAAGCATTTGGAGCTTTGGAGTGTAGTCAAACTTTTCTGAACTTCTCCTGTTTGGAAATTGGTCTGAGTGTCTCATTAGGAAGAAAAAACACGTTCTCACAAGATTTCCAGTACATCTTGGTGTAAGCTGCATGAAAAATACTGTAAGAATAGATCTTCCCTGCCCACATTGTAATGATATTTTTGCTTCAAATCTGAAAGCAAAAAAAAAAATTGTGGATCTGGATGAATATATGGGGGAAAAAAACAACAAACAGCAAATGTTTCCTGAACTTTCTTTAAACATGAAAAGGTTCTTGCCTTATTCAAACCATTTCATCCATCTGTAATTACCATCTGTATTTGCCATCTGCTTAGTCCTACTGAGAGGGTGATGGGTAAGGAGAAGGAGGACATTTTTCTTCGGGGTGCACACCTTCTTTCTAAACAATTTTCAAAACGTTCACAGTGAATAAGTGTCATGGTATAAAATGTTTTCCATAGCTAAGAATGTCTCATTTCAGACCAATTATACCATCTTATTTGATCTATGATGATAAAGTCTCAGCATTCTGTTAATTATAGAATGTCAATCACCGTTATGTAGTATTATTTTTTGCTTGGTGAAACTGTTACCTTTCGTGTGTATGTGTGTATCTTATCATGAAAGCTTTCCAGATTTATAAATTGGACTGCCGTGTTTTCTTTCTTATCGTTTGGTTATGAAGCTAAGTGAAATGAGAACAGACATTTTAATGTCATCTTTTTTTTTTATCATCTAGCAGAAAGCATCTGCTCCCAAAAGTTTACCAGCACATTTCTTCTGACAAAAATAAATAAATAAAACAAGAAGCTATTTTTTCCATTTAAATTGATAGACAGGAAATGAAATCGATAAAATGTAAGTGAATTTGCCCCTGAAGGATCTTATGTTCTACAGTATCATAGCTTAGTATAGTCTACTTTTAATAGAGTGTTGTATAAAAATGCTGCACTCTGCGCCTTGGGCTCTTAGGCACTGATTCAATAAAGGACCTAAACATCTGCTTAAGACCCACTAAAGTCAATGACACTTAAGCACATGCTTATAAGTGCTCTGCTCAATAGGGATGTAGTGTTTTGATTAATGGGGGTCTTAAAGTCTGGATTGCAGTAGACCCAGTGCAGTTTTACTGCATAATGGGCAGGGTATGGAGAGTCCGTGAGGTGGCAGATGATGGACAGCCCTAATGGGGTGCTGAGATATCACCTGTGCCTCATAGGGGTTGAAGTCAAATGCAAGGGCCATGGCAGTGGACAGCTATATTGGTGAAGTTATGGTTCTGCCAGCACTTTTCTGCAGGAGAGGATACCATCCCTTGGCTTGGGCAGCAGCCTTGCCGAAGGCTCTTTAACTTTGGCTTTGCTCAGGCATGGCAGATTTCCCCATCCATTACTATCACATGAAATTCCATGTGCCAGTTTTTAGAGATTCAAAAGTTATAGATTTAATGCCATAAAATGCTTCCCCTTGTATATGCTAGGAAGTGCTTGTGTAGATCACAAAGACAGTAGTTCTGGTTTGGGCAACTGATGAGCTGCTTTATTTCATATAACCAAAAGCTGAATTAATTGGAAATGTATATATTACTGTAGACTTTCCTTATTCATATTTTGAAAAGTGTTGGCTTACATTTTCTTAAATTAAACATATTTTGATGTCTTAGCTTTTGGATACCTAACTTGAGACACTCAAAGGGGTCTGATTTTCAGAAGGCAGATACTCCTGCCTTTTTCAAAATCAGTTCCCTCTAAAGTATGTATGTACATACATACATATCTTCTATAAATATGTACATATATGCACAAATGTTCAAATTTATATTTACTTTGTGGAGTAAATGTGCTTCAGAATTTCCCATCTAGATCACTTTCATTTGGCTACATAAATATTACACCCTGATCCACCAATGCATTCTAAGGCAATGCATTTAAAGTCATCTTAATGAGCCACATTAGCATTCCCCTGTGACGGGTTGGGTCACAGAAACCCCCTTGGGGCTGCCACTGATGTGCCAAGACTACTTCTGCCCCTGCTTTCCTGCCCTGGCAGCTTAGGACTTCAGTGCCCTGCCTGGTTTGAGCCAGACCCGCTAGCCTGCTGCAAACCCAGACCCAGGTCTGAACCACGTCCCCTAACAGCTGTAGGCTTAATTGAAAGCAGCTTAAGAAGTGTTCCTGTCTTTAACACTCAGCTGCTCAACTCCCAATGGGGTCCAAACCCCAAATAAATCCGTTTTACCCTGCATAAAGCTTATACAGAGTAAACTCATAAATTGTTTGCCCTCTATAACACTGATAGAGAGATATGCACAACTGTCCCCTCCCCTCCCCCCGGTATTAATACATACTCTGGGTTAATTAAGAAGTAAAAAGTGATTTTATTAAATACAGAAAGTAGGATTTAAGTGGTTCCAAGTAGTAACAGACAGAACAAAGTGAATTACCAAGTAAAATAAAATAAAACCCGCAAGTCTATGCCTACTACAGTGAGAAAACTGAATACAGAAAAAACCTCACCCTCAGAGGAGTTCAAGTAAGCTTCCTTTTGCAGACTAGTCTCCTTCTAGTCTGGGTCCAGCAATCACTCACACCCCCTGTAGTTACTGTCCTTTGTTCCAGTTTCTTTCCGGTATCCTTGGGGTCGGAGAGGCTATCTCTTGAGCCAGCTGAAGACAAAATGGAGGGGACTCCCAGGGGGTTAAATAGACTTTCTCTTGTGGGTAGATACCCCTCCCTCCCCCTGTGTAGAATTCCAGCTACAAGATGGAGTTTTGGAGTCCCATGGGCAAGTCACATGTCCATGCATGACTCAGAACTTACAGGTAGCAGCCATGGTTCACATGCTACCTTGAACGTCCTCATGTAGACTTCTTATGTGGATTGGAGCCTTTTAAGATCTATTGTCCGTAAAGTGCTTCTTGCACTTAACTTGCAAATTCCTTTTTAAAAAAGCTGACCAAATGCCTTACTATTCATCATAACTTTGAGTACAACAATGATACATGCATACAAATAGGATGAATAGATTCAATAGATCATAACCTTTACAGAGATATGTTACATGGCATATGTAGCATAAAACATATTCCAATTATATCATATTTACATTAATAAGCATATTTCCATAAAGCCTTATGGGGCGCACCATCACATCCCCCTTTTTCTGTAGATGCTTGGGTGGTGTGATTCTCCTGTGGTTCCAACACCTATCCTCTTTTGGCTGTTGGTGCAGGTGCCATATCAAGGGAAAAGATGGAATGGTGGGTTTACAGGTAGGGTCCTTTGTGACTTTTAGCTGTCAATATAAAGTAGAGCAGCATCCAGGCTGATTTAAACCAGAGGTCCAGTTCAGAGCAGATTGACCTCCAAGATCAGGACCGAACAAAAGTGACACACAATCAACTTTGCCACCCCCTCTCTTAGGCTGCACTGGACACAGTATAAATATACTCAAGGATCTGCTCCCACTGTGTGTGTTAAGAATACACAAGAGTAGAATAATGTTGTTTTTTTAAATTACTGTTTATGGCCAACTTTTCCACTAATCCCTACTTTCAAGCTAGCTCTGAAGGCTGCCTACATAGTATTCAGTGATGTTCACATTTTGTGTCAGGTTAATGGTATGAAAAGGACCTTACATTTCAGATTTTTCTTCCTGGGTAACTACTTTAATTCCCAAGAGCACCTCATATCATCCCTCCTCAAATTCGTCTTATCACTATGGCAAGTTATATTTGTACCACATTAAAGAAAGTGTTCCCACAGACTTAAATGGAAACTTGAATCTCAGCAGCTTTTTTTCCCCTGGGGGTGTTTTTGCTGATAATGTGAGAATAACATCTCTTCTTCTTAAAGGTGTGATGCTGCCAGCCTCTTCTACTCACACTTAAGAAATATTAGGCTAGTGAGCAAATGTTAAATCTCACTTAAATTGAATGTGGCTGCATACTAAAATATATGAAATATATGCTTCCTGAGTTTTCAACATTTTATAGAGTAAGGGCTACTGTTAAAATATCAACCCACGTAGTTCATACAGTAAAATGATGCATCATTTTTCTGAAAAATATTTTCAAATGAACTTTCCTCTCCCCAAAATCGTAGCTTCTCAATTCAAACTATAGAATGAAAACAATCCTCCTAGACGTTTGCTTAAATACATCTTGCTCTGAATGCCCTAAACTTTGAGATTCTGAGTGTTCTCAACATCCTGGGGCTTCACTCAGAATTAAGGGCCCTCAGCATCTTGCAGGAACAGGGGCCAGGTAAGGTATTATTTCTTCAGGTGCTTGAGATCACCCATGGGACAAGATTTTCTTGGTTACTATCCCACTGGTTGACTTAGGGAGCACATGCCTCCAGCTTCCATCCAGGACACACCACATGATCCATTCTCTACAGCCAAGCTCTAAGATACAACTGCATTTGCTCCAATCCCTCAGACAGAGACAAGCACCTACAAGAGCTCTATCAAGCATTCTTAAAACTACAATACCCACCTGCTGAAGTGAAAAAAACAGATTGACAGAGCCAGAAGAGTACCCAGAAGTCACCTACTACAGGACAGGCCCAACAAAGAAAATAACAGATCGCCACTAGCCGTCACCTTCACCCTCCAACTAAAACCTCTCCAACGCATCATCAAAGATCTACAACCTATCCTGAAAGATGATCCCTCACTCTCACAGATCTTGGGAGACAGACCTGTCCTCGCTTACAGACAGCCCCCCAACCTGAAGCAAATACTCACCAACAACCACACACCACAGAACAAAAACACTAACCCAGGAACCTATCCTTGCAACAAAGCCTGATGCCAACTCTGTCCACATATCTATTCAAGTGACATCATCATAAGACTAATCACATCAGCCACGCCATCAGGGGCTCGTTCACCTGCACATCTACCAATGTGATATATGACATCATGTGCCAGCAATGCCCCTCTGCCATGTACATTGGCCAAACTGGACAGTCTCTATGCAAAAGAATAAATGGACACAAAGCTGACATCAGGAATCATAACATTCAAAAACCAGTAGGAGAACACTTCAACCTCTCTAGTCACTCGGTAACAGACTTAAAGGTGGCAATTTTGCAACAGAAAAGCTTCAAAAACAGACTCCAAGGAGAAACTGATTAACTTAAATTAATATGCAAACTAGATACCATCAATTTAGGCTTGAATAGAGACTGGGAATGGCTGAGCCATTAGACACACAGAATCTATTTCGCCATGTTAAGTATCCTCACACCTTCTTGTCAAACTGTCTGAAATGGGTCATCTTGATTATCACTACAAAAGTTTTTTCTCCTGCTGATAATTGCTCATCTTAATTAATTAGCCTCTTAGAGTTGGTATGGCAACTCCCACCTTTTCATGTTCTCTATATGTGTATATATATCTCCTTACTATATGTTCCATTCTATGCATCCGATGAAGTGGGCTGTAGCCCATGAAAGCTTATGCTCAAATAAATTTGTTAGTCTCTCAGGTGCCACAAGTACTCCTGTTCTTTTTGCATGAACTGAATTTAGTCAGCTTAAGTCAGCCTTAATATGCCCCAGTCAAGTTTGATGTAAATGAAAGGATAAAGTCACATCTGATTTTATATAATCACAGGGACAAAGAGGGAGTACACACTTAAATAGTAATAACTTTATAAAAAGTTGAATATGAAAAGTTTTAATCAGAGCTACTAGGTGTTGGTAACCAATCGCTCATACCCAACTTGGACCAGTAATCAGAACTTGGGGCAGAACTTGATTTTTTTCACTTAAATGTTTTCCAAACCTTATATAGGAAAAAAATAATGTATTTTGGAACACCCACCACAGGTGAATGTGATTTTCTGGTTATCATTGTACTGAACTCTTGGATAAAAAGGAACTTTGTCCTCACTGTCACAGGAGACAAGAAAAAAACAGAGCTACAATCCTGTGATACAGTGTGTATATTTGCAGGAATGCATGCAATACATTAGGCCTTGATATTGCAAGCACAATACTTGTGTGTAAGAGTTTACGGTCTCAGGGCTTAATTTTGTATAATATTTTACACAGATATTCCCCCAAATACTTCCCAGAGTGAGGTAATACTATTGTAAAGTGCGTATTGGTGACCGAAGGTAAGAGAAATTAAGATGTTTAGGCAAGAGAGAGAGAGGTGTTTTCTAAATAAATTTGGGATGGTATGAGATCTATAATCATTATTATTTTTTCAATTTATAATAATAAATCAGCCCAGCTGCTGCTCTGATTGCCTTTGGCATTAATTAAAATTACAATGAAACAGAAACAAAAGAGCAGCAAAACTCCACCCCCCACCCAATTGGCAGGATTTTCCCCACCGCAGCTCTGTCCCCTGTAAACAGCCACCCCCATCCCGCTCCAATGTCTTCAGATGCCTGGCAAAAAGATGGGCCTTGTTGGTCAAAGAAACTAGTTCCATGGCAAGATTCTGTGGAAGAGCAGCGAGAAGCCAGTGCTGATCTAGATAACGGAATGAAGAAGGAATAGAAAAGAGGGAATGTTTGTGAAGTAGGAGAAGAGAGGGTGGGGGGACTTAGAAATTAAAATGTGATCACAGTCACAGGGGAAATAAGAGATATCCAGGCCAATGTATAAAATCTGTCCAAATAGCATAAGGATTTTGGTAGCTCTGTGTAAATGGGTGAATGGTAGAAAAATGAAGGTTTTGTTTTTACAGCTCAGCTGGGCATTGTGCCCTCAACCTTACAAATGGTTGGTTATCCATGGATATCTTCTCTCTTAGCATGCTAGTCAGGAGAATATTGTTCATCTGCAACATTTTTATTTGAATTTCCCGAAACAGCAGGACTAGAAAAAAAAAAAAAAAACTGTATGGGAACACCACACTGGATTCCTATAGGTCCTACCATTGCTGTACTATTCTTGAGAAGAAGTCCAAGTGCCACTACTTCAGGGACTAACAACTTCACTTCTATTCCTTTATAAATTTAAATGAACTTCTTCCATGGTATCCTTTTTAATCACACACTGACCTTTAAGAATGCCACTTTATTTCTTCATTTTGCACTAGATTTAAAAAACTTTAAAGCATTTCTGTCTTCTTGTTATCACTATGATACCAAAATCTAATTATACTTTTTAACTGCCTGGGGTAGCTATCTTCATGCTGCCATATACCTATATAGAGGAGCTAACAGGATGTCCCTCTGATTAAAGAGGATAACACTGCTGGTCATAGAATCATAGAATCATAGCAGTTTAGGGTTGGAAGGGACCTCAGGAGGTCATCTAGTCCAACCCCCTGCTCAAAGCAGGACCTAATCCCTACTAAATCATCCCAGCCAGGGCTTTGTCAAGCCTGACCTTAAAAACCTCTAAGGAAGGAGATTCCACCACCTCCCTAGGTAACCCATTCCAGTGCTTCACCACCCTCCTAGTGAAAAAGGTTTTCCTAATGTCATGGAAAAACCACCCTAGGCAGTAACTTGATCAAACACTCAAGCCCGAGTCCCGTTTATTGAGCTCACACACACACCAACATGTTGGGGATAGCGGACTGCAAACCACTCCCCCGAGCGAAAAATTACACACACATTTTATAGAGCAAAACCGCAATTACATACACACCGCAAATGCATTACTTCAAACAGTACAATAAGGGGGTGCTTTCCAGAGTTGTAAACAACCCACCCAAGAGTGTATCACGGAGGCTTGGGATGACCAGTACTTTCCTATGGAAACTTTCGACATGCCTTGGTCATGAGGAAATAGCATCCCGTGACTACCCTTAGGCCTCATTAGGGGCCTTGATGGCGTGGCAAAGGGTATGGGCACCCAAGGGTTTCACAAGGGGGGCAGTTAAAGGTTACATTGTATATACTTTGAGCAAGGGTCCGGTTACAAAACATAGGTTGCAAAGATGTTCCAATACATAATTAGAGGCAAAGCATAGTAACAATATTATTTTCCTTATCCTATCTTATTGAGCGTTAATAGGGCTTTGGGGTGGGGGTGGGGGGCAACAATAATGCCAAGACAAAAAGGGGGATACAGTAAGGTAGATACAAGGGTGGGATACATGATTATAAGTAAGCCTATTACATTCCTGGTTACACATCATTGATTATAGATTGGCTTTATTGTCTTATAACTCTAGAAGCAGAAGTTCATACAGTGCCACAAAAAAGCAGAAGTACTGCTGTGTTGCAGGCAGACAAGTTGAAGCAAGGCCCATGACACAATGTTATTGCAAATGTTCCAGTTCCTCTTTTCTTGGAGTCCCCGTCCCCCCCCGGTGACAAAAGAGGAGGGGGGGTAATAGCTTGAGTAATAGCTGGGCTGCAAGTAAATTGGTTCAGGCTTGCTTTTGGAGTGGTAGCAGGGCAGGCCCCAGACACTGGCCTCTTCAATAAAGGGAAGAAGTATGGATGGGGCTGAGAGAAAAAATGAGGGGGGGGTCCCTTCTCCCACAGTCTCCCCCCTCTGATGCCATTGAGGCATCATAACTGGCAACCCACACTAATATCCAATCTAAACCTCCCCCACTGCAACTTTAGACCATTACTCCTTGTTCTGTCATCTGGTACCACTGTGAACAGTCTAGATCCATCCTCTTTGGAACCCCCTTTCAGGTAGTTGAAAGCAGCTATCAAATCCCCCCTCATTCTTCTCTTCTGCAGACTAAACAATCCCAGTTCCCTCAGCCTCTCCTCATAACTCATGTGCTCCAGCCCCCTAATCATTTTTGTTGCCCTCCGCTGGACTCTTTCCAATTTTTCCACATCCTTCTTGTAGTGTGGGGCCCAAAACTGGACACAGTACTCCAGGTGAGGCCTCACCAATGTCGAATAGAGGGGAACGATCACGTCCCTCGATCTGCTGGCAATGCCCCTACTTATACAGCCCAAAATGCCGTTAGCCTTCTTGGCAACAAGGGCACACTGTTGACTCATATCCAGCTTCTCGTCCACCGTAACCCCTAGGTCCTTTTCTGCAGAACTGCTGCCTAGCCACTCGGTCCCTAGTCTGTAACAGTGCATGGGATTCTTCCGTCCTAAGTGCAGGACTCTGCACTTGTCCTTGTTGAACCTCATCAGGTTTCTTTTGGCCCAATCCTCTAATTTGTCTAGGTCCCTCTGTATCCTATCCCTACCCTCCAGCGTATCTACCACTCCTCCCAGTTTAGTGTCATCTGCAAATTTGCTGAGAGTGCAGTCCACGCCATCCTCCAGATCATTAATGAAGATATTGAACAAAACCGGCCCCAGGACCGACCCTTGGGGCACTCCGCTTGATACCGGCTGCCAACTAGACATGGAGCCGTTGATCACTACCCGTTGAGCCCGACGATCTAGCCAGCTTTCTATCCACCTTATAGTCCATTCATCCAGCCCATACTTCTTTAACTTGCTGGCAAGAATACTGTGGGAGACCGTATCAAAAGCTTTGCTAAAGTCAAGGAATAACACATCCACTTCTTTCCCCTCATCCACAGACCCAGTTATCTACTCATAGAAGGCAATTAGGTTAGTCAGGCATGACTTGACCTTGGTGAATCCATGCTGACTGTTTCTGATCACTTTCCTGTCCTCTAAGTGCTTCAGAATTGATTCCTTGAGGACCTGCTGTATGATTTTTGCAGGGACTGAGGTGAGGCTGACTGGCCTGTAGTTCCCCAGATCCTCCTTCTTCCCTTTTTTAAAGATGGGCACTACATTAGCCTTTTTCCAGTCATCCGGGACCTCCCCCGATCGCCATGGTCCTCATGTCCATTTAAATTCTTCCTGTCAGATAATTTTTAAGCACGAACTTCCTAAATTTTGTTGCTAGAGGAAAAGCTTTTGCTAGTGATAAAGTATCCATTGCATAAGGGAAGGAAGGAAAAGTGGATTTGACCACATGTTAGAATAGATTTACAATGATTTATTAAATTAAGTATGACACATCCTGAGGGCTGCCCAGAGGGGAGTGGGGGTGGGGCGCAAGTGGGGCAATTTGCCCCAGGCCCCCACGAGAATATAGTATTCTATAGTATTGCAACTTTTTTTTATGGAAGGGGCCCCCGAAATTGCTTTGCCCCAGGCCCCCTGAATCCTCTCGGCGGCCCTGCACATCCTAAGTGATAAACGGCTGCTGCATCCATACTGGTCTATCTCAGCCCCAATAAAGCACTATGCAGATGGACTTGGGTATATGGAGTACCAAAAAATGACAATTTTTCTGCTTCTCATTCCTCACCTTCCATAAGGCTCGCTTCTTCTGTCACATCTACAAGAAGGGAGTCAATAAATATGTGCTTGTACATAGCCATATGCCAAAATGAGTAGCCACATGCTCTTTTGTCCTCACCTCATCCCCTCTCCATGGTTTGTTGGTCTCACTGATTGTCATTTCTGAAATGTAGGTTGTGAATTCTCCATGGCATGCCGTGGGTCTTTGTTTATTCTGTAAAGGACCCTACAAACTCCTCTGGGCACTGTGAAATTAATAGTGATCATTGACAAGATGAGGAAGGACGGACTTTGACTTCTTGATTTTAAGTGGGTCTCTGTGGAGTTCAGGAAAGGAGGGAGTGGAACAAGAGATTGTGTCTATGGGGAGCAATCCATGTGGGAGATTATACAGCTCAGGGTTGTATTATCATCCTCTAATCCTATCAGCAATGGCAGTGTGGCTAGCTGCAGTGGGGAACCAGCAGAGCAACAACCATACCTTCAAGGCAGCCCCTGTCTCTCCCCTCCAATGTGTCCTTCTACCATGGATCCCTAGAATCCATTGAGTGGGCTTTGGGCAGTGTTTCCAAAATGCACAGTCCCTACATGGGATGGTTTCCTTGGTTGTCCTCTCCAATTTTCTTGCTCAAGTTTTTTGCAGTTGAGAGGCTATTTTTCCTCTGAGGTAAGGTGTTTAGGATTTGGCCCACAAACAGAGATTTGTGATTTATTGTACCTTGTATGGGAAACTGATCTGGTAGCAATGACCAGTATTTTCAAAAGTGATTTATGCATGCCTCAAGTTTGAGATGCCCAACCCGAGTCATCTTTAGTGGATCTAACACTCACGAAGTGTTGAGTTCCCACCCACTGAGAATCATCCTTCCAGTAGCCTCAAGGTAGGCATGCAAAAAATGAGCACCCAAAAAAATCTTGGCTGATGTTTTCAGAGTATTGAGGGCTGCAAGTAAATTGATTACCGGTTTTAAATCAAATGGACTTTCCAACAACTCCTGCAAGATTTTTTTTTAATGTTTAATGTATTTAATGTAATGTACATATTTTAATGTAATTTTATGCAACTAAGATAGACTCCCTAGTCAGATACTTCTCTTGTATCATCTCAAGTGAAGGTAGTTTAAGCGATTACTGACTCTCTTTCTGCCTTTGAATCAGGAGAAAGATAAATGTTAATAGAATTATTCTTCATCTGCTGACTTTCTTCTGGTTTCTTCCCCCTGCCCCTCCCTTTTTGATTTACTTCCTATTTTCTGTCATAAAATGTCTTATGGGGCTGTTACAGCTCATTTCTTCTTGTTTTTTTAATTAGCCGGGCTACTGACTTTGCACTCCAAGATGTCTTGTTCTTTTTCTTTTTTTTAAAAAAAAATTCCTCCTCCTCATTGTCCTTACTTATCTGTGATCGGTTTTTAATGGACACTCAGTCACAGTGAAATAAGGACCAGGAGTGGGAGAGAGGGGATGAGAACAGATAGAAGAGGAGAAAGCTAGAGACTGATAAATAATGCAATATTGATTATTTTAAGTGTCTGGAAAAATACTTTGGGCAGTAATGAAAAATATAATTTATTGTCTGAGCTCAAAGCCTAATGTAAGTAAACAATGGGATTCAAACACATTTAAGATTAATGATTCAGTTCAAGCCAGCTAGCAGCATGGATGTGACTAATGTTTGTGGTCCCATGAAGTTCTCAGATATGAGGCTACAGGTGACACAAACCCAGCAGAATTAGGCACATATTTATTAAACGCCGAGAGTCATCTCCTCAGCTGGTATAAATTAGTACAGCTGTATTGTGGAGCTATGCCAGTATACACCAGCTGAGAAGCTGGCCCTGAATTTTCTAGTTGTCCCTTTATCTACCATTTGTTTGTCTTCCAAACAGGTGGTGGATTGAAGCCTCAAGATTTTATTTTGCTTTTCTTTATTTCCAATTATTTTTTTTTCTGCTTTCTTTTTAGGCAATGAAAGGATAGCTACTTAAACAAAGTTATGAGTGAAGGCGTACTCAGTGTCCATTGCTCTAGACCATTCCAAACATTCATTTCTTAAAAACACATGAATGTAGTAATTCTAGTGTCTCTTCTCTATAAACTATATACATGTGCAAACACGCATCTCCTCTCTTTGTGTCTGCTTCCCTGCTTGTTCCACAGTAAAGAGGAAACACATCCTTGATATGAGATAATTACTGTAATTAAAAATGTTAGCTTCTGTTGAACAGCGGCAAAGAGATTTTTTTGTGAATAAACAGTTTAATCAGCTTTAGAAAATGAAGGTTCACTAATCAATTGGCCTTCTAAGGCCAAATCCTGAAGTTCTGTCCTTATTTCTACCTAGTCATTATACTCTGGCAAGTCTGCTGTTGATTTCTCTGGGGCAAGGACTTCAGGATTGTCTTTAACTGGTTAACGGGGGGAACAGTTTCTTTCAAATTAGGGATATGTTTGGTTTCTCATTGGAAATACTGCTTTAGAATAACACAGATGACTCTCTCACAGATGTAAGTCAGCATTGCACTAATTCCGCAGTCCTCAAATATTTTATCTGAATACTCAACTCCTATCAAAGCTAAAGAGTTCAAGTTCCCCCTTCCCACGAGGTAGAAACAATATTCAGCTAGATAGCTTTATACATTGGTAGTGAAATACTGGAAAGCTGTCTTATCTACATCTATAACTACCTGTACACAAACATGTTTCAGTGAGATGGACGGGTTTGTTTCTGTGCACAGCTTATCCATCTGTAAAAGGATTTTTGGGGGGGAGCAAGGGAGAATGAGGGAGAACATGAGTACTGACAACACCAAGTGATTCAGTCCTACCCCCCAAAAAATCGTGAGACTGGCTTACAAATCATGTTAGGGTTTTTTTGTAAAATAATATATTTGGGGTTATTTTTAATTTGTTTTCTGGTTTTGAGCCTTTAGGGTGCACTCCCTTCAGGTTTTCAATCTTTTCTTTGCAACCAGAAGGGCTAGAAGCTTATTTTAAAAATAAATAAATAAATACAAGCTGTGATTACCTTGCAGCCTCTTGATTCCACCAGCTGGGGTGGTGAGCAATACACCAAATATCTTAAGACTCACAATAAAATCGTGAGAGTTTGCAACAGTGGAAGAAGTGATTGGGGAGCAGGTTACTGGGTGGGAATTGGGCAGTGGAAGGAAGAGTCTGGGGTCAATGGAAGGTGAGTGAGAGCATGAGGGGCAATGGGTTGTTTAGGAAGGATCCTGGAGAAGCCTTCCCTCTTCTACCCCTTCTTTCATTGATCCTTTTATGACCTTCTCACCCCAGCCTGTGCCCCCTTACACTCTCCCCGTTGTTCTGTCCCCCTCTGCTCGGTGCTGCCAAGGGCCTGAAACACCCAAATTCTGTCCTCTTTGGCAGCCATATGCTAACTCAAAGCAGAGCAGGAGAGAAAATCTCCCTATCCTAGATGCTTTCACTCAGTGGCTGGGAAACCTCACTCAGTTGTTCCTGCCCTGCTGCATGTGTGAGGGAGGCTTCAGTTGGAGCTGGGAAATTCCATGCAATGACTTTAAATTTCTTATTGTCAGGATGTAAGGGATAAAATTGTTTTGAAAAGATAAGAAAAGAGTTTCAGGCCCTGCTCAAATACCATCCAGGACCCACAGTCTGAGAGCAGGTGCTTATCTCACTTAGGATATTGTCTTTCGGTTATAGGTGAAGTTTGCTTGAAGTACAATGTGAATAAATGTGTATTTATTTGTTGTTTTTTTTTCCTGGAACATTGCCCTTGTTATGTATAGAGTCCACCTACTAGCAGCATTCAGTGCTCATGCTTAATTAGTGTTCTCACCTTTAAAATGAATTTTTGTGTCTTTTCATCCAGTCATTTAATCCACAGTACATTCTAATGAACACCTACTCTCAGCTGAAGTTGCTTATTCCTTACTGACACCACTGGAGTGCACAGGTGCAGATGCAGGTAGACTTTGGCTCATTGTTCTTTCTATCTCAATCAGTGCAGTGTTTCAAGTCATTCTGTCTGCCAACTTGATGGGAATATAGCTTTTGCAGTGCTGAGGAACCTTTTAATTGATTTTTAATTAATACTGCAGTTACCTACAAATCTGAGAAACACTTGTACCAGCCAGAAGTTTATTGCATATCGATGTAAACATTTTGAAAAGTCACTCTGGGAGTTAAGATCTACTTTGATTTCCCCCTCACTTAGTGCTGAATCTTGTTTCCTCTTGCCTGGGTTGCAGTGTTCAAAGGAAGGACCATAAGCCTGCTCTGTTTGTCCATATAAATGTTTAGAACTGGCCAGACGGAAGGCAGATCTGAGCACCACAAAATAATGCACTCCATCAGTATTATGGGCAATGTTTTGTGAGCAAGACATGTTACACTTTCCTCACTCTCCCCCCCCCCCCCCCCCCCCCCCCGCATTCTTTCATGGTTTGCCAGTTTGCAGCTTCATCATGAAAGATGAAGTGCAATTAAATAGTGGCTTTACTGCCACTTTTCAGTGATGCACAGTCTCAGGAGATTGATAAATATGGTAATGATGTTGAGATCCAGCCAAACAGACAGGGTCTATTCCCAAATTGCATATACAAACTGCATACTCGGTGCGGTGTTTCAGAGCAATACACTGCTTAACTTTAAAAGGTTGAAAAGAAGGCTTTTGGGAGAGTTTGAGTACCTTCAGAGAGCCAGGAGCTTAAGGGGAGTATTGCTTTTTGATATGCAGCTATAGGGAGGCTAGGAAATGCAATTTTACTACAGTGAAGTTGGGTGTTATCAACTTAATGTAGTTTCTCAGCTCCTAATAACTTGTTCAAGGCAGTGCAGCTTTCTTTCTTCTCTTTTATTTCTAAGATTTCCTCTATCTTGAACAGAAAAAGTCACCGAGAGGCGCAATATCAGAGTTAATCGTTAGCTTGCTGCAAACTGAAAGCCTGAATGTGGCAAAGCAAATGCCTTCATGTTTAAGACTCTACATCTCTGATTCTATATTATGTGATCAGAACTTCTTTTGTATGTCTTTACGTGTTGAGCTGCCATATATAAGAATAAACTTCCTACATGGAAAACCAGAGGCAGAATAATTATATTCACTAAATTTCACTAAATGCTTTGCATCGCTGTGGTCTTTGATCATCTTCCATGACTAGGTTTTTAGGTTTTCTTAAAAAGCTTACAAAACTGATATTTTTAGAACTCTCTGTGGAGAGTTGCTTACCACAAATCAATGCAAGAGACGATTAGTGTTGGGAACAGCTTTATCAAGTTTCCCTCCACCCCCCCACCCCTAATCCAAAGCAATGAGTTTTAACCAGTACTATCACAATAGCAAAAGAGGATGCTTTTATTAGAGGGTATTGCCATATGAAAAAAGTAACTCTGTATAAGATTCAAATTGGACCACACAACAAAGATTTAAGATGCTCCTTTTCAGTTCATTGAAATGAAAGAAACTATTTGCCAAAGACATAGAAGAAATTTGCATGTTCACATTAGAGATATTTATTGACTAAGATGTATCCCTTATTTATATTAGGGATATTTCCTCTTCAGAGTATTGCCTTTGGAGTTGCATTCTCTTTGACATACATGGTTTGCTGCTGTTGCTAGTGTGTGTATGTAGTTGTGACCAATAGTATGACTGGCATAGTGACGAGAACTTATTCAAAAGGGGAGACACATTAATGATGGGTCACTGTCAGGATGCTGGATCTGATAGTTTCATTTATCCTAAATCCCATCTGTTAACCTATATGTACCCTGCACCAATTTAATATTAGATCGGGTCTGCTGCGTGATGTTCAGAAAGAATATTTCCATCAACAAATACAAAGATGTTATTGACAGAGAGCGTATTATAGGGATATCCTGAGAGAATTCCAGATCTGCAGGTTCTATGGTAAGAAGAGTCAATATGATGGTTCATTAGGGATGTTTTATGGGGAGGAATGCTGTAGTATAGTTAATAAAAGACCTTAGCCCACACAGAAGGATTCCAGGGGTGTGCTAGAGGAGGGAGTGTTCACAGGGAGATCATTTTTTCTCCACAGGAGACAGCCATAGATTGCTTGCTCCCCAAGATGCTTACAAACAGAGTGGAGAACAGCAAAGAAAATGTTCTATCCCTGTGAGGGCGTGTCCAGGAAGAATGTTGGTGGGTATTGGCCCTTCCACACTAGCTAACAGATGGAGGGCTGGGTTGGGAGGCCAAATAATTGATTGCTACAGGTACAGCAAGCCCAAAAGCGTACCTTACACCCAACCCCAGTGCCCATTAGAAAAGCATAAGGTCTGCAGGCACAGCTACTCAGGCAATACACTTCCTTCCTGCTTTTAGAATGGCTCAGAGGTGTAAGACTCATTGACTTGATGGGAGTTCGTTTTCAGTCTGGTAATAAAAGGGGAAGAGTTTCTAGAATCCACAATTCCCACTGGCATTGGATATGCTCCTCTAGAAGGATTTAGGAGCCAAGTGTTTTATTTATCCCCTTTGGGAGTCTCTGTTACATAATAATAGCCAAGAGTAAAGAGCAATCCGGATGAATGCACTGAAAAGGCTCAGAGCCATCTGGTGATCTGAAAGGTGGTATTTTTGCAGATAGACAATGACTCAATAAAATGCTCCTGTGTGTCAACAAATGCAGGAAACTGGGTTAGCTTTTGTGTATAGTGAAGCCCTCCAGGTTTGGCAATAGGCAGTGTCAGCAATCAGCCCTTCTTTACTGGAACTTGACTTGCAGAAAAGGAGAATTCCATCGTGGATGAGCTGAGCCATTTTTCAAACACTTCAGAAATGTCAAAGCATCACTCGCTGATTTGAATTTGCATCAATCTCCTTTTGAGATTCAGTGCTTCGAGGGAATGATGGAACTCAATGGATAAATCACTTGACCCTGAAATAGTGGAATTTCTGGGCTGCTGAACCAAACCTTAGACCATAGAGAAGTGTGAAAATAGCTAGTTTTTAATGGGTATTTGTTACAAGATTGAGTATAAAACTCCCATTTTTCACCTACAGGAAAGGAAGAAAGGCACATTGCCAATGTTGCACATTCTCCATTCACATTGCACATATCCTTACTCTCTTGTACAGCAAATGGGGAAGATTCTAACACACTTGACAAGAGACAAAGAATTCTTGCTCCTTAGTCAGAATTGTGTATATCAGACTAAATAATTGGATTTATTTGTTAGATGAAAGTGTCCATAAATGATGCAATTTACTTAGATTTTAAATATAGAGTTCCACGTAGATTTCATAGGCTATTGCTAATGGGATAGAGAACTTTGAATCACTAGGATTTTGCTTCAGATCTGGTCCAGGTCAGTAATAGACAACTGCCTGGTGTTTTATGTGACATAAGTGGGTAGTTTTAGCCCAATGCTTAATGAACAAACTATGCGCATCACAAAATCTGACCAAATATCTCTCTTATTGGAGCCAAGATGGTCCTAAGAAATTTACTCAGATTTCATATTAGCACGTGTTTTGGCTCAATAAAAACCACCCAATAAGGACTTTGGGATTGGGTCAGGGAAAACAGGGAGTTGTTTCATCTCATCTATATTTCTTGGTTATATTTTATTTCAAGTGGCCACAGTAAAAATATAGTGTGCACATAAAGTCTGTTTGTACTGTATGCTGATAGAATGTCTGAACAGGAAAAATAAAAGTTCCAATCAGCAAAGTCTTTTCCTCCAGGGTTTAATTTTTATAACAATAAATTAAATTAATTTAATAGAATTAGAAATTAAAATTAAAGGAGAAGAAGTCCCTGACCTTGTGGTTAAACTCAGTCCTTCGGGTCTAAAGTCAGACCTTCCCAAAGATATTCTCTCCTCTCCATCTGCCAAGCAGTCACCCTGGTAGCCCTTCTGCTGAGCATCTGTGAAAGGGAAGGAGGAAGCCAAGCTAGAGAGAATCTCTTGGTCACTGGGCACTAGAAAATACCCCTTTACCTTGTCTCACTGTCATACAGTAGCAAACCATGTCAAGTATAGTACTACTTTTAAGTCAGTGTATAGTGTATTTAAAAAGTTAAGTTAGGATCATTAGTTGGTAGCCAGGTGAAATCTCAATGTATTAAACACACAAACATCCAGTTACATCTCAGACCAAACAGGCGACTTAGTCAGTTTTAGATTGTCCTTTATTAGGATGGCGTTACCTCCAAATAAAATGTTTTGCTGTAAGTGACCTGATATCCACATCTAGCTGACTGTCATATAAATACAGGATTGCCCTTTTAGTTATATTGAAATGCTCATCATATTTGCTATTCTAAGGTAATACAAAGAATACCCATACCCATACAAGGCTAAGTTAGTTTGTTGGGTTAACAATTGAACTGAGGAATGTTGGAGCAAGTGGACTAAACTAGTTAAAATCATGCACTGAGATATCTTTTCTAATGATAGTAATATATTTATTGAAAGACACGTCTTTCTTTCTTTCTTTCTTTCTTTCTTTCTTTCTTTCTTTCTTTCTTTCTTTCTTTCTTTCTTTCTTTCTTTCTTTCTTACAGTAATAAACAATGATTGCTTTTCAGTACTGTTGTATTATTTAATACCTCTCTGGTTTTGGCAGATATGGAAGCAAAAAGCACAGAAATAACTTAGCACTGAAATACCACAAAAAATGTGTTCTTATGGTATTTCTGACCCTATAGTCAGAAACTAGAAGTGCAAATATCTTTCATGAAAGTCTAATCTCATGAGATATCTATACAAATATCCAAATAAGAAATTCAGGTAATTTTAAATAAGCATCTGAACTCCTTGATACACCTTATTCTTCTCCTGAATTAGCAAGTCAGCAGTACTTCTTTATATTCACTCAAACAAAGAAAAAAAGTTGAAACTTCTAGCCATTTATTACAACTAAATTTACACTTTATGCTCTTGCAAATGTGAAAGCACATGGATTCACATTCACATTGAAAATGTGTTCCCTGCAAGTATCACACGGTTATTAGCTCCTACATTTCCCTGTATGACTAAATATAGCTAAAGCCCTTAAGTCTGGCACGGAGTGTCTGAGTCATACTGGTGTGGGCCACTCCAATTAAAAACTCCTGCACACATTAATTTGCCCAGAGATATCAAGCAAACACCTCCTGCAATATATGAGAACTGGTAAGTGTTTTCTTGTCTAGATGTTTAGGTGAAATTCTGAATCTTTGGGGTCAGGGATCTGCCTTGAAATGTGGAAACAAATTGTTCAACTTTGAAAAGTACCAGAATGCAATTAGTTACCCTGAAATGCTCAAGCAACAAGTTTTCAATGTGTCTTGCTGGAATTATTATTTTCTTGAGAAGAGGGCTCAAGTTAAACTGTGGTATTATATTCCTTCTCCATAAAGGTCATCATAAATGAAGAGTTAATAAATACACCTCTACCCCGATATAACACGACCCGATATAACATGAATTCGGATATAACGCGGGAAAGCAGTGCTCCGGAGGGGTGGGGGGGGGGCTGCGCACCCCGGCAGATCAAAGCAAGTTCAATATAACGCAGTTTCACCTATAATGCGGTAAGATTTTTTTGGCTCCTGAGGACAGCGTTATATCGGGGTAGAGGTGTATTGTCTTCCCAGGGCCAAATTTTCAGCAAGTCTCAATCTGGCCTCTGCTTTGGTGTACACCTGATGCACTCCCAAAACTATGAATACACTAACAGTGCACATACAAACCCATATTTGTTCAGGCAAATCAGGTATTTCTATGCCCAGCTGCCCAGTTTTATTTATTTACTTGTTTATGGCCATTTCTACTGCATTTGCTAAATATAGCATGAATCTGTTTAGCTGTCTGTACAAAGTAGATGCAGATTCATTTTTGCAGGTAAACATGGAGGTCCAGGCTGAAAATTTGGTCTATAATGTTCACCTTTTTTTAAAAATGGGAATTTTTAAAAGTTTTACTTCACACTCGGCAGTGCTTGTTCTTTTTCATCAATGGTATCCCAGCTGCTCCAGTCACCTGTGTTGATTTCTTGTATGATACATTTCTTTGCAGTTTAGGTGAATGCCATTCTTCACACATGAATGATTTTGAAGGACAGATATACTGCTGAACTTATAGGTAAACTTTCTTCCAAGAAACTTTACTATAGCAAATGTTTCACTCTTTGCCTTTCAACAGCCTTTGCGCACCCCATGTATAATGGTCCTTAGGTTTTGATTTCTTTTCCCCCATGGATCCTTGGCATTTCTATTGGTTGGTTGAGGATCCCACCATTTCTTCTGTTACCCTTGAGATCTGAATCACATTCTGTAACTTTCAATACAAAAGCACTGATCACAAATCTGCTTTACAATCAGTCAGTGCTTCTCCTTCCTCAGTCACAGAGATCTGTTTTGAAAGATGAATTATCATTCCTTTTCCCACCAGAGGTGGAGTATGCTGATAACCTCCTAACTTTCAGCATCTGCTGCAGCAGGAAATGTGAGGAATAGGCTTAAAGAAGCGAACCAGCAGAATATTGGTCTACATTTACACATCTTATCTTGTCTGAGTTGTCTGCTTCTGAAACAGGCTGAGCGCAAGTGGAGAAGATGCAATGAGGGGAGAAAAATCAAGTATGAAATAATACTAATTGAAGAATTGCAGGAAATGAACAGATTTTTTGGTTTTTTGTTTTGTTTTTAAGTTTGCATTTTTAATGTTGGCATGCTTATAGGCTTTTGAAATGATATGTTACAAAAGAATACCTGTTGTCATTTTCATTTAGAAAAATAACACAGTGAATATCAAGGTGCAAACCTTGTTTGTGCTGGGTTAACAAAACTACTTAAGAGAATAATGTTTTCACTTTATTGACAGTCATTGCTGAAAGCATATTAAGAGCCAAAGGGAATGGAATATAATTGAGAAAAAAATTGCCTGGATGTATCTGTTTAGGAAATCTTTAGGGAAATTAAATATCAAGAGCTATAAAGGGCAGGTGTCAAACTTGATATCCTGAGAGAAGTAAGGTAAATACAACCATTTTGCCTCATCAGAGTTAGAATTTAATTTCAGCACAGGTGAAAAACTATGCTTGTAAATGAAGATAGCACCATGTGCAATTTAAACTTTTCTATACTGACCTGATAGTAAAATTAGTTCAATAGTTTTTATGAAGCTCAGAATTGTTTGTCACTGCTCCATTTCCATGGAAAGATGTCAATTGAGATAAAAAAATGTTCATTAGCTGGAACAGGACTAGGGTTTCTGACCCATCCCTTTTATCTTTAAGGTTCAATGACACCTGTCCTTTATAGATATCCATATTTAATTTCCCTAAAGATTTCTTAAACATAGATGAGTTCAGGCAATTTTGTCTTATTTTCTATTCCCTTTGGCTGTTAATGTGGTTTTAGCAAGGGCTGTCAATAAAATGACTTCTAACCCCTCAACCCTCTTTTCTGTTTCACCAATACTCTCCCTTACTTGACATAACTCTTCTTCAATCATGGGAGAAATCTTTTCGGAGCACAGCTTCTCTAGCAACTTCTCTGCTAGACCCTAGTTGCTGGTGGAGTAGAATTTTGTTTTGCTTTGATGCATGCAATGTATTTGGGGCATATACCTTCGACAGCACAACATTTTAATTCTGGCACCAGTGGGGAGGCTGCTACAGGTGCTCTGTAGTTCTAGATTAAGCTCCATGTATGGACTGGTATGTCTGATTTATCAATGTGTGTTCTAAGAAATATGTACTCACAATTTAATTTGTGTCTAGTGTCTCCCTTCTTATATTACATTGCTAATGTTCCTAGAAAGTTTATTCTCTCTCTGTCTAAGGAGTAGGTGTCATTATAGATCAATGGCTTGCTAGCAATTTAGACTTGGCTCTTTTGAACACAAATTTATCTGCACAGATACTGGAAATCAGCTCTGTTTCTAATTACACGGTAGGAGGAAGTGGGGAGGTGGACTGGCTTGTCTGTATCCCTCTCCTGAATTTAATATGCAAAACCCATCTGTATCCACTCTCTCTAGTAGCTGAGCCAGAACAGTTCTGCTGTGTCATTGGGCGTGGACTTAGTTTTCAGGAGCCAAATGCTGTGAGTTCTGTTACCAGAGCTGCAGATACTCAGATGATGCTGAAGTTGGTGTCTATTTGCACTTTGTGCGGTCCAGTATTAGCTGGGCAAGGGCTGCAATGTAAATAGGGAATCGAGTCCAAAATCAAGCAAAGGCTTTTACATCTTAAGTCTTTTTACTTAAGGCAGAGAGAATGTTCAGGTTTCATAATGTGGGCCATTTCAATAAGCTGTTTAGTGAGGAAGGGCCTGGGAAACCCAAAGGTTTCCACTAAACCAATACAAAAATGTAAAAATCTCAAACCTGTTTCAGCACTACTGCTTATAGTCAATTGAGATTTTTAGGTATGTTCGTAATCTATTTTATCTTTTTAAAAATTAATTATAACAGAACTTACAAAAGAGTGTGGGACAGAGTGGGCTGATGCCAAATTGGTTATTGTTACTGAAAACCCCTCACAATAACTGACTGTGAATAAGAGTAAGCCAAACTGGAGACAATATTTTTGCATTAGAGAGAGAACGTCAACTCTAGTGGCATTCATGGCCCAGAACAGCTCTTAATGTTTACTGCACTTACTGTTAAGCCTTTAGCTTTACCCCATGGCTGGCACCTAGTACCGACTTAATTGAAATATGACATTCCTTGTTTGCTGTTTTTTTGGTTTGTGTTAGGAGGTCTTTTTGTTAGGTTGCTCTGAACATGCTTTAATGAAGGCACCTGAAAATCTCTGCTTACAAGAGGTTTGAATCTAGATGTCACGGGAAATGGGATAATAGTGAAAGGTTCTATCTCTCTACTCTACCTAAGTATTTTATTACACTGCACAATAGAGTGGTTAGATTTTATATTTATACTTGTCAAGAAGTAATTTAGATGAAAATGGTGTTATAGAAAATAGTCCTTGTTGACAACAACAGGAAATTAAAAATCAAGGTTTTTTTCAGTAAAAATATTCAATTTTCAGTAATTAAAAATGTACAATTTTGAAAGCTCAAACTTTTATTGAAAATGTATTTCTTTTTTTTTAAATACAACATTTTTTCAAAATACAGTTTAAAAAAATCAGTTTGGGTTTCCTGGGGGGTGAGGGGGGAGGAGGAAAAAAAAACCTGGCATTTGTCAACCAGTTCTACTCATCACCATGCTATCTGAACATCTTGAAGGCACTGGTATGAATCCTTTGTAGTGGGGAAGTTACCAAAAGTACTTGCCACCCAATGGCTAAATGGATTGTGGGAAATGAGTTTGTGACGTTGATCTTGGTCCAGTTCTTTGTCAAAAAGTGTCAGTTGCATACCACATAACTTAGTCACCATTACAATTGACACTGATTTGTATCCATGCTGGCAGTTTCGGAATGGCCAAGTATTAAGTATTGAGCTGCTGCTCACAAACCGGGAAGAATTAGTAGGGGAAGCAAAAGTGGATGGGAACCTGGGAGGCAGTGACGATGAGATGGTCGAGTTCAGGATCCGGAGACATCTGTATTTTAAAGAAACCTTATTGAGGTTGCAGGAACAAACCATCCCCATGTGTAGGAAGAAAAGTAAATATGGCAGGCGACCAGCTTGGCTTAACAGTGAAATCCTTGCTCGTCTTAAACACAAAAAAACAGCTTACAAGAAGTGGAAGATTGAACAAATAACCAGGGAGGAGTATAAAAGTATTGCTCAGGCATGCAGGTGTGAAATTAGGAAGGCCAAATCACACTTGGAGTTGCAGCTAGCCGGAGATGTTAGGAGTAACAAGAAGGGTTTCTTTAGGTATGTTAGCAACAAGAAGAAAGTCAAGGAAAGTGTGGGCCCCTTGCTGAATGAGGGAGGGAACCTAGTGACAGAGGATGTGGAGAAAGCTAGTGTACTAAATGCTTTTTTTGCCTCTGTCTTCACAGACAAGGTCAGCTCCCAGACAGCTGCACTCTGCAGCACGGTATGGGGAGGAGGTGACCAGCTCTCTGTGGAGAAAGTAGTAGTTCGGGACTATTTAGGAAAGCTGGACGAGCACAAGTCCATGGGGCCGGATGCGCTGCATCCGAGGGTGCTAAAGGAGTTGGCCGATGAGATTGCGGAGCCATTGGCCATTATCTTTGAAAAATCATGGCGATCGGGGGAGGTCCCGGACGACTGGAAAAAAGCTAATGTAGTGCCCATCTTTAAGAAAGGGAAGAAGGAAGATCCAGGGAACTACAGGCCAGTTAGTCTCACCTCAGTCCCTGGAAAAATCATGGAACAGGTCCTCAAGGAATCAATCCTGAACCACTTAAAGGAGGGGAAAGTGATCAGGAACAGTCAGCATGGATTCACCAAGGGCAAGTCATGCCTGACTAACCTAATTGCCTTCTATGATAAGATAACCGGCTCTGTGGATGAGGGGAAAGCAGTGGATGTGCTATTTCTGGACTTTAGCAAAGCTTTTGATACAGTCTCCCACAGTATTCTTGCCAGCAAGTTAAAGAAGTATGGGCTGGATGAATGGACGGTAAGGTGGATAGAAAACTGGCTAGATGGTCGGGCTCAACGGGTAGTGATCAATGGTTCCTTGTCTAGTTGGCAGCCGGTATCAAGTGGAGTGCCCCAAGGGTCGGTGCTGGGGCCGGTTTTATTCAATATCTTCATTAACGATCTGGAAGATGGTGTGGACTGCACCCTTAGCAAGTTTGCAGATGACACTAAACTGGGAGGAGTGGTTGATACGCTGGAGGGTAGGGATAGGATACAGAGGGACCTAGACAAATTAGAGGATTGGGCCAAAAGAAATATGATGAGGTTCAACAAGGACAAGTGCAGAGTCCTGCATTTAGGACGAAAGAATCCCATGCACTGCTATAGACTAGGGACCGAATGGCTGGGCAGCAGTTCTGCAGAAAAGGACCTAGGGGTTACGGTGGACGAAAAGCTGAATATGAGTCAACAGTGTGCCCTTGTTGCCAAGAAGGCTAATGGCATTTTGGGTTGTATAAGTAGGGGCATTTCCAGCAGATCGAGGGATGTGATCATTCCCCTCTACTCAGCACTGGTGAGGCCTCATTTGGAGTACTGTGTCCAGTTTTGGGCCCCACACTACAAGAAGGATGTGGATAAATTGGAGAGAGTCCAGCGGAGGGCAACAAAAATGATTAGGGGGCTGGAGCACATGACTTACGAGGAGAGGCTGAGGGAACTGGGATTGTTTAGTCTGCAGAAGAGAAGAATGAGGGGCGATTTGATAGCTGCTTTCAACTACCTGAAAGGGGGTTCCAAAGAGGATGGATCTAGACTGTTCTCAGTGATAGAAGATGACAGAACAAGGAGTAATGGTCTCAAGTTGCAGAGGGGGAGGTTTAGGTTGGACATTAGGAAAAACTTTTTCACTAGTAGGGTGGTGAAGAACTGGAATGGGTTACCTAGGGAGGTAGTGGAATCTCCTTCCTTAGAGGTTTTTAAGGTCAGGCTTGACAAAGCCCTGGCTGGGCTGATTTAGTTGGGTTTGGTCCTGCTTTGAGCAGGGGGTTGGACTAGATGACCTCCTGAGGTCCCTTCCAACCCTGAGATTCTATGATTCTATNGGAAGGCCAAATCACACTTGGAGTTGCAGCTAGCAAGAGATGTTAAGAGTAACAAGAAGGGTTTCTTCAGGTATGTTAGCAACAAGAAGAAAGTCAAGGAAAGTGTGGGCCCCTTACTGAATGAGGGAGGCAACCTAGTGACCGAGGATGTGGAAAAAGCTAATGTACTCAATGCTTTTTTTGCCTCTGTCTTCACGAACAAGGTCAGCTCCCAGACTGCTGCACTGGGCAGCACAGTATGGGGAGAAGGTGACCAGCCCTCTGTGGAGAAAGAAGTGGTTCGGGACTATTTAGAAAAACTGGACGAGCACAAGTCCATGGGGCCGGATGCGCTTGGATGCACTGTATCCGAGGGTGCTGAAGGAGTGATTGCAGAGCCATTGGCCATTATCTTTGAAAACTCATGGCGATCGGGGGAGGTCCCGGATGACTGGAAAAAGGCTAATGTAGTGCCCATCTTTAAAAAAGGGAAGAAGGAGGATCCGGGGAACTACAGGCCAGTGAGCCTCACCTCAGTCCCTGGAAAAATCATGGAGCAGGTCCTCAAGGAATCAATTCTGAAGCACTTAGAGGAGAGGAAAGTGATCAGGAACAGTCAGCATGGATTCACCAAGGGCAAGTCATGCCTGACTAACCTAATTGCCTTCTATGAGGAGATAACTGGGTCTGTGGATGAGGGGAAAGCAGTGGATGTGTTATTCCTTGACTTTAGCAAAGCTTTTGATACGGTCTCCCACAGTATTCTTGCCGGCAAGTTAAAGAAGTATGGGCTGGATGAATGGACTATAAGGTGGATAGAAAGCTGGCTAGATCGTCGGGCTCAACGGGTAGTGATCAACGGCTCCATGTCTAGTTGGCAGCCGGTTTCAAGCGGAGTGCCCCAAGGGTCGGTCCTGGGGCCGGTTTTGTTCAATATCTTCATTAATGATCTGGAGGATGGCGTGGACTGCACTCTCAGCAAATTTGCAGATGACACTAAACTGGGAGGAGTGGTAGATACGCTGGAGGGTAGGGATAGGATACAGAGGGACCTAGACAAATTAGAGGATTGGGCCAAAAGAAACCTGATGAGGTTCAACAAGGACAAGTGCAGAGTCCTGCACTTAGGACGGAAGAATCCCATGCACTGTTACAGACTAGGGACCGAGTGGCTAGGCAGCAGTTCTGCAGAAAAGGACCTAGGGGTTACGGTGGACGAGAAGCTGGATATGAGTCAACAGTGTGCCCTTGTTGCCAAGAAGGCTAATGGCATTTTGGGCTGTATAAGTGGGGACGTGATCATTCCCCTCTATTCGACATTGTTGAGGCCTCATCTGGAGTACTGTGTCCAGTTTTGGGCCCCACACTATAAGAAGAATGTGGAAAAATTGGAAAGAGTCCAGCGGACGGCAACAAAAATGATTAGGGGTCTGGAGCATATGACTTATGAGGAGAGGCTGAGGGAACTGGGATTGTTTAGTCTGCAGAAGAGAAGAATGAGGGGGGATTTGATAGCTGCTTTCAACTACCTGCTACCAAAGAGGCTGGATCTAGACTGTTCTCAGTGGTGCCAGATGACATAACAAGGAGTAATGGTCTCAAGTTGCAGTGGGGGAGGTTTAAGTTGTCTATTAGGAAAAACTTTTTCACTAGGAGAGTGGTGAAGCACTGGAATGGGTTACCTAGGGAGGTCGTGGAATCTCCTTCCTTAGAGGTTTTTAAGGTCAGGCTTGACAAAGCCCTGGCTGTGATGATTTAGTTGGGGATTGGTCCTGCTTTGAGCAGGGGGTTGGACTAGATGACCTCTTGAGGTCCCTTCCAACCCTGATATTCTATGATTCTATGAAGATTACCTCTTAAGGCTTGATCCTGGAGTTATCACACAGGTAGAACTTTGACTTCAATATGCTTTTTCCATATGTAAGATCACACCCTCTATCTGTTGTCTAGTGAATATGTTGGGCCTGGTTCTTTACTGTGTGAAAAAGATTTAATTCCATTGACTCCTTCGGCTGAATAAGCCTTAACCAAATATTTCCTATAGCTACAGCAAACCAAACTTTTATTTCTGTTTCTTTCTTTCTTCAATTTTCTTCACTGAAATATTTACAGTGACTAGCAATGATATACATATTATTTCATTATTCTTTAATGATCAAGTGATTTTAACCTTTGTTTTGAATTTATATCACTGTTTTCTAGTTTAATTACCATTTTCAGCTGCCCAAACCCCTGGGGAATATAAGGGAACCCCGTCGGATCTCAGTTAAGAAGTTGCTAATGGCTTCTGGAAACTGTTGAAATCCTTTAGCAATAATTCTTATATATCATATAAATCTGGGTGTATTTTTTTACTGAGTCCTTATTGCTAAATATATTTGCATTGAAATGTACCATTTGTTCTTCATGCTTATTCCTTAGATTTGCTCATAATACCTGTAGCATCCTAATCACTTTCACAGCCACCGTAAAGCCAAGTCACCAAAGAGGGATTTAAAGGTGGGGAGAAAAATGCTTGGCACACAGGACTAGGGATGTTGAAAGATTCTGTTTTCATGCAAATACCTAGCTACATGATATGGGGACATTACATTAAAAAAAAAAAGTCAGCTGGTGGGATAATTGTTTACAAATGCAGGGTCAAGTTATTAGCAGACCAGTAGGCGTGCATTAGCTATGTTGTGCACACACATCTCTGAACTACACACCCACATTGTAAATAAGCATGAGTATTTCCAAATAGAATGGATTTCAATGTTTTCCAAGAGCAATAAGCAGCTACTTAAATGAAACCTAAATGGGGATTTGGCAATGAGAGCTAGGATGTTTTTCAAAGTTTCTCTGGAGATATCAGCAAGTATTTATACCAATAAAAGCAAACAAAAAAGAAACAAAGTCAGACTAGTTATGGCTACGTCTCTGTGCTTAACCTATTACATTTGTTTTCTGTATAACAAAACAGCACCCAGAGAATGAAGCTGACCTCATTCTTAGTTAAAGTAGTTCTCTTTGATAGGACCAAATATAAAGTTTAATAATAGAGACAACTCTGATCTTTGAAATAAAACACGAGAAGTTAAACTGGTTGTATTAATACAGTGTTTCTTGAACTGGGGCTGCTGCTTGTGTAGGGAAAGCCCCTGGCGGGCCAGGCTGGTTTGTTTACCTGCCGCGTCCGCAGGGCCAGCCGATCGCGGCTCCCACTGGCCGCGGTTCGCCGCTGCAGGCCAATGGGAGCTGCTGGNAACGGGGCAGGTAAACAAACCGGCCCGGCCCTCCAGGGGCTTTCCCTACACAAGCAGCGACCCCAGTTTGAGAAACACTGTATTAATACAAAATCCAAAAATCTCATCCACACCTGAACTCTTTCATTTAGAGTGTCTTCATAATTTAAATTTTGTTTTTAGCTATTGCAATTATTTAAAATGCTGGTGTATCAGTCCCCAAGGTGAGTGTACTTGACTCAAGTATTGCCACTTGAAATTTTGGGAAGCCACACAGATGTTCATCTACTCATTATGGAAATAATGAAGTTAGTTAATGTGTTGGTATGAAGAGAGGTGAATACAAATTATCTTACAACTAGAGAGCTATTAAAACTTTCTTTCTAGTTAGAGTGCTTTATTCATCAGTAATAAATACATTTCTGGTTGGGGCAGGTCCCCTAAATCTCTGAGAGCTCTGAATCCCTCTATCCAGTTACTCTCATGTGCATGACTCCTGTGAATTCCACATCATCCCCTGTTCTTCAAGGTCTTCTGTTGCACACACAGGACTTCTGGCTAAGGAGGGATCAATGTGATTCACTTTGGAGCATCTGCAGAAGCATCTACTAAGCCAGCGGTTCTCAAACTTCATTGCACCGTGACCCCCTTCTGACAGCAAAAATTACTACATGATCCCAGGAGTGAGGACCAAAGCCCAAGCCTGCATGAGCCCTGCCACCCCGGATGGGAGGGCCAAAGCCCAAGCCCCACCATCCCGGGGAGGGTTGGGACCCAAAGGCAAAGCTTCAGACCCCAGCAAGTCTAACACCAGCCCTGGCAACTCCATTAAAACAGGGTCACAACCCACTTTTGAAAACCGCTGTACTAAGCCATGCAGTGCATAGTCTCATAGACTTTTAAGGCTGGAAGGGACCATTGTGATAATCTAGTTTGACCTCCTACACAACGCAGGCCACAGAACCTCACCCACATCCTCCTGTAATAGACCCATAACCTCTGGTTGAGTTACCGATGTCTTCAAATCATGACTTACAGAGAATCCACCATTTACTACTGTACCTCAAACCAGCAAGTGACCCATGCCCCATACTTCAGAGGAAGGTGACCTCTTCCCCCCTCTCCCCTCCCCCCCCCCCGACCAAGGTCTCTGCCAATTTGAACAGGAGGAAAATTGCTTCCCAACCTCAGTTATGGCAATCAGTGAGATCCTGGACATGTTGTCAAGACTCACCAGACAGACACCTGGGAAAGAATTCTTTGTACTGATCTCCCTTTTTAGTGTCCCATCTCTGGCCATTGGGGATATTTGTTACCAGCCGTCACAGATGGGCCACATGCCATTGTAGGCATTATCATCATACCATCCCCTTCAAAAACTTATCAAGCTCAGTCTTGATGCTAGTTAGGTTTTTGCCCCCCACTGCTCCCTTGGAAGGCTGTTCCAGAACTTCTCTCTTCTGATGGTTACAAACCTTTGGTTAATGTCAACAGCAAACATAAGCAAGCATTGGAAAGCCTACCAATGGATATGGTAGAGTCTTCATCACTTGAGAGCTTTTAATCAAAATTGGATGTCTTTCTCAAAGACACATTGTATTTCAACCAAAAGTTATTAGACGCAATGCAGGAGTTAATGGGTGAAATTCTCTGCCTTGTGCTATGCAGGGTATCTGATTGGATGGTCATAATGGTCCCTTCTGGTCTTAGAAATGTTTCTATGACATTTTTATATGTTTTCCCCACATAAAATATGTCCGATCACCTTTATGTATAGTAATTGTAGTTTATAGTGATTAATGGGCACAGTATGAGTGAAAGCTGAAACTTTTAGCAGCTCCTGCTGTGTGAGCTGTATAGTGGGAGGAAAAGAACAGTAATAATTATATTGAACTGCCTTTCATCACAACAAACTGTAGTTGGATGCCATTATTAAAGACTTTTTCAGTTAAAATAAATCAATTGCCAAAAATAAAGGAGGTAAAAAATATTTTAAATAAAAATCTATGGTCAAAAATGAGAGCAAGCAAAGCAACTATGGTTTGAGGGTTTTTTTTTCTCAGTTCATTATCTCAGGAGAATTTGAAAGTAAGATTGATAGTGGACACAGCAGCCTGAAAAACAGTGAGAAATTACTTTCCTGTGTAGCCACAACCAATTATAATAAATCCAATACCGTCACCATGTGGGTTGCTACTATTGTGTCTACTTATGTGTTAGCTTTACCTGACTGCAGTTCACAAAACCCACTGGCACAAGTCTACCATGCACACTGTGTAATTGATGTTCCAGCTGAAAAAAGGAGGCACTGCGTTATAGTAACTATTTCTTTTCAAATTGCTGTTTAATTTAGCTGTAGTGTTTCCATGTCAACAGTTTTGGTATCTAACTATCTATCTAGCCTGTCTTATCTATCTATCTCCAATCTAATGTGTGTATGTATGTTTATAGACATCATTTTTTTTTGTTGATAAGGTATTACGTGAGCTGTGTACACCGAGGGGGAGAGTGTGCCCTACCTATTCAAAGAATACACATTCAGCATATATAAGTAACATTTTAGAAATGAATCAAATCTGCTAATTGATGCCTAGATTGTCGCTAGCCCTTAGTGAGGTGGGGAAGAGAATAACTCACCAAATGGAGGGCAGAAGATAGGTGGAGCAGGAGCATCATCCCTCCTACACCCCAGCCAGGAGAGCTGAAGTATGCTTGTCCCTATAAAGGGAGGTGTAACAACTCCTCCTCCTACCCCCGGTAAAGGCAGGGAACTCCAGGAGATGTTTTGCCTCTCTGCCATGCTCATCTTGAGAGGTGTACCTATGGGCTGTGCCTAACTAGCACAGTTGAGCAGGGAGTTTCTTCTCATAAATTGGTAACATTTGAGTAACTCTATTTAAAAAAAGTATATCTGTTGGGCTCTACACTTACCTGCAGGAAGATAATTATTTCCCTATTGACTTCAAGCCCATAACTTAAGTCTGACAGCTTATTACAAAACAATGGAAAATTACTTTTCAAGTGGCATGACCTTCAGCCCCTGAGCAATCTTCATGTTCAATCATTTTTACCCTAATGCCCAAATTACAGCATGTGTATATTCATGTTCACTTTCTTCTCTTAAGTTTCTGCAGAATTCTTTTAAAACAGGTCATATCAGTTAACCTCCGTTCTTCCTCAGTTGAGGTGTTGGGATTTGTGACGGCAGCATTTCCTCTCTTTAATGTAGTACTTTGACCTGGGGTCCCATTTAGTTTGACACTTTCATTTTGTGTGTTAATTGATTGCTTTAGCTTTTGAGCATGTTTAATGTTAGCTCTGGGTTGCTGTGTTTACTATGTAAAGGTATCTCTGTGTTTTAGGAGGTGCTGTGGATGTTTTATCTGTTGTTGATAGCAAAGAACTTTAGAAATTAGTGTCCCTTCTTGATCTTATCTTCACATGTTATTAAAAATCCATAGGCCAAGCACTGTAAGGTCTGATTAGATTCCAAGAGGTGATGAGCAACATCACACTAGAACAAAGAAGAAAAACGAAAACAAAAAACCAAATAATAACCCAAATAGCTTAAAGATAGAAAAAGTAGTAGCTATACCAAAAGTACAGCCATAGCAACAACTGGATGCTGGGGATGAGTGTTATCGGCTGAACAGGGCAGTAACTGAAATCTAGGCATCCAGCCTCTGGGCCTGATTTATCGTTGCTTTACTCCAGTTTTACACTGGGGAAACTCCATTAATTTTATTCAAGTTATCCTGACATAAATGAGGAAAGCAGAGATGAATCTGTTTGTCAACATTAAATAACATTAGATCATTACAACAAGGTCAAATGCTGAAATGCAAGAATGATCCTGCTGCAAAGAAAAAGATAAGACTGATCACTGACTGATGTGCCAAAGGCAACTTTTTAGTGATCGTAAAGCCAAGGCAAATGAGAGTTTGTAATGCATATACCAGATGAGAAAGATGCCAAGACCATAAAGTGCAGGTAGGGAAGGATGAGTTGTGGGGGAATTTTTTCTCCCCATCATGTTTTTAAAGCTTATACACTTGGCTAGATTCAGGCAATAAAAGTTTTAGGACAGACTTGGGCAACCAATAGCAAAAGCAGTGAGAGTCTGTACTTAAATTGGCCCTGGATCTGTGCACAGTGCCTTGTTAATATTACTCAAGCCACGGGTCATTTGAATGAGAACTGGGGTATCAGGTTGAGAGGTACACAGCATGCACAAGACAACACAGATGACTCATATTGACTTCTACTGAGAATGACCAGGTCTGTGTTTTCAGGTGTTGAGGTCTTGTGGAGTATGAACACAGCTTCTGGGGAAGAGGGACAAGAAAGGTGCTCCTTCTGTCTTCTCCTTCCTAGAGCATTGTTGACGCTTTGAGACTTGGAGTTGGTCCATCATCTATAGAGAAAATATTTGTCCTGTCCCCTTCAGATTGAAAAATGTGACACCTTGTGGGATATTTTGCCTGAAGCCTTCCTCTGGATGTAAGGAAGTCCTGTTGAGAATATAAACTTTTCGAGCCAGGGACTATCTCTTCATTGTGCTTATTACAATAGAGACCTGATCCCTGATTGGTTCCTCTAGCTGATACGTCAATACAAATAATAAATAGTAATAATTTCAGATTATTTTACTCTCTTTATATTGATACCAGTGGGAGTTTTTTCAAAGTAAGGAGTGCTTTAGGGCCCTAAAATGTAGAATAATTAATAATCTGTTAGTGTATTAACCTTTATTTTGCAGTAGTGTCTAGAGGACAATCAGGTCAGAATCCCATTGTACTATGTGCTGTACAACCATATTAGATTATGATAATAGTACTTAGCACTTATGTAGCGATTCCCAAAATAGAGATGCCAATAATTTAATTTCCCTGATTTGCCCTAAGAACAAGAACCTGCATCTGTTTTAGACCATCTCACCTCTATACATCAAAAACATGTCAAACAAGTTTTTTTTTTCCATTTTGCCCCAGAGTGCCTATTTTTTAATATTTTGACAATCTGAAAGCATTTTTATTATACATGCTAGTAAGTTATTAAAATCACTCAGAAGTATTCCCTTTTTTATTGGGCAAGGAGGTCTAGAGAGCTTCTGTAAAGTATCTTAATAGTTCCATAAAAATATGTAGTCTACTGCTCAGACAATATAATAAAAATGGAAAAATGAGTGAATATCTTAACATTGATCGCTTTAGTCATTCCACATTTAACATTTTCATCTCTTTTTTAATCTTATTAAATAAAACTACTTTGGCTTGAGTGCTAAAGAAATCAGACAATTATTTGACAGCAGTTGAGTCCAACTCACAGGCTCAACAGTCTGTAGGAAGTGCTGATTTACTAGAGCAATACCTTTGGACATATAAGTAAAGTTTGTATTTTGATCACGGTCCATGACAGTTTGAATGTCTTTAGTTACTTTGAGAAGAGCAGAGGTGAAATAAGAGAATAAGAAAAAGGCACCATTTGAAATTGGGTTAATATGTTATATTTACACACAAACCACATTGCCTGAGAATGAAAACACTTTACTTTAGGCACAAGAGAAATAAAGTAGGTCAGCAATTTAGTTTTTAAATTTGACCATATTATTGTCGTCTTTATGTAATATCTGACTCTAGCACATTGTCCCATAAATTGTGATTGACTCATAAAGAAAGATGCTTGGTAGTGTAGATCAACAATATGTTGAGTAATAAGACCTGCAGAACTTTTAATTTAAAAAAAATCAGGTTTATTTGCCTCAGTGATTTCACTGTGTTATAGATGTCCAAAGCAAGCCTGCAGTTCAAAGCAAGATGAGATGATTACAAGTGGTTTAAATAGCGCATCAGAATTTCACTTGGTGTAAATTTGTGTAGCTCCCAATAACTTCATAGGCGTATAGACTTTAAGGCCAGAAGGGACCATCATGATCATCTAGTCTGATCTCCTGCACATTGTGTAACCCACACGCCTCCTGGCTGTGGTGTTCTGTCCCATGTAGTGGCACCAAGACCACTTAGAGAGAGATTAACAAGTCTGTTACAGCCTTAGCTAAAGGCCATGTGGCTTTTAGCTCAGAGGCTCATGCATTTAGCTCCAGAGATCACAGGTTCAATCCTATCCACCAATGACCGGGGTCTGTCAGTATTACAATTTCAGGCCACAGAACCTTACCCACCCACTCCTGTAATAGACTCATAACCTGTAGCTGAGTTACTGAAGTCTTCAAATCATGATTTAAAGAATTCAAGTTACAGAGAAGCCACAATTTACACTAGTTTACACCTGCAAGAGACCCCTGCCCCATACTGCAGAGGAAGGTGAAAAATCCCAGGGTCTCTGCCAATCCAAACTGAAAGAAAATTCCTTCCTGACCCCATATATGGTGATCAATTATACCCTGAGCATGTTGGCCAGACCCACAAGCCAGACACCTGGGGAAGAATTCACTGTAGGTAACTCAGAGCCCTCCCCATCTAGTGCCCCATCTCTGGCCAACTAACAGTTGCAGATGGGCCACATGCCATTGTAGGCAACTCATCATACCATCCCCAATATAAACTTTATCAAGCTCGGTCTTGAAACCACTTAGGTTTTTTTGCCCCACTGCTCCCTTGGAAGGCTGTTCCAGAAGTCACTCCTCTGATGGTAAGAAACCTTTGGTTAATGTCAAGCCTAAACTTTTGATATCCATTTATTCTTGTGCCAGTATTGGTGCTTAACTTAAATCGCTCCTCTCCCTCCCTAGTATTTATCCTGCTTATGTATTTATAGAGAGCAATCATATCTCCCGTCAGCCTTTATTTGCTTAGGCTAAACAAGCCAAACTCAAATCTCCTCTCATAAGATAGGTTTTTCATTCCTCTGATCATTCTAGTAACTCATCTCTGCTCTTGTTCCTGTTTGAATTCATCTTTTTTAAAAAATGGGAGACCAGAACTGCACACAGTATTCCAGATGAGGTCTCACCAGAATCTTGTATAATGGTAATAACGCTTATCTATCTCTACTGGAAATACCTCCCCCAGGACATCCTAGGATTGCATTAGCTTTTTTCACAGTCACATTGGTGGCTCATCATCATCCCATGATTGACCAATACACCCAGGTCTTTCTCCTCCTCTGTCACCTCCAACTAATATTTCCCCAGCTTATAACAAAAAAATCTTGTTGTTAGTCCCTAAATGCATAACTTTGCACTATTAAATTTCATCCTCTTCCTATCCAGTTTTTATGTCCAAATCTTCTTCTAGGATACTCCTATCCTACATATTGACAATACCTCCCAACTTTGGGTCATCCACCAAGTGTTTTTGTGCACACCGGCTTTTTGTGCCACGATCATTAATGAAAATGTCAAATAAGATTGGTCCCAAGACTGATCCCTGAGGAACCTCCCTCCGTTCTGATAGTTCATCTTTCAATATGACCAAGGATATGATTTAGTCATGGAGGTCATAGAAATCATGGATTCTGTGACTTTGTCTTCAGCTGTCAGCGGCGGGGGCAGAGCCGGAGGTGTGCGTCCCCAACCCGCGGCTTTGGAGTTGGAGCTGTGCTCCCCCGCTGCCCATAGCTGGAGCTGTGCGTCCCTGACCTGCAGCTTCAGCCAGGGCCAGGGCTGTGCACCCACTCACAGCTGTGTCAGGAGCCTGGGCTGTGCGCCCCACAGCTGTGGCCAGGGCTGGAACTGGGCTGTGTACCCCGCAGCTTCAGCCAGGGCTAGAGCCGGGGATGTGCGCCCTCCTGTGTCTGTAGCCGGAGCATGGTCTGTGTGCCCCCCCCCCCCGGCTTTGGCCAATGCCGGATCTATGTTCTTCCCCCACCCCCATGGCTGTGTCTGGAGCCTGGGCTGTGCCGTGCCCCCAGTCACCTGCAGCTGCAGCCGGAGCCAAGGCTATATGACCCCTCCCACCCAGCACTTCACAGTTTTGGCTGGGGCCAGAGCTGGAGCCGCTGCTGTGTGTCCCCACCCCACCACTTCTGCCGGGGCTGTGTGCCCACCCTTCCTCCCCATGGCTGCAGTGGGGGCTGGAGCCAGGGCTGTGACCCCCTGCCCCGTGGTGGTGGGACTGGGACTGTCAATCCCCCTCCCCATGGGACTCCAGTTGTCATTCTTTCCCACCCCCCACCGTAGCCCTCTCTCCCCCCGTTATTTTTAGCAAAAGTCAGAAGAGGTCACGGATCCCATGAATTTTTGTTTATTGCCCACAACTGCCCGTGACTCTTACTAAAAATAACTTTGACAAAATCTTAACCTTAAGTACGACCCATTGTCATCTCCCCTTTAACCAGTTCCTATTTCACCTTTACATTCTTCTACTAATCCCCATCTTTTCCAATTTAAGTAATAATTTTTCATGTGGAACTGTATCAAATTTCTTACTACAATCCAGGTAGATTAGATCTACTGCATTTCCTTAGTCTAGAAAATCAGTTGTCTTCTCAAGGAAAGGATTCCGGTTGGTCTGGTATGATCTACCTTTTGTAGAACCATATTGTATTTTATCCCAATTAGTTTACCTCTCTGTCCTTAACTACTTTCTCTTTCAAAATTTGTTCCAAAACCTTGGATACAATTGAGGTTAAAATAATAGGCCCAGATTTTCCTGTGGATCACTTTTTTAAATTCTCCAATCATAGGGTACGACTGCTGTGTTTACGGATTCATTAAAAATCCTTGTTATTGGGCTTGCAATTTCATATACCAGTTCCTTTAATATTCTTCGATAGAGATTATTCTGTCTCCCCAATTTGGTCCCATTAAGCTGTTTGAATTTGACTTCCACCTCGGATGTGGTAATTTCTATTTTCATATCCTCATTCCCATTAGGCACCCTGCCACTACCCCTAACCTCCTCATTAGTTATATTAAAACCTGAGGCAAAGTATTCATATAAGCGTTGGACCATGCTTAGATTATGTTTAATCTCCACCCCATTTCAGCAGTTCCACTTCTTCTTTCCTTGTTTTCTCTTTATTTATATGGCTAAAGAACCTTTTACTATTGGTTTTAATTTCTTTTGAAAGGTCCAACTCTTCTTGGCTTTTGGCATTTCTCACTTTTCCCCTCCACATTCTGACTTCCAAGAAGTAGCTTTTCTTGCTGATCTATCACTTCTTCCATTCTTTGTAGGTTTTCTGCTTTCTTTTACTAACCTGGTAGAGGTGCTTGTTCATCCAATTTGGTCTATAAACCTTCCTTGGAATGCAGGCTTCAGATAGTTTCTGCAACTTTGATTTCAAGTAATTCCAATCCTCCTCCACATTCAGATCCTTGTGTTCTTCAGTCCAGTCCACTTCTCTACTTCCCTTCAGTTTTTTTAAAAGTTTGCCCTTTTGAAATCAAGGGCCCTAGTTGCAGATTTATTTTTGTTTATCCTTCCATTCAGTTTAAACTGATGTAGCTCATGATCACTCAAACCAAGGTTGTCCTCTACAACCAGTTCTTCTGTGAGGTCTTTGCTACTTACCAATACTAAATCTAAAATGGCATCACCTCCTGTTGGTTTGGTGACTATTTGGTGAAAAAATCTGTCAGCTATCACATCCAGGAATATCTGGGTCCTAATATTATTAGCAGCACTTGTCCCCACAATTTATAGTTGAGAAATAAGTCTCCCATAATCACTTAACTCCCAGCAGTATTTATTTAATTAAAGACCGTAGAGGTCTCTATCCATATCCAAATCAGATATTGGAGGTCTGTAGCATACCCCAAGCATTATCCCAGTGGAGCCTATGTTACCTTTCTTCTCCAAAGTGATTTTGTCCCAAACAGATTCTGTTTTATCCATTCCGTCACTTCTAATTTCTTTACCATCTACCTCATTAATATACAGTGCTATTCCACCACCTTTAACTTTATTTCCGTCTTTCCTGAACAGCGAACAGCACACACCCTTCAATACCTGTGTTCCAGGCATGACCACTATTCCACCATATTTCTGTTATCCCTATAATATCTGCTTTCAGTTTCTACACCAGTAATTCTAGTTCCTACATTTTGTTACCCAGGCTCTTTGCATTGGTGTACAGACATCTTAGTTGTTTCTGCTTCGCCCAGATTTCTTGCTCAGTTAGGTATAGTCATTTTACTTTAAGTATCGCCTACTTGATTGTTAGTGTCACTGGTACTGGCATCATTCTCTTGATATCCATTCTCCTACCATCTATTTTTCCTTTTCTCCATTGCTGTATCGTCTCTTACTTAATTTTCCGCCCACTAAATAGTAGAATCAGACACGGAGATTACATGAGCATCTCCCAACTCTCTCCCTCAAATTCTTAGTTTAAAGCTCTTTTATTCAGTTGTATGAACCTACATCTCAGAAGTCTATTTCCCTCCCTACTCAGGTGGAGTCCATCTCATGAGAACAGTCCTCTGTCCATGAATGCCTCCCAGTGGTTGAACATCCCAATGCCCTACTGATAGCACCATTGCCTGAGCCACCCGTCAATCATCATAATCTTCTTTCACCTTCACTCTCCTCCCCTAGGGACAGCAGAATCCCACGGAAGATGACCTGTGCCTCCATTTCTTTAAGCGTCTTCCCCAGCCTGACATAGTTTCCCCAATGTGTTCCAGCTAGAATCTAGCAGTATCATTTGTTCCTACATGCAGGACAACCAGTGGATTCTATCTTGCTCCCATTATGATCCTCTTCAGCCTCAGGTCCACATCCCGTATGTTAGCTCCCAGCAGACAGCGTACCCTTCTGTTCTCCGGATCAGCTCTGGTGACAGGCCTGTCTCCTCTTTTTAATAGGGAGTCCCCAGTCATGTAGACCTGCCTCTTCCTGATGTTTGTGCAATTCTCCAGCCTTCCTCCTTCTGTTCTTTCTGATTGCAAGTCCTCTTGTCTTTTGTTCTCATTTGCAATCTTCTCTGAGTCATCTTCTATTCTCCTGGGACTCCGAACTCTGGCCATCTCCATTGACTTTTCTTCTCTTCTTGTAGGACTAGCTGCTTTTCTCTTCTTCTTTGCCCTGCTACCTTCTGTTACTGCCTGCTGCACCTCCAACTCAGCAATCCTGTTCCTTAGCACTCTTCACTAACTGGCCTTTTCCTCTGCCTTGAATGGATCTACACCAGTTAACTCCAGATGAGGATTTGGCCTAATTTAAAAAAGAAATTATTGGAATTACTCAATTTTTCCTACACTTCTTATTTGCTACTCTGACCATCTGAGAAGAAGCATGGGGCCAGCAGGGATGCTACTGAGCTGCCATAGCAAGGCAGAGATGGAATATAAGTACAGCAGCACATTCCTGGCTCCACAGAACATGTTGTCCATTTTTCTCATTTGCAGGCTGTAGTTTTCCTACTCGCATGTGCTTGACAGGTTCACCATGATAAATGACTCCTTTGTGAACCTTTGCCTTTTCTCCATAATGCAGCTGTCCATGGAAACCTAAATTCCTACTTGTGAAGTCCGTATTATCCTCTAAACCGTGTACAATTCCTTCATCCATCTCTACCAAGGAAGCTGAGCATTATGTTCTGAGGCAGAAAATGGGCAAAATATAATATCAGATGAAGGGAAAGACATGAGTTTAACATTTCAGATAAATAATCTTTGGGGCATTGAAAACAACTAAAGTCAGCAGGTCTTGTTTTCCAGTTTAGTGTTAGGCTATTGTGGTGATTAATATTTCAGGTGTTTTTGTCAAGACTCCATCACCATCTCTATCTATTTCCTAGTTCATTTCACACAGCAATCATGTGTGAAATTTCCAAATAGTTGTGCCAACTGATAAGAGGTCTGTGGCATTGCTCTAATTTTCAGAGGAAAGCAGGGAAATGCCTGAAAGGTCTAGAAGGGGAAACGGGTAGGTATTTTCTGGTTTTCTTGATTTTAAATTTGAAGCCCTGATCATAGATGTTAAAGATGAAATAACCGTGCTTATAAATAATCTTTTTTTTGGTCAGTTTTTTGGGGAGAAGTAGGCAGGAAAGGGTATCTATGGAGAAGAAAGATAACCAAGACACACATGCATTTTGATCTTCATTTGGTTTTAGAAGGTAACACTGTTCCTACATGGTTCCACTTCCACTCTTTAGCTGCAGTTGGGGTGTGGGAGTACTCTGTTTGATGCCAGAATGTGAAAGTAGTTTAAAAGCTCCTGGGGAATTCACCAGATCTTTCATGAGTCAAAAGTGATGGTGGGGTTATGGGTATATATTATTTTTAGTGAATTCACGGGCTTCTGAAGGGTGGTACTGATCTACAGTACAGGAGACTAAAGCCCCTTATTTATCGTGCCTGTGAATCATGGTCCTGTTGCGCATGGCCTGTCACTCTGTGACACCCCCATGTCCCCCGGGGGCACTGGCTGCACAGGGAGGTGGGGACAGAAGTGGAGGTTGTGGTACTGTTGTCACCCTCTGGGCAGGAGAGTCTGAGGGGGCCTGCTCTGCTGCCACCTCTGTCTCTTGGGAGAGGGGATTTGGCTCCTCAGCGGCATTGAGCCAGCTCCTCTCCCCAGCTGGAAGTCACCTTCCTCAAACAGGATGCAGGCCATGGTCCCAGCACTGCCCTTGGGGAAAAAGAAAATATATGGGGGGAGGAATAGCTCAGTGGTTTGAGCATTGGCCTGCTAAACCCACGGTTGTGAGTTAAATCCTTGAGGGGGCCACTTAGGGATTTGGGGTAAAAATCTGTCTGGGGATTGGTCCTGCTTTGAGCAGGGGGTTGGACTAGATGACCTCCTGAGGTCCCTTCCAACCCTGACATTCTATGATCCATATGGACACTGGGCAATATTGGCAGTGGTGCTGCTCTACAACAATACTTCATACGTATTCTGATGAAACTGCCCCTTGCAGTGAGAGCATGGATCATTTGCCACTGCCATTCATTGAAACTACTGACTAGTGTGGCAGCTGATACAGTGGTGTTTTTGTGAGGTAAATATTTGTCCACTTTGAACCAGACTAAGACCAGAGAGGAAGACTGACACATACGTGCTAGGTCACATTAGAAGCATCAGATGGTAATGACTTTCCACTACTATCTTATTATCCAGTGTTTATGACATTCACACTATAGTCTTCAGTACGGTTTGATTTAAATGACCATAATCAAATGACCAGTTAGATACAGAACAGGTACAATACACTTTGTCTAGTTTTTAAAGTTCTGACCAAAGAAACTCAGCACTGCTGCTACAACGGATCTGTCTATAGTATGACAGTAGAGTCTAAAGCTGGCTACTAAAAATCTGCCAGTAAAATAGATGTGCTTTTGGGTATATGCCTGAAATTAATATTTACAAGACACTATCCACGTGGTTGTAAAAGTGACCAACATACGAATACAGGCTCACTGGAAGTTCTATTATAGTCTGCTTCTGTCAGTTTCTATTCTATTTGGTCAATTAGTTCTACACTGAAACAGTCTAAAGGCTGGAACCATTTAAACTATCTTTCACATGTGTGTCTAATATTCAGGAAAATATGGAAAACTTTGGAAAATGCATTAGAAATGGTGATGACTGACTGTACTTTTATTGTTTTTCTTAAGAAAAAATAGAATATTTGAAAAGAGATTTAGGACAGTACTTCACATTCTCATCTAATTCATTTTGAATGAAAACTTCTTCTCTTGTATATTTTTTGAAGCAGTTACAAGCTGGCATTTTTCCAAGGGTTAACAAATTACAAGTTAGTTTGAATCCAGCTTCGAACATGTTGTCTAACATTTGAGGCAGTGACTCAATATTAGTCATTATGAGATTTGTGAAATTCCTCTAAAGAGAATGCTTACAAAAATTGCCTGCCCGTGGTTTGGTTTGGTTTTTAATACTCATCATCACAGTTTCAGGAAATATCAACATTTATAAAGGAAGTATAACAAAAAGTAATACGGAAAATTAAAAACACTACCTTTTTAATGGGCAGTCAGTGAAAAAAATGTAATTCATTACTGGAATTTCGGACATTTCTCCCCCATCCTTAACTTTTTCTTTTAGGTCCTGATCCTGCAATGTATGGGCAGATCCTCTGTGCATTCCTAATACCCCAGGGAAGACAATGTAACTCTGCAGGGCCACAGATATCCACCCACATAGCATAGCAGGACTGGGGTCTCACAGTGTAATAAGTGACCTTATATATGGTCTTATAAATATATATCCCAGTCAGTCAATATTTGGCTAATACTTTAGGATACCCTATACATTGCATTCATTTTCCCTCCCTCCCTCCCCCGGTAGCTGGATGTAAGAGTTTTCAGATAATGTCCTGTGGGCATTGTAAATAAGTAATAGCTACAGCTACTGAAGCTCATCTTTACTGAAGTCACTCTGAAGCAACTGGGGGGCCACAGGACACTGAGGATATGTCTACACTGCAGTAAAAAACCCACAGCTGGCCCGTGCCAGCTGACTGAGGCTCAGTTAACCAGGCCTGCAGCCCGCGTCAGCTGGCACAGGCCAATCAGGAGGTTTTAATTGCAGTGTAGACATAGCCAGAGGGCATCCCAGTGGTTAATCAAAAATTCAATGTGAGCTGACTCAATGGGAGTTCACCTTTTCAGTACTACTAAACACAAACGCTGAGAGGTGAATATGTAGACATATTATCACTGTTGCACAGGAGAGGCTGAGAGAGAGAGAGAGTAAGCCAGGGCAGAAAAGCAGGGCAATAAAATGCCCAGGTGGCTAATGGTGGCTAGAACATGGGAAAATTGGGAAGCCACCTTATCTATGCAGGCATTATTGAAGAGGCTTACCCGGACAGAAGCCCAGCATTGTTCAAATATATGGATATAAGCAAGTGAATATAAAATATGTTTGGGAGCATGGCTTAGTTTAACTATGATGGATAGTTTTGATTGAGGGCAGCAACACAATCCAGGATCTGGTGGGATATATATCAGACGTAGGGCCCTACCAAATTCATGGTCCATTTTGGTCAATTTCATGGTCATAGGATTTTAAAAATCATAAATGTCACAGTTTCAGATATTTAAATATGAAATTTCACACTATTATAACTATGGGGGTCCTGACCCAAAATGGTATTGTGGGCGGCAGGGGGGGTGTCTCAAGACTATTGGGGGGGCATTGCCTCCCTTATTTCTGTCCTGCTGCTGGTGGCAGTGCTGTCTTCACAGCTGGGCTTCCGGCTAGCCACTGCCACTCTCCAGAAAGTCTTGCTGGTTGCAAATATATCTTAACTAATTGTTGTAATGTTAGAGGTTACATATGTTGGTTGCCAAATACAATGGAATTTGGGTAACATAGTGCCTTTCTTCCTGGAGATATCCCTGTAAACTTTACAGTAATAAGTATGGTACAAGCAGAGCCACTCTGCATAGAAAAATATAACTCCGGGACTGTCTTAAACTTCAAAATGCATCAAAAGCCATTATTGGCATAAGATGTACAAGTGGTGCCAAGTTGTAAATGGCAATCACGTTGAGCCTCTGACTGGCACTGGCTCAGTACATCAAGTATCCAGCCAGAACTGAGCTTTCATATTAGCAGAGAAATAAATAACTGAGGTTTTATCCCTTGTTATTCATTTGATGCTATTTTCCATATCTCACTTGGTGGCAGGATATTTTAGGCTTTCGATGTTATCTCTGTCCTCTCCTTTCTTTCTACTATATTTACACAGTTTTTCTTTCTTGCTTTTGGATGGAAAAGTCTTTTATTTACCCATAGGGCCTGATGCAAAGCCCATTTAAGTCAATTGGAGTCTTTTTCATTGATTTCAATGGGTTATTTGTTCCTTCTAGAACCTAGATATCTGTGTAGCACTGAGCATTATTTGATTTTCAGCAGGATTATTTGCTCAACTGGTTTAGAAGTTAGTATAGTTAAATCCTGAGGAGTTGCTGATACAATAATACATAGCACTCATATGTCTTGTTCTTGTTTTTAGCCCTCTAACACCTAGTGTTGGTGGTGGTAGAATGTAGTGCTTTGATGTTACACTACATATTCTATTATCTTTTCTGTTTGGTGATGAGCAAGAATAATTGTCTTAGTTCTGCCCTAGTACCATAGATCGAAGAATTTCTGAATGCAATGTTTGATCGCAAAACCACAGGTGTAAGATTTCTCTTGGTGCATTGTCTCATTTGTTATATTGGAGTGTGCAATCACATTTTCGGCTGCCAGTTTCACTCTCGTGTAATAGGATGGGTTGGATTATACCATCAAATAATTTGAGCAGGGTTCTGATTGAAGGTTTTTAGGTATCTCAGGCACAGAAAGCTGGTAGTGCTTTTTCTTTAGTGCTTTTATAGCCCTCCTGGAACATCCTGATGCATTTCTTGTTAGACATTTATTGTGTGGTTTATGATGTGGTCCAGTTCTATGCCCGTGAAGTAAAGGCTGACTTTGTTTTCAAGGTAGCTTTGCAAGATCATGATGTTGCTTTTCTCTACACTTAGTGGTGGAATCATAAATGGTAAATGAATTAGTACTGCAGTTAGGTCAATGATGTACCGAGTTATACTGCTGCTGAGGATCCATCCCTGTTTAATCCACCTTTATGTTTGAAAACATCTATTTGCCTGTTCTCTGTTGTTATCCTAAAATGATTGGACTGGTATGCTAACTCAATTATGCCATATGTTTTGCCTCTGACTCCATTTTGTAGCATAGGCTACCTGTCAGAAGATAGGATATTGAGCTAGATGGACCATTGGTCTGATCCAGTATGGCTGTTCTTATATTCAGATTAAGTCAGCTTCTCAAACTGTTTTACTGAGAGGGAATGTTGGTCACTACGTCTGGATTATCTTTTCCTGTGGTATATTTGTTGTCAGATGTTGGGCTACATGCGTGTGTTCTCTCTGCATGCTACACTGGCTCTGGCCAGATAGCCCGTCCAGCAAACTCCGATTGAACTGCCCAATAACCACAGATCCATTAGTAGCGAAGGCGTTTGGTCAGTTTATTGTCGATGAAGCACGGTATTAGTGCCCTGTACTTGCTACAGGTACACTTAATACATGTATGCTTGTGACTGTGGAGGCAGCTCAGTCAGTGGTAGGATTTTCCACTGCCCCATAGGCTGGGCGAAGGGTTAAAGCGAGGTATCCGGACATTTATAGACTGAGACAATCTGGGATAAACAATTTACGTATCACCTTACTTGTTTCATGACATGTTTGTTACCTCCCCTTGTGCTTTTCTCCTGATATTCATCACTTCTGTCAAAACATTTTATCGTACGCTAGGTTGGGGTGTTCTTGTGCTGGCCTGCTGGAATGTGTTTAGCAATGCTAGAAATACTGTTGCCGAGTTCATGTACCGGACACTGGCTTGCAGGCAAGCATCTGCTTTTGACAGGGCCTGACTCTTGCTCATAGCATAACTTTTGCTGACTTTGGTTCAGGCCTCAGGCCTTGAACCAGGCCCATATTCAAGCTCTCTCTTTCTACTACAGAAGGTAGAGTGCCACCAACTGAACCACCTGTGACAGTCAGGGTCCACACACCCCAAGGGAAAAAACAGGGGGTTTGAACCCCAAAGAATAAGCATTTGTATCAACTGGTTGTATACCAAGGTCTTTTATGAAAACTTGTAATGTTCTGAACTTGATGGTCCTTATTAGCTATGTATGCAGACTGTGGTTATGAATCTGTTTATTTATGTATATAGAATACTGTGCTCGTGACCTGTATTACAATTCCAAGTACACCTCATAGCAGGGAGGAGCAGCTCCCATGCCAGTTGTTTACATGAAACTAACTTCAAATACCCATCTGTTGTCCAGCCAGGAAAAGACAATGGTGGACCATTAGAGTTAATGGGGAAATACTGAAACAACTTGAAACTGAAAAGAAAACCCCTGTCTTGGAAAACGAGGAGAGGGGGAATTTCCTGCACCAGGAATCCCCATAGTTTGAGAGAAAGGGAAAAAACTGCAAACCCTTAGGCTAGGTCTACACTGGCAACTGAACGATAAAACTTTTGTCTTTCAGAGGTGTTAAAAAAACACCCCCCCCCCCCCCCCCGAAAGACAAAAGTTTTGCCAACAACAAGTGCCGGTGTGAACAGCTGTTTGTCGGCAGGAGAGCTGACAAAAAGTGGCTACACTGCATGCCTTTTAGCGACACAGCTGTAGTGAAACAGCCCTGTTGCTAAAAGCTGCGTAGTGTAGACATAGCCCTAGATGGGGTTTGAAGTGAAGGACATCCAGAAATTGAGAGGCAGGGACAGCCTCTAAGCGGGACGCTGTCCATGAGAGGCTGGGTCCTCTCTGTGTTTGAGGGTAGGTTGGGAAACTGTCTAGAGGCAGTAGACAACTTATATTAGAAACGAGAATTTAGCGAGTATAGAAGTGTAAAGCCGGATGCTGTGACTTTGTGTATTTTCCTTGTAACTTGTATGTGTTTGCTTTTCCTTTCTTCCTTACCCCAAGCAAGTCTCTGGTGTGCAAACTGCGTGCAGTGTGGGTCCCAAAGTGAACTGATAATTGGGGGCAGGCATCACTCCTTCAGTGGTGATGGACCAGAGGGGAAAGTCTGAGTGTCTGGTGGTTAAGAAATCAGGGTAGATGGATTTTGGAAGACTTGGGAATGCAAGGGTTGTTGTGGTCACCATGCAAGGAGCAATTAGGCTGGTGGAAGCCAGGGTGAGACCTTTATGCTTATGGGCTAGCTACTGGTATTAAGGATCTGAGCTATAGCAGCATGGCATTAAGGTGCCCAAGGTTGCAGGGCAGGCGGTGACAAAACTCCTTATTGGTCTGAGTGATCCCTAAAACACCACACCACTATTACCATTTCCTAAAGCATGTATTGCTTCAGGTTCTTGGGAGGTCTCCCATCCAAGTATTGACCTAGTCTTATCCAGCTTAGCCTGTGAGATCTAAATGGAGTTACACTCACAAAGTAGTATGGCTAAAGAAATAAAAGCAGTAGAAACAGTGATTGGCCGTTGTGGTGAGTTCTGATACCTTTTGAGGGGAGCAGGGGGATACCCATGTGCATGCTGTTAGTTGAATTACAGCCTATCTTCAATGTCTGCTGTGTTGTTGTAGCTATGTTGGTCCAAGGATATTAGACAGAGAAGGTGGGTGAGGTAATATATTTTATTGGAACAACTATTGGTGAGAGAGAAGCTTTCAGTGTAGCTCAAAAGCTTCTCTCTCACCAGCAGAAGTTGTTTCAGTAAAAGATATTACCTCACCCACCTTGTCTCAGCCTATCTTCAATTAATATTTGAAAGGAGGTCAGAGTGTATTGATCTCTTTGTCTTTCACGTTTTCACGTTGGTTAACATCTTTCTAAATAGATTATCCCTTGGCTATAAAAATAATAAAGGTTAGTAATTGTGTCTGTCCTTCCTTATTTGGCTCCATACGGATTATTTCTTTACCAAACAAACAGACAAACAAAGGTTAGTGTTAAAATAAAGAGAGGGATTGAAGCAGGCCATTCAGAGGCCAGTCAGCCATAAGCCCGAGGCACACTGCACCATTTAGCTGGGCAGGAGATTTCTAATCCTGTAATGCATGACTTGTTTTGAGAGTGTAGTGATCACTGCTGTCACTGCTCTCTCATGCTGCATGAAGTCCCATTAATATCTGTCAGCGTAGTATCACCCAAACTGATACTGTTGTCTGGGCATTTGAACCACACTGACATTCTGATTCTTTTTTTGTTTTGTTTTCATACCATGCCTTTATGTGATCTTTATTTGTTACTGGGCTCTAGGTCAGATTTCTGACATCAGGCTAGTGTTTAGGTTATCTGTCCATTGATTTTCAATAACTTTTTGGTATGAGAGCATAATGATTGTCTCATTTCACTCACCTAGTTGTGATTGGGGCATTTAGTGCATTTAGTACCTCATCCGGTGAACGAAATGCCCCAATAACAACTAGGTGAGTGAATGAGACTCTCGAATGAACTCATACAGAAACATGATGACAAAAGACAAAAACACCGTATTTCTTATGTGTGAACTCTCTTCACAAAGGGATCACAGTATATCTCACATCTTAGTCCTCGTCCTCAAAAAAACCCTGCCCAATACCTTCAAAAGATGACCCCGAGAGCTTAAATGGATAACTTTGCTGGACACTAAATATCATGGACTGAATAGAGACACTAGATTTAAGGCTTTTTACAACAATCTATAAACTACTTACCCTCTCCCCCTCTCCCCCCCCCACCCCCGCTCCTCCGCCCTCATTACCGGAGAGGTGTTAAAAGGACACTTTGTCTTGAATGGCCCCTTGAAATGTGTGTTAACTGCTTATGCTAACATTTGTCCCACTTTGCATTTATCTTTGACACTGAAGTTTGGTTTACACTATAAAGTTAAGTCGATGCAAGGCAGCTGATGCTGCTCCAACTCTGTAAGCGTCTATACTAAAATGTCGCTCCCACTGATGTAACTCGCTTGCTATGCCGACTTAATAATTGCACCTCCGTGAGAGGCATAGCGCTTAGGTTGATGTTGTTAGGTCGACAGTGTCAGTGTAGACGCTGCGTTACTTACGTTGACTTTAGTGGCTTCCAGGAGGTGTCCCACAATGCCCAATCATGACCGCTCTGGTCACCATTTTGAACTCCACTCCACTCCATTTCCTGTTTGCTCGGCGTGGAGAGCTCACGTAGAAACTGCCAAGCTGACCTTGCCAACTCCACACAGAAAACATGCTCCTGCCTGGAGAATACAAGAGGTGGTAGATCTCCCAGGTCTGTGGAGAGAGGAGGCTGTCCAGGCACATCTCTCATCCAGCTGTAGAAACATCGATATCTATGAGCACATTTCTCGGGGCATGTGGGAGAAGGGCTACAACAGGGACACCCAGCAGTGCTGTGTGAAAATCAAGGTGCTGCGGCAGATGTACCAGAAGGCAAGGGAGAGCAGAGCCAAAAACATGCCACTTCTACAAGGAGCAGCACACCATCCTGGGGGGAGACCCCACCACCACCACCAAGAGCCCCGTGGATACTTCGGGGGAACTGGAGTCACAGGCCCCTAGAGTGCATAGTGAGGAGGAGGTGATGGACGAGGAGGAGGAGTATGGTGGACAGGGGTCTGGGGGATCCAGTGGTGTGGTGAGACAGCACCTCTTTCTGATGCCGGAGCAGATGAACCAATCCCTACTGTCCAGCACGGGTGAGCCTGATGCAGGTGAAGGAACCTCTGGTAAGTACGCAGTTTGTTTTGATATTGCAGGGACACATCATTTACAACTTTTTAATCAGTCTAGAAGAGGTAGTGAAATAATTAATTGAGGAAGAGTTGCTATCTGCTTCTTATTCCCCAGTACAGCTAGGCAGAGGGGGCCCTGGGGAACAGTTTGTTTATGTGCATCAGAATGTCCCGTGAATTCTCCATAGAGATCTTGAGGAAACTTCCCTGGGGGTAGTCTGCTGCAATCCTATGCTGAAGGTGTCTGGGGAGGGCTGCCTTATTTCTTCCACCATGGTAGGACACTTTCCCATACCAATCAGCAATTACGTCAGCAGGCACCATTGCAGCACACAGGCTAGCAGCATATGGCAGCCAGATGTGTGCTGGAGGTGTTCCCTTTCAGCCTCTGTTACTCTCAGGAGTGAGATGTAAGCTAAAAGCACCACCGTCTGTGGAAAACAGTGCAATTCAATTGCACTATCTGCATATATTGATGGCCATGTGCCTCCCCCCCTCCCCCGATTGTCCCAAGTCACCCCCTACCCCACCAGGCCATACTTACCGCATCTGGGACTGCCACCAGGCTCTATGAATCCCAAGCTGAAGTGAGAATGTAGTGCTTGTAGCTTGTGTGGATCAAGGGCTGTGAAAATATACACAATAGTATCTCTGTACATTGTGTCTTTTGCAGCGGGAAATGTGGCCTTGAGTGTCCCTCCATCCAGGGCCGGCGCAACCCATTAGGCGACCTAGGCGGTCGCCTAGGGCACTAACATTTGGGGGGCGCCGGTGCCCCGGTCGTCATTGGTATTTTGGGGGCGGGACCTTCCGCCGCCTAGGGCGGTGAAAAAGCTGGTGGCGCTCCTGCCTCCATCCACCATCGGGAAGCAGTTCAGCCACATAAGAAGGAGAAGAAAGAGGATGCAGGATGACGTGTTCCAAGAAATTCTGCGGATACTAAGCAGCAGGCTTGGAGGAGCACCCTTGTGGACAGAATGGAAAGTGCGGAGAGGAGAAACATACAGCAAAAGGACAGGACATGATAGCACTTCTCAAGCACCAGATGGACACGCTAGAGACTCTTATAGATCTTCAGATTCAAGTCACCTGTGCTCGCCTCCCACTGAAGCCTATCAATAACTGCATTCTGGGACCTCCCTACACCCCACCCCCAACATTCCACATATACTCTGGGGCCGCTGCAGTACCCATACCACTCCGACCTGAGGGAGGAAACAGACAATCACAGCTGCACCTACACTCACCTGTGAGAGACACGCTTGCTGTTTTGTGTGTTTGAAATAAGAATGACTGTTCTTTCCCCTTCAAAAGTTATTTCCCCTGTATTTATAGTTTCATTTACAGTTTCAATTATTTTTGTTTGCATGTGTTTGGAATAAAAGTCTATTTATGGAAAATTAGTTCATCTTTATTAGTTCACAACATAAGATGTCTGGGGCTGACATCATTCAACGATAATAGCAATAGGTGCATTTGCAATGCTATATTACCACACACAGATAATTCATCACAAGGTTCATAGCAGGGTACTAAAAACAATGCCAAGGAGAGCACACTACAATAACACATATTACTGTGGCTAACTATTGAAATGGTCTTTCAAAGCCTCCATGAGCGGTATAGCTCCCCGTTGAGCTCTTCTTATAGCCCTGGTATCTGGCTTCTCAAAATCAGCAGCCAGGCATTCTACCTCCATGCTCCACCCGGCGGAAACTTTTCCCTCTTTGCTTCACAGATATTATGAAGTACACAGCAGGCAGCTATAACCATGGGGGGATATTTTTAAACTAAAGACTAATTGTGTGAGTGGACAGCGCCAGCGCCCTTCCAAATGGCCAAAGGCACATTCGCCAGTTATTCTTCACCTACTGAGCCCGTAGTTCAGTGGTGGGCAACCTCTGGCCCACGGGCTGCACGCAGCCCATCAGGGTAATCCGCTGGTGGGCTGCAAGACAGTTCGTTTACATTGACCGTCCGCAGGCACGGCCACCCACAGCTCCCAGTGGCTGCGGTTCACCGTTCCCGGCCAACGGGAGCTGCAGGAAGCAGCGCGGCCAGCACATCCCTGCGGCCCGCGCAGTTTCCCGCAGCTCCCATTGACCGGGAATGGCGAACCGTGGCCACTGGGAGCTGTGGGCAGCTGTGCACATGTAAACAAACTGTCTCGCGGCCCACCAGCGGATTACCCTGACAGGCTGCAGGTTGCCTACCACTGCTGTAGTTGAAGCACTCCTTGATGCTATCGAGGTGGCTGATGTACGGCTTCATAAGCCATGGAAGTAAGAGGTAGGCTGGGTCTCCAAGGATCACTATTGGTATTTCCATATCCTCAGTAGTAATCCACCAAGCTGGAAAGAAATTCCCTGCTTGCATCTTTCTGAACAGGCCTGTGTTTTTAAAGATGCATGCATCATACACCTTTCCTGACCATCCCGTGTTGATGTCGGTAAAATGTCCCTCGTGATCCACCAGCACTTGCAGTACCATAGAAAAGTAGCCCTTTCTGTTGATGTACTCTTTGTCAAGGTAGTCTGGTACTAAACCAGGGTCACCGTCCTTTGTAGCAGGATGCTTGCATTGCACCAACCCCCATAGTGGATTTCCCAACTCCAAATTGATTCCCAACTGATCGGTAGCAATCTGACATGGCAGCTTCCGCACAGCAATCACCACTCGCTTCTCCACCGTGAGTGCAGTTCCCATTTTGGTGTCACTGTGCCAGAGGGCTGGGGCAAGCAGTTCCATGAATGTGGCCTTGCGCATCCAAAAGTTCTGCAGCCGCTGCTCATCATCCCAAACCTGCATAATGATGGGATCTCACCAGTCTGTGCCTGTTTCTCCAGTCCAGCACAGGCACTCCATCATCTGCTACTGCTCCGTGAATGCTCCTTTGGTGGCTTTGTCAGTATTGAAAGACCAGGTGCATTGTGTTTGTAACAGTCAGCACAATACTGAAGAGCAGCGCAGGATCCATGTGTTTCACAGAGATGGCGCACGTGTGTGTTCGCAGGGCTTTTGAAAAGAGGCACAAACCATTATGGGCTGCAGATACTAGGGGATGGAAAAAAACTGAATTATGGGACATTGAAATCATGTTCCCAGTCACCTCTGTGCAACTCGTTTGCCTCCATGATGCTTTGCAAAAAACACCCTGCGCCAAATGGTGGCAAGTTGCATGGTGGGATATCTACCCACGGAGCACTGCTCTCTGCATCGATGCACACGCTGCTAGTGAGGACATGCACCGCTGACACAAGGAGCGTAGTGTGGGCATGCAAAAGTGATTTAATTATTGCAGCGGCTGTATGTCATTGTAACTTAGGTGGACTTAATTTTGTAGTGTAGACTTGCCCTGAGTATGTTTCCCAGACCTGAGCTCTATGGAAGTTTGAAAGCTTGTATCTCTTACCAGCAGAAGTTGGTCCAATAAAAGATATTACTTCACCCACCTTCTATCTCTAATGTCCTGGGAGCAAGACAGCTATAGCAACACTGCATAAAAGAAAGGGGCATTGTGAAAATTATTAGAGAATATTTGACCTGAATTAAAAATTGCATACATTTGTTCACAAGTTCATACTGGCAAAGTAATCCCTGTTTTTCATGGTGCTTGTAAATTTGAAGGTTGCAATTTGATTTAAAAAAAAATGGCAATAAAACTGTACATTAGTTTTGACATTTCAAACCCCAAGGCTAAGTGACTATATTAGTCTGATGATCCTTAACAGGATGAAACAACGATCTGTAACTACTTACTTGTTTAGTTCATGTAAACACAAAATAGTAATGCTGGAAATAGGGATACTAAGAGTGGTGCTTAAGTTTGTCAGTACCCAAAATACTTTTCCAGCTCACAGCAGTTTCATCGCAGGACTGTTTGAGCTATGGGCACAAACTGGAAGTTTTGAATTTGCTCCTCCATGCAATGAGTTCTATTGTGTATGATTTACAGGAACCTGAAATAGCAAACCAATTGATGGACTGTCTATGTGATGCACATAGATGGCATGCATATAGATGGGATGCAACAAGACAAGATAAAACAGGAGGGAAGAGAGGGGAATCAATGAGAAAACAATTTTGCTTGTTTTGCATCCCTTCCTTTGTGTTTGTTTGTGTATGTTTTGCCATTTAATGGCCCCGTCCATTGAAGTCAATCAAGAGATTCCCATTGACTGAAACAGGAGCTGGATCAGGCCCTTATAGCAGGTCTACACTACGGCTTAAGTCAATCTAATTTATATTGTTCAGGGGTGTGAAAAAGCCTCCCCGCCGAGCGACGCAAGTTTTGCACTGCCCATACCAGTGCTATGTTGGCGAGAGACGCTTTCCCGCCAACATAGATTCCGCATCTCACCAAGGTGAAGTAACTATGTTGATGGGAGAGCACTCTCCTTTCGGTATAACACATCTTCACCAGACACGCTACACCTGCGCCGATGTAGTGCTGTAGTAGACTTGCCCTTACACAGAGTCTTTTGGCAGGGATCTTGTACATGTTGGGGCACTATACGCTAGATTTTCAAGTGTTTAGCTTGCACAATTGGGGCCAAATTTTGAAAGAGCTGCATTCCTGGTGAGGAACTTGAATAAAGGCCCTATTTCCAGAGGTGCTTAGCACTCAACATACTGGATTCTTTTGGAAATCTGGCCCCAATGGTGGATGGTGAGACCTAGTAATGAGCAGACACACTCTCTGTCTGGGTTCAGGTGACTAATATTGGTTGCAGATTTTCTGACAAAACCAAACATTTTCTGACAAAACCATTTTCTGGACAGAACCAAAACATTTTGTCAGAACAGGTTTCTCAGGTCCAGGGTGGAATTTCTGGTCAAAAGCAGAGAGATTCAGACCCCAAAATAAGCCAGTGGTTAGGGATGTGGGAGAATAGGGTTCAAGTCCCTGGTCTGAATTATGCAGAGTAGAACTTGAACCTGGGTCTTTGATTTGCTAGGTGAATGCCTTAATCCCTGGGCTATCGGCTATTCTGCGATGGGATTTCTCTTTCTCTGTGGTTTAAAAACAAAAACAAAAAAACCCCACCCACAAACTTGACACATCTCCATTTCATCCCATTGCAGACCAGGAACACTTTTGAAATCTCAGTTTTGTGGGATGGGAAATCCAATACATCATGGCTATCTCTTTATCATCAGAATACTCAACAATTGCCAACTGTGGAAAATATCAGGTTTCTTACAAATTTTTCTTTTCTCACTCTGTCATAAGTACAGGGAGGTAATAAGAAAGTGTTACTTGCACATACACAATATTGCCTGCCCCAAGCATTTAAAACAATATTACATTTTGAGTTATTTTTATTTGCTCTTCTCATTTTTGAGCCTGTAGGGTTTACTTGGGGCACATTTTCAAGCTTTTATCTGGAGTCACGAGGGCTATACACTTCTTTAAAAAAAAAAGAAAGCTGACATGCTCATATCATCACATGCCTTCAGAAGCTTTAGAAAAGGCATACAAAGTCATGAGACTAATGACAAAACTGAGTAGAGTAATTGCTAGGCATAATCAATAAGTGTGGAAGGCTGCATGTAGCTCAGCCATGGAAGCCTTAATATCAGGGTTTCTGAAATCTTGGACAAACTTCCTCTGCGTTTTTTTTTTATTGAAACAGTCCCTCTGATAACAGAATAATATTGTATGAAGGTTTCCTGAGGAAGGCTGCAAGAGCAAAACAGCTTTCTAGGAAACTGCCTGTGGCAAGATTTTTCTCTAGGTTTAATAACCGACTCTCACAATTCTGACCTGAGAAACTTTTACTGTTTTCACATTAGGACATATAATTCAAGAGTCTGGTAACTGGAGGTGATTTATAGTTGCCTTGCAGAAGTTTTTCCTCTATCCCCTGATCAATACCTGTGTGAAGCAGATGAACAGAAAATGTGTAATAAGAGAACATAGGCCAAAATAGGTTATGTAGATAGTGGACAATGGATGAGAAATACATAACAGTAAAATTATGTCCTCTGGAGGGCTGGAGATGTTAATTACAGAATTATAATTCTGCTGATCTCACTCATGGTTCCCAGCATATTTTCATTGATCTCTATATTTCTCTGTCTCTTATCGATCTATATTTAATCCATACTTATTGCTTATAGAATCTAATAAATATCTCATAATTTACAATTATTTTATATGACTTGAGAACTTACAATGTGTGGCAGAATCATCTACTTATAAAGCATAGTTGATAATACAAGACATGAAACTGATGTCCATTCTTTCCTTTAGTCTCTCTCCGCTAACTATGTAAACGTCCGCTGTATATTCAAGAAAATGTAAACCGTGTATTATTTTTAGGGTCTCAGTAGTTCCAGTAAAAACACTTTCCCTATTTCAGCTTTCTGCTCATTTCCTTTTAGGATTTGATACCTACTTTACCTCGCGCACCCTGGAGAACAACAGAAGAAATGTGTGGTTTGCAGAGTATTGGGAGGAGAACTTCAATTGCAAGTTAACGATTAGTGGATCAAAAAAGGAAGACACAGACCGTAAATGCACAGGTAATTTCATTCACTTCACCCTTCTTCTTCTGTTGTATGTGGTCCATATAGGAATGTCTGCATAGCTGATGCATGGAAGCTTAGTTGGAGACAAATTGAAAAAATAAATTGAATTTTAATAGGTTGTAGAGAAAATGGAACAAGAGCATAAGCCTTGCAGGACAGGAGAAATAGATGGCAAGAGACAAAAATACATTCTTTCATTTTCTTTTTCTGCTGTCCATCCAGAAATAATTGACATTTTCTATTGATTCTGTGGATTCAGAGGAATATATGGTGGCTGGTTGAGTTTGCGTTTTGGTTTTGGTTTTGGTTTTTTTAAGACAAATAACTTCATAAATATTGGCTTGTCATCTGGCCATGAAATATAAAACATTTGGACATATACAGACTGTATGTTCCTGATTCAGAATGTTTTGAATAGCAATGTTACAATAAGTTCTGTATTTGAACTCCGCTTTTGAGGAAATATACCAGTAGAAATTGTGATAATATGGTACCATGTATTCTAATTTTAGTTACTATAACATTGCTGTCAAGATTCTCATTTGAATAAGAAAGTGTTCTTCTAGCCACAGTAATACAGAAAGCCTCAACTTTGTAGCCATCTTGCCTGTATTGCCTGGTGGGCCTATGGGTCAGCTATGACTGTCAGATTCATTTCCCTTTTCCTTTTTTTATGTATCTCCCATTTTTGGTCTTGAAAAATGTAATGGGCATTTAAAGAGTAATGTTTTCTTGGAGGTTCTCTTCATGGTTAAAGTCTGGTTCAGGAGATTTATTTTCATCAGAAAGATGCTAAGATGATGATAGGAATTTCATAACCTCCTTCCTCTTCTCCCATCTCTCACAAGAGCATACTTTTCCAGCAGTTCTCCACCACTATGTTCTCCATCCTCAGTGGGATTGTTTAGGGGTTGTGGGCCCTATTTCCAGTCTTCCACTGAAATGAGTTTTGACACTCATTTTCAATAACTTCCTAAAACACACTGGGGAACCCTGGATCAGGTACCATGAGCTATCTTTAAAGTGCTGTGAGATCAGTTTTATTTTTTATTTTTGAAAGTACAATGATAAAGAATACTGGAATGTGTTTAGAGATGCAAGTGGCGTTTCATGGAGTGAAAAATTAAAGTCTTGAGAGTGTTCTTTTGATGTAATATAACTGTAGCTTCTTTATTTTAAACTTAGGAGGACAAACGGTCCATGCTGTATGTAGTGATACAGTACGTTGGACAATGATATATTTTTCTAAAGGAAATGCATGAAAAAATGCCCATTCCTAGAATTATTGACACAGGGCCTAACTAAGTGTTGGGGAATGTTCTGTGGGGACAACCTCGCATTGACAGGATGATTACTTTATGCTGAGTTAGGCTGTGGTTCCACGTACCATTAAGAGTAATGCAAAATCAGATGAATCTATTGATCGGAATACTGCATTTGCAAAAACAGTCCCAAATTTCCCAGTTTCACAAATATATCCTTCAGAGACAAGCGGTTTTCCAGCTCTATAACTTGTGCCAAGCTGGGCCACAAGCTATCCCTGAAGTTATACATAGATATATTGCACATTCTTCACAATCCCTTCCCTTTAACTCTTTGTTCAATAGGCTAAGCAGAGTATCACATGTTGGTTTTGATACATACATAAGCACTGATTCCCATTCACCTTAGTCATCTCTGTGCTAGAGGTTTCCTTGGTGTGGCCATTAAGATCTTCCTTTTCAGTTTTGACAGCTGTGGTTAATGATGGACATTTGGCTTGATACAAGGATCTCAGAATTTGGTCCAAGGGAAATTAATGCATACGGGGCTTCTCCTGGGCAAAATGCTACTTTTACTTTTATTTGGCAGATCTTGTCCATGATCTTCTGCTTCATGTCCCATATGCCACTGGAACTCCTGCATGTAGAAAGAAAGCAAATGCCAGAGTTGGGTCTGAAAGGAAAATGTTGGCATTAAAGTCAGCGAGATGCTGAGTCTCTCATCCAATGGTAGAATTTGGCCACAAATTAAGAAATTATCTTTAAGGTAATTTATTAAAATGATTTGCCAGCACATAAGCATTGAGACTCTTAAAGTCACATTGGAGTAATATTCTCCTGTGTTGTTCTTTCTAAACTTTCATTCACAACACTTTGTGAACAAGTGAGACGTTAGACTGCAGACAATGAGCTTCCAAGAGGAAGGAAGGTCCAATGGTTAGTATATGAGCCTAGATTTGGGAGAGCAGGGTTCAATTCCCTGCTCTGCCACAGGTTTCCTGTTTGTCCTTGGGGAAAACACTTAGTCTCTCTGTGTTCCTGTAAAAGGAGGATAATAGCACTTCTATATCTCGCAGGGGTGTTGCACAAGCAAATACATTAAACATTTGAAAGGTGATAGGGGCCATGTAAGTACTATTATAGCTCTAGGGCTAAATCCTACTAATCTTACTCATGTGAGCAATCCAACTCTTCTAGAAGAAAACTTCATACAGGGATAAAAACCTGTAGGCTTCTATAAAACTACTGTCTAAAATCCTAGAAAATTGTAGTTGGCTATTGGTACCTTTTTTCTGCAGGTTTTTTGGACCCATTCTGTAACAAGGAATATTATGCTTTTTTGATTTCTAGAGGATCCTTTACAAAATAGAGAAATTACCATTTTCTATTAAATTCTATGAAGTTTTTCCGTAAGAGCATTGATTACAGTGGGACTATTCATGTAACTAAGGTGAACAGGAGTCTGTCCTATGCTAATAAGATAGCCTTGGCTTTCTAGAGTCAGTGTTCAGAAAATGATTACTCTGTGTTGCTGCTGACCTGCAGAGCTCCATAGGCCTCTTGGGCTTCATTGCTGTGGAAACTATTCAGAGTTCACATTAGGCATTCCGTGCTGCCTCTGATTTCATCTGTAGCACTACTTGGTTTCATTGCCATATGATGACTATCATACAGACAGCTGCTGCTCATGACTATAGGACTCCTCTGAACGTGTTTAGGAACTGCACTGGCAATTGTAAGCCAGGCTGCATCAGACATCAGCCAGGGAAAGATTCATTAGCCAAATGTGCCTCTTCCTCGCACATACTTTTCAAGGCAAATTCAGCCCAGCTCAGAGTCCTCCACAATTCCACTGTACGTCTATAGAAAGAGGCCACAGCAGAGCAGCTGTGCAGAGATCTCCATGCCAATTCCATGCAGGTGAGCATTGGGCAGGGAGTCAGGGGCAGGAGTAAGCCAGAGTAGCAGCCATAGGGGACCGTGTAGCCCATTGCCCTGTCTCCGGGAGTGGATGACAGGCATAGGCATAAAGCTGAGTTACTCTGACAATGTGCAAGAGAAGTGAATTTCATTCCAATAGAGAAAATGAATGATGCACCTGACTAATATTCAAATCTCCCTAGCAGTCCCCTGAAAAAGACCAGATGATCAACCCGGGAAGAACTCCAAAACTTTCTCCTCCTCCTTTTCCCCCTACCCCAACCAGCACTGAATCTCAATCTGTTGTTAAATTTGTAGACCGCTAGAAATATTACTCACCTCTACCCCACTCCATTAATCTAGCTAGAGATACCAACCATATATTTAGGATCTTCTGTATTAATTTAATCTATGAAAATGATTCCCTAAGCCTTTTCCCATTCTTCATCCTTTTTGGGAGGTGGTTCTCCAATCTTAAGCAAAAAAAGAAAAGTTTTTCTAAGAACACACTTTTGGGAACTAGTTGACTTCTAATATGGAATTTTGTTATGTACTTTCCACAGCATTCTGTATCCTGATATTTTGAAACATTTGTTTCAGAGCCTTGAATGAATCAGAGCCTTGAATGAATATAATTTAGATGTATTTAAGCGTGGGAAAGTTGCTTTGATTGTGATAGATACGGTTAGAATTTGGGAAAATAGAACACTTGCACATGCATGAAATATGTCTAGACAACATTAGATCCAATGTATTATTTATTAATAATAGTATCATTAGGAATTTCCATCTTTTCTTTCAAATTGATTTATTGTGGTATCGATGAGGAACCAAACAGGGGCTTCAATTAAGGGATTATAAACAAGAACTCCTAGATTATATCCCTTTTTTCCCCCTGCCATCTAAAGTAAACTAACCCCTGATTCAGCACAGTATTTAAACACATACTTTGCTGAATCAGGGCATCAGTATTTAAAATGACTTACTATTTTGCTTTGGAAAGTAACTTAACCTCTTGATGGCTGATTTTATGCATCTTTATGCATCAACTCTACCACAGCAGGCTGTTGAAGCTTAATTTGGTAATGCTTCAAAAAAGCAATTTGAAATCACCAGGTGGACAGTGGTACATAAGAAGAATAATTATTATGATAATAATTATTTTGCATAGAAAAGCCTTTGAATAGATGAAGATTATAATGCCTTACAATGAGCCCATTACAGATTGTGGCCCTATTTCTGCAAAGAGACACACACTGGTACAAGGATCTGCAGTTCTGTCTGCAGGCTTGGGGCCAACGCATATAGTATGATATCTGTATATGGATCACTTCTTCACTGAAATGAAGCTGCCTGCAATTCTAAGATATAATCTGGCTCAAACTTTACTTCTGCAATAGAACTTTTTTCTACTACAATCATTGGTACTAAGCCCAAAAAATAAAAGAGAGGAAATGAATAGCCCGGGATAGAGAAGAGAATAATCAAGGCTATGTCTCTCTAAAATAGTGGTTGGAGTTAATATACATCACACTAAGATTCTATTAATCAGCCAGTGCATCAAGATTTAATTATGGAATTTCTTAGAATTAATAGATGATAAAATAGTGCTTTCCAGATATACTGGCATATATTGTCATCTCTTTGATTTCCAAAGTGATGACTCAAATCAAGCATGCACTGCAGAATTTATCCTATTTTCAGAGCCCTATTGAAACTTAGTACCATCTTTCAGGAGACAGAACTGTGCCTATAAGCTGCCTTAATTGCAGCATGTTTTGGTGTATTCTCTGCATGAATTCCGGTTGTTGGATACAGTATTTGGTGACCAATCGTTCACGTTGTTTGCTACTTTGAAATTAAAACCTGAATTCTTGACACTGGCAATGATGTGAAACCTGTGTGGTGATCAATCTATAACACTCAGTCCCCAAATGAGCAGGAGATCAGAGTGATTTTTAGGGTTTAGTGAATGTTGCCAAAATAAAATAAAAAATAAATTAGAAAATCCACAAACATTAAACTACATTTTACACACATCCACTAGCATTCAAGTTTACTGGCAAGAATGTTCACAGAAACATCTAAAAGATATACTCTAGTCCAAGCAGGAATTATTTCTGGGAAGTTCTGTGGCCTGTGGCATGCAGGAGGTCAGACTAGATGATCATAGTGGTCCCTTCTGCCTTTATGATCTCTGAATCTATGAAAACCATGAATTTTAAATCAACACAGGAGAATATTCACAGATCCTAACCTCTGAATCTTTTAATGGGATATTTCTTGTTGCTGGTGTTTTGAAACATAGCCTCACCTGAAGAAGCAGAATATTTCCAATTATATGAGATGAACACTGCTAATATGGTGGCTGTGTGATACTTTTTTTTATTTTATTTTTAAAGAAGATCTAAGTGAAGAAGGAATATATGTATTACAAATACGCACGTACATCAACTCATTTTTAATTAACTATGCCTATTGGGTATAGTAAGGGCTGAAAAGAAAAATCCCAACACTTGACTGTAGGTGTAGCAGTTTTCACTCATTAAACATAGGTTTTAATTTAGCCTACCTCCCACTTGACAAGACATAATGAAGTGATATAAGGGTGATGCCACCCTGGATGTCATTTATCAGAATGTCTATTACTTGGAGAGATTTTCTAATTATCTGGAAATGTAATCGGTCTGAAGGTGCAGCCCAGACGATGGTTCATAGAGTAATCTGCTCTAAAGGATTTGTTTGGAGGAAGGTCCTTGCATAGCGAAAGGCCAGGCATTTAGCAAGAGGGTTTGTAAAATGCTGAGTTTTTGTACATGTTCTTAGAGACAGAACTGGAAAAGACGTAGTATCCAAACCAGAAATATATCTACAAGGGACTTGATTCCCTTCTCACTCCAGTGTAACCCCACTGTTTTCAGCAGGGATACTCCTGATCTACACTGGTATAATAGAGAATCAGGCCCCTGCACCTAATCTCAGTGTTTGTTTATGCTGAGGACGCTTATGTCCATATCCTAGAAACATGTTTAAAATAATGTTAAATCTAGTGTTTTGTTCAAAGTTCAAGTTGAAATGCGATGTATATATCCAAACCAGATCACTGGAGGAGCTATGGATTGTAGCGTTCATCCAACAGAGCAGCAGTGCTGCTCTGAAATGTAAGGATGTGTGGAAGGGGAAAAAAAAGAAGAGGGACTAATGAAGATGTGGGGAGATGACTTGGCTCTTCAGAAGGACTGGAAGATTTTCTATTTTATTGGGTAAGCCGTCAGAGAAGCTTAATCGTAAAGGTGAGGTTCAGGGCAAGTGAAGATGTGGAAGACCTCTGTACAGAAAGGCGAGCCCTGCTCTGGGCAGGTAAAGAGCACAACTAGAAGTTACTGTAAATGGCCATTACAGTCTCATTGCAACAAAGTTCTGTTCAGAAGCTCAAGCAAGCCTTTTGGTGCTTGTATATTCTCTCCAACTGTCCCTGCAGTACAGCGCACAACATACACTTATTTGAAAATCCTTTCCGTTTGAGATTGAAAGGCAGTGGAAGACAAGGCAGGCCTGGGTAATAGGAATGCTGTTTGAGTATGTATGCATATGCTTGAACTTGTCTGTAATATTCCTTTGGAACAAGGCACTTGGGTTCTAAAATGGATGCCTAAAACAGATTCAGAGAACTAGTGCAATAGTGGTGGATAGTTTACAATGTTCCTACTGCCTGTAGTTTGGGAAGAGTAGGGAAAGGTCAGAATTTTCCCTTGTGTAAGAGAACTTTAGTTATACCGGCAAGGAATTCATTTCAGGCACATTAATTTTGAGAATAAAATTGTAGACAAAATATAAATGTCCTGCTATATGTGTCTCAGCAGAATTTACTGTACCTGTTTCTAGAAGAACCTGCCAATCCTGTCTCCTTACCCACAAACCTTTCATTGAGTTACTCAGCATTGTCTAAAAAGGAGGTGTGTGTGTGTGTGTGTGTGTGTGTATATATATATATATATATATATATATATATATATATATATTAAAAGATGCAGTGGATCCTCTTTTATGGCACTTTTGTAATACTAATTTATATAGCCAAATTACAGTCTAAGCTTTGAATTTTCCCTTGGATTCTTTCTTTCCATTTACAGTATGTTTTTGATAATGTAAATGAATAAACACATTCATATCAGTACTAGGACTAGAAATGTGTTCTTCAGGCTTTCAATAGTAATCTTTCAGATGTCCTGAATGATGCTTCCTTGGGAAGCCATGCATCTTGATGAGACTCTAGAATCACCACCTTTGAGGTCTGAAATAACCAGGTCAGTCCCTATCTTTCTCTCAGCAGAGAGTGCTGCTAAATATCTACAGGGTAGGCTGATAGGTGAGAGAATCCGTGTGCTCTGTTCCTATGGCAATCCAGTTTTTACACATCTCATATCACTGTGGTGTCTGAGTATGTTCCAAATATAAGACAATCACAGTGACTAACATTCATCACAGCTAATTGATTCTCCCACACATGAAGAAAAAAACTAAAGTGGTGTTGTTTGGGAAGTCAATGTGGAAGAGGAATGCTTTGATTGGGACTCTAAGGCCCCAACGTTTAAAATTATTACTGGCTCCTGTGGGAGTAAAATCGATAATCTTGAACCATCCCCCAAGAATGCCATCTCTTATGCACAAACAAGTGTCATCCTTGCAGTACCTCTCAAATTTACCCTGTGTTGAGGGGTGTCACTCATTTCAGCCCCAAGGCTATCTACATTCCACATAAATTTAGTGTAAAAAATAATTTACAACAGAAATAACTTGAATACCTCAGCTATGGAATACTTTATCAACAATAAATCAATGAACCCCACAGCACTTTACATTTCCTGCATAAATAGGGCTATTTTGCGGGGGGATGTCCCTCCTTTTGAATCTTTGTCACATTGTGACACTGTTGAGCCTCAATGGGATGAAAGGGTTGGATTATGGATATTTTTAATGCCCGTGATGTTTAGCAACTTTACATATGGTGGGGCAGAATTCAGCCTGTCTTGATTAGCTGGCAGTATAGTAGGGAAGGTTGCAGACTGCAGGTATCATTATTGTCATCTGTGTTTTTTATATAAGAAAAAAGGCTTCATCCTTTAAAGTTTTTAGTAGAGAGAAGTCCACAGCACAATGGTAAGAGTTGCATTTTATTTGAATTTCCCCAAAGCACAGAGATGTTCTTTCCTGAAGTTTTGTTTCAACCATCCATAGAAATCTCTTGGGTCTCCAAGCTTTCCCAAAGCCCCCTAGATCATGGGCTTTGGTTCATGACCATCTTTACCTTTAAACGGTGTGGCAAACAAAAACAATGGAGACCGTTTTGAGCCATTTCTAAGTGTTAGAGAGAAATGAGAAACAAAAGATGTGGCAAATAACATAGCCTGAGGATCACAAGAATGCTAGTTATAAAGTGAACCACAGAAAGTGATCTGGTGCATTAGTAAAGTGTGCAATTTACTACAGAAAGAAAACTTTAGTTTGTAAAATGCCACCAGAATTTTTCCATCTCAGAAAATAACTGAGATGTTTCAAGCAACTCTGACCCATGGCCAAAATCTGGAACAGCGTTTTTACAAATACCAACAGCCATAGTGTGTCTGATTCACATTTAAGTCTAGATTTATGATATTCATTAGCATGAATATTTGTTGGACTTTCAGAGTGTCTGACAAGCTGAACTATTAAATCATGTCAGCCATAATGTCTAAATTTAAACTAATTCCTACTGAAGGTGTAAAGGCAGGTGGTGTTCCTTTTCAAGATCTTCTCAAGGTTTGGACTGACAGCCTTCTACAAATGAATGTTTCATGTGTGTGTGAAACACGAGGACAGATTTTGAACGCTGCAAGAAAGCAATCTTTAGTTTACGGATAACACTGGCAGCAATGTACTGAAGTCTTGTGGATTCTTCAGTTGCCCCCATTTGCCCTTACTCATAACATTTGTGATGATAAATAGAGATGCTGAGGTTGACTCCTCCATTAAATATCATCAACCCTGCAGTAGGTTTTGGAGGCTCCATAGCCAGGCGAAACATATTGTTCTTTTATTCTAAATTCCTATGCCGTAAAACTGCGGTGTCCCTCGTTTCAGGTGTGATTCAGTGCCCGTTTAAGTCAATGGAAAAGCTTCCACTGACTTCAAGTAAATGGCCTCCTTTAAAAGTTTCTAAAGAAAATTATACATCCACTTTTAAAATCACTTGATAACCATGTACAGTTTGGAAGTCAAAATCCATTTTGTAGGGAAACCAATACATTCTTGCAGCATGCTTGGGAAAGGTATTTGCGTGTGTGTGTGGGCAAATCCTCAACTGATGTAAATCAGCATAGTTCCTGGAATTGGTCATGTAACTTTAATTTTAAAAATTGTGTATTCTTTGCAACATCAGGGAAAGCCCAAGTGTAAGTAATTGAATGAATACACCCATGTTTGTGCAAAATTAAGGTTGCACAGTAAGGTACACCAAAATAATGAAATGTGAAAATTTCAGTTTTTGTATAGCTTTAGGTGTGGAAAAAGAAGATCAAGAGATTTGTTCAATGTCACACAGAAAATGTGTCTCAAGTGTAAAATGGGGCAAATATTGTTCTTCTACATAAGAGTTGAAGCAATATGCCTGATAAGCACTGTGGTATAGTGGATAAGACTTCAGAGGTCTAGGATCTGTTCCCATCTCTGCTACAAATTTCCTTTGCAGAGGAAGTTTTTAAAAAAGCAGGAATTTTGACAAAAAATTGCTAAAATGTATTTTTTTTTCAGCTATTACATTTTCAATATGGCAAGTGCCTTAAATATCTGTGTGCCTGAGTTATCCCACCCTGAAATAGGAGAAATGGTATAGCTAAGTTAGTGGTGCAGCATATGATTTACTGGAGGCTTGATCCAGTGCTCAGTGAAATCAATGACAAAGCTTCTGTTGACTCAGTTGTGCAGATTAGGCTCTGCTTGCGTGTTTAATGCTCAATCCAAAACCCATTCAAGACTCCTATTAACTTCAGTGGGCTTGGGGTTGCAGCCTTAACATGAGTAGCAAATCTCTACTGTAAATGTACATGATTTTTCACATGTTCATCACTGGGTCATTTCACATTCGTTTTGTCTAAACCAATATTATGTTACTACTCCTTAAAGAAAATTATTTCCATGGCAAATTGTAAAAAGTCACCTGAAATGGCGAAAGTGTAGGGTTTTTTTGCACTCTGTTCTTACAGAAAAACAGCTAAACACCTTTAGCTCAAACGTTCCATAACAATTCACCTTTAGACTAAGCTGAAGAGGAGATGTTTCCTAAAGTAAAAGCACCTAAAATAATGAGTTAAAATGAAGAGACAAGGTGGGTGAGGTATATCTTGTATTGGACCAAAAGAGACACGCTTTTGAGCCACACAGAGCTCTTCTGCAAGTCTGGGAAAGGGACTCCGAGTATCACAGCTAAATGCAAGATGGAACAAATTGTTTAGCACAAGCAGTTGGCACATATTCTAAGAGACCATTCAAGGGAGAGTGGCCTGTTAACACATTTGCAGTTATAGTTAAAAAAGGGGGTGGGTGGGTTATAGATTGTGGTAATAAAACAGAAATCCAGTGTTTCTGTTCAGTCCCTGATTTTTAGTGTCTAGCAGATTTATGAATATAAGTTCCCAGGCTCATCTTTTGAAAGTGTTGTGCAGGTTTCCTTTGAGGATGAGGACTGATAGGACAGAAATAGAGTGATCGCTTTCTGAAAAGTGCTTACCCATAGGTGATAAGGTGTTTTTGTTTTTTATCATTTTCCTGCTTTAGTTCGTTAGAGTGTAGTGATTGTCTGGTTTCACCCACGTAGTTGTTATTGGGGTATTTAGTGCACTGGATGAGGTATAAAACCTGTAGTGACAGGCATGTGTAGGATCCATGGATCTTGAAAGGTGTATTGTGGGGGGTGTTGATTGTTGTAGCAATGGAGATATTGTCTGTGGGTTTTCCATATGTTTTTCTGACAGGGTCTGAGGCTGCTTTGAGTTGGTGTGTCTTGATCTGTGGGGAGCTTGCTTCTGATGATGAGCTTGGAGACGCTTGGGTGTTGTTTGAAGGCCCAAAGTGGGGGTTCAGGAAAGATTTCTTTCAGGATGGGGTCCCCATCAAGTATGGGTTGTAGTTGTTTGACAATACCCTGTATGGGTTCCTGTGTGGGATGGTAGGTGACAACTAGGGGTGTGCGGTCTCTCTCACAAACATAAGTTGCTCCAATAAAAGATATCACTTCACCCACCTTGTCTATCTAATATCCTGGGACCTAAACAGCTACATGAAAACTGTTTTGTAACCTGAGTGGTATCTATAATGGTTGCTATCCACTGGCGCCCATCACAGTAGGATCTTCGGTACCTGGTATAATTAAATCCTATTTAAACATCAGTCCTTAAAGATTGATCACTTAAACATCATAATGTTTGTTAGTTGAGGTCTTTGAGTCGAGAAATAGTTAAGATGATGTTTAGCTGAGCTTGATGGTATTGATCTTGTGTGCAAAACTGTAGAATAATTTTGAAAGGGTCAAATTCTTCCCTTTGGTACACATACACAACTCCCATTGAACTCAGCAGGAGTTCAGTACATATTTCAGCAGGTTATGGCCCAGCATGTGTTCTGTGATTGATTACTTTAAAAGGAACAAGAAATCTTTTGACTAGAACTTTCTTAAAGATTGCTGTTTGCTATTTCTCTTCCAAACTCTGATGAATTAAATGAAGCTCGCTCTGTGTGTAAACGTGTAAAATACATAATATTTCATTGCAGAGAATGTAAAAATAAAATGGGTCTTTGGTTGCTGTGATCGTTATAAGTGAGGTTAAAAGGCAGCCCATGGTGTGAAATTTATTTTCTCAATTACATCCTGTGCTCTGATGCAGATAAATAAGTGTTCTAAGTTATTCTTCCTCTGGGCTCCCAGTGAATCCTGTTCCCTCTGTTTCAGACTTTGAGGCCCTAATCCTGCATTTTGCTCCACACTGCAGAAGAGCTCCAGCTTTGCAGATCCTATTGCAATTTCAGAGCCTTTGCAGTGACCATCTTCATCTGCTGCCTAGGAGAGCATTAAACCCATTCTCAGCACTTTATTATTATTATTATTATTAATAATAATAATAATAATAATACTAGTAAATTGCAAATACAAATATTATTGCTATTACTGTTGTTTATTGCTGTAGCATCTAGAAGCCCCAATCATGGGCCAGGTCCCTCTTCTGATAGGGGCTGTATGAACACAGACCAAAAAGATGGTCGATGGCCCAAAGAGCTCACAATCCAATAATAGCGATACTAATTACACAAGCAAAAACTAAGTTACGAAAGCGTTATTAAGGTTTCAAAGTCAAGCACTCAAAAGTTAGAAATGCCAAATTAAGGTTGCCTGTGCAATTTTAAATTCAGCCTCCTTTGTGCGTATGCATTATAATACAGTCTTTAATTACATGATCACATACCCCTTTTTTTCCCCACAGAACCCCTGCCTCATTCAGTGCACAAGATGAACAGTGCTCGTTTAATGAGCAGTTATTCAATATTTTGTTTTCTCCTCGTTGTTCAGTGGGTGGCCCCATTCATTATTTTCTGCACACTATTCAAATTCTGCTCTGGAGACAGAATTATTAATTTCCTTGTGAGATTTTCTATGTTGCTCATCACTATGTATCTGGGGGCTTTACAACCAATCTAAATGCATTTTCACAATTCCCTATAAGGGGAGGTGACATTATCTTCATTTTACAGGTAAGGAGCTGAAGCACAGATTAAGGTAAAAAAATTTCCACTAATTGTGGATACACAATTTGAGATGCCTAGAATCTCATTTTTTGGAGTACTTAGCATTATATAGCACTTCATATTTTCTAAACACTGCTCCTATTGACTTCAGATGCAGTTGTGGGTGCTCAGCAATTGTGCAAATCAGACCCCAGGATAGCAGTTGGGCACCCAGAAAGTGAGGAACACACAATTAGTGATCACCTATGAAAAGTTTGGTTTAAGTGCCTTGCCTAGCATCACATAGGAACTCAATTGCATTTTATGTTAACCTTTTGGTGGTAGCTCGGTGTGCTGTGCAGGGTGTTACACTTGGTTTGGTTTGGTGTGTGGTTGATTTGTATTTCTTTTTTATATTTGCTGTAGTAAGTGAAGGCCCTGATATGAGGCCTGAGGCCTGAACTAAAGTAATGGTCAAAACTTTGCTAGCATAAAGCAAAGTTAAGCTGTGAGCCAGAGGCAGGCCCTGCTCACCGAAGCTGGCAAGAAAAGGGCTAATGCTGCAAAAAGATACATACCTAAAAGGTACAGAACACTAGATATCATGTATACATTCCACAAAGATAACATGGAACAGGCCGACCCATCCCAATGACAGGGGCAAAAGGGTAAAATGATGGATAGAGTTGTTTTGATCGAACCAATCTGTACAAGGTGAGAGGCGGCACCTTACTACGTAGAGGGGTTGTACCTTGCTGCGTAGAAGGGTTGCACCTTAATATGTCAGGAGTGATGTGTAATTTGTTTGTACCTGTATATAAGAATGTATCCCTGGGGTGGTGTCTTTGTCCGGCCGTAGGGGGAGTGGAAAGTCCCGCCACTAAGCCGGGTCCTTGCCAAGAGGCACTTTCTCGTAGTATGCCCTGAGTTAGGCTAAAAAACCTACAGGGAACTGCAATTGTGTCCAAAATCGCAATAAACGTAGTCGACGTGACTTTGCATCTTACTGGACTCTGTGGTTATTGGGGGTTCTCTTCGGGTCTGCTGGGTCAGCTATCTGTACACAGCTGGGGCAGCACACAGAGGGAACACACACACGCAGCCGAGTAATATCAACAAAGGAGAAAGCAGAGCACCACACCGGTAGCATCTGACGACATTTGCTATCATATTTTTTATTTCTTTGTTTGCTGTTTGCATAGTTCTTGTGAGTGGTAATTGATCTTGTTACCAATTTCTTAATTTAGCTTACGCTCCTATGAAAAATTAAAGGTGCAACTGATGAATTAAAAGAATATCATTGACTTCTTTAGGTGAATATACTTCTGAATTAGTGACTATTCAAATAAAATAAGCACTATTCATACAGGGCCTAAGAAAAAAATGTTTTCAGGTTCTTATGTTCCATCTGGTGACTTGTCAGCAACAGTTGTCTAGCAGAGCCAATTTTCAAAGTTGTGCTTGAACCATTGTTATTTATGAGATCAAATAAGCAAAATATTGTTAATTTAAAGCTCTACTAGAAATACAGTAGTTGAATCAATCATTTAAAGTAGGAAATGATAAGAAAATAAAGTATTATAAATATTCAATTATATAAAAAATAAAATATTAAGGATGACATTCTTTCTTTTGAATTTGTTTTCTTCTCTCTAAATTTCATTCTCACTTTAAATCTTTAACACAAATGTGATCATAAAGTTTTTTAATAAATTTGATGCTGATTAACAACTTTAAAATCACAGGTTTCAGAGTGGTAGCCGTGTTAGTCTGTATCAGCAAAAAGAATGAGGAGTACTTGTGGCACCTTAGTGACTAACAAATTTATTTGGGCATAAGCTTCCGTGGGATAAAACCCACTTCATTGGATGCATGCAGTGGAAAATACAGTAGGAAGATATATATACACAGAGGACATGAAAAAATGGGTGTTGCCATACCAACTATAATGATCACAATCATTTACACTTAAATACTGCCTTTTACTTAGATATCCCATATTTTACAAACAGCTCTCCTTTGAGATATGTAAACATAATCATACTAAGCATGCCAATTTTGGTTGGATGTATAGCTGGAGGTTTAATCACATTACATAAGCTTTCATTAAAGATTAATCTTTAATTCCTGGAGACTCCAGGACAATCCTAGAGGGTTGGCAATCCTAAAACGTACCTTTCTGAGAGATAAGTAAACTGAATCCTGTTGGGTCAAATTCATCCCTGACATAAGTCCAATGACTTCACTGTTTTCACCAAGAATTAATTTATCTGAGATTTTAAATGGTTTGTACTTGGTTGCATGGAGAGTGGTAGAGTGGGAAATAGAATCCAGGAGTCCTGGTGTCCAGTCCCATGGTTTTAAAACTAGATTGCGCTCTACCTTATTTTGTTACTGCTTCACTGTTGTCTAATGTGCCCATACATATGACATACATCATCATGGAAATGAAAAGTCAGTTTTTCTGAAAAAAGTAATGTGGATTGGTTCAGGAGTAAGTGGAATGTGTAATACCCTAGTCTGAAAGTTGACTGGCTATGTGCAACTGTTTCTAAACAAAATATTTTCTCTATAATATCCCAGTGCATAATCCTGCATTATAGACTAATGACCTGTGAAATTTCATTTTAAAAAATAAATCTCTTTTAGGGTTATATGACTTCAAATATATGTCTGAATTCCAAAAAGGACACTGCCAAGGTGGATGCATCCAAAATTTAACCAAGCTTGAAATGTCCATTTATAATGTAAAAGTTCTCTGTGGTTATAAAATTATTCATCTTCCTGAAATGCAAGCTGTTGCATTGCATATTTTTCCACATTCCAGAAGTGACGTGCCAACAATAAAACCAAGTTGTAGTTTGGCTTTCTTCTATACATGTTAATGCGACCGTTTGTACTCATGTTACATGTTTTTTTCCTATGACACAAATATAAAAAGGTCCAATTATAAATCACGACTCTGTTCCTTATATTTATTTTGTTGATCATTGATGCCATTCACTAGAAACTTGTTCAGCTTGCCCACGTTAGGCTTTTGTAGTATAGCATGCTGAGTCCACTGTTCCTTGAGCATGCTGAAGCTATTAACATGCCAACAATATTCATGGCTGTGGTTCTCAGTGTTACATGGGATGTTTTGACAGGAATACGAAGTGTATTGAATATGGCTCAGGCTGTAACTGATGGAAAGCATAAAAGGTCTATCTTATATCTAACCTATAACATATTACATACATGCACACATGTAACCGAGAGCAGCAGCTGGCATATTGGTGATGTATCATCATAACTGAGAATAGAAAGTGACCTAACGGATGAAAGCTCCATGTCATCAGGGCTTTGTGCAAACTGCTCCAGCCCAGAGGCTTGAAGATTGGCTGCTGCCACTTGCACCCCCCAGAAGGAGATTCTGTGGCTTCATCCATCCCAAAGCTAGGACTTTTGGGGGGGTTCCTCTATCCTTCTCACTGAGCATGTGAGGCATGCATTAGCCCACTCCTTACAAGTCTTGTCTGGTCACAGTGCTCCTGCGCAGGCCCATCGCAGGATTCAGGTGAGGCAGAGAGGTGAATTACACCAAATGGGTAAGGTAAAGCTAGAGATATGGAACACTTCCACTCAGGGTTAAGGCGCTGTTATAAATTAATATAATCAAGATGACTGTATTACAGAATATTGGTAACGTTAGCAATAACATCTAGAGGACTCAATGCTAATGACTCCATAATAGTTGTTAACTTTATTAGTAATTTGTGAAGGCCAGTTACAGTACAGGACATTTCCTTATGATTTCAGTAGAGGAATAAATTGTAAGGCATAGTTACAGCCTGATTCTCTTGTTACTTATACCAGTTTTCCATTCATTTTCAATGGAGTTACCTCTTATTTACCTCAGTGTTAGTGGGAGTAGAATCAGGTTCTTAATGTCTATTATTGCATATGTCCTACAAGGAAACCAGTAAAAATGGACATTAACTAGCAAACTCCACATTAACTAGCAAATTCCTGCCCATCATTTATATAGTGCAATCATTCTGATTTCCAAATTTGTCTTCAGATATGAGGTTATCTCTATTTATTAGAGTAATGGTACCTTGGAGAGTTAGTTTGATGTTGAAGGTTGCCTGCAGAACAGATTAGAGGAGAGGCTTATTCAGTCATTACAATTAAGCGACAAATGGTTTGGGTCCTGACTATCTGAGGGATTGTCTCTCTCTTTCCCCGGGTTATAGCACAGCCTGAGCATACAGCTCCTCTGGACTAGAAAGGTGGGGTCTTTGAGTAGAACTGGCATCCCCCTTGGTCTGAAAGAGATGTTTTTGTTAATTTTGAATAGAAACTTGAAAGCATTCTTCTGGATCTTACCATTTGGAGTGGAGTGAGGATTTTGAGGTAGGAGCTGAAAGGTCTTATTATTTATGGTGACTTTAGATTGATATATAAATTCTACTATGGGATATGGTGGCGTTATGTGATCTTATCCTATGTTGATTTGTGATGGGGTGCATTCCTCACACTGGCCCTGAGAGTGTGGAATTAGGCCAGGTGAGCCCAATCAGCCAATTAAGTGCAAATGGGGGAGATGTAGGCTGAGTGGAGGGAGTTAATTAGAAGGAAGCTCACCTGTGATGGAAAAGGTGGGGCTTCTATAATGCAAGAAGGCTGGAAAAAGTGGGAGGGGACGGGCAGGGAGGAAGCCTGCAGTTTCTCTCCCTGAGGTAAGGGAGACAGAAGGGGTGATGGGAACCCCTCAGAAAAGGAAGGGTTTAACTCAGTGGTGGGCAGCCTGCGGGCCATCAGGGTAATCCACTGGTGGTCCACAAGACAGTTTGTTTACATTGAACGTCCGCAGGCACGGCCAACCGCAGCTCCCAGTGGCCACGGTTTGCCATTCCCGGACAATGGGAGCTGCGGGAAGCGGCGGCCAGCATGTCTCTGGAAGGGGAAATTACAGTGTGATCTGGCCAGAGGGCTAAGTCATGAAGCAGCCATACTGTGATTCTGTGAGCAGAAGAACAGCGATGTTGGAAGACCAGAAAGAGGGCGCTGGCCTGGGCGGCGCCAATCCCCCAAATCATGAGGAAGGGATGCCACCCGCAGTGAGCAGAGCGTCCCGTGACAGGATTATATTATAAAGTGGCTTAGTTGTCAGATCCTTAGTATTTTGAATTAATTATATTCACTCCTCAGTTTGTTGTTAGTATGTCTAGAGCTCAGAGGGGTATTCTATTAAATTTTAAACAGAGCTATAAATCATATGAGTTAGCTTCTTTGACATACAAGAAGAATTGGTCTTCAGACCCCCTGCGCTGCCGATATTTACAGCTGTGTCTATATCAACTGTGGGTTACAGGAAAGTAATGTCTCTAACATTACCCTGGAGAGGATTGATATCCTAAATATATGTACAGTACTTGATCTCAGGGGAGCAGGATAGATCTGTGTCACACTTGTCTCCTTCTTCCTGTCCTACATGTAGGTATGTATTCTTGCCAAAAGAAGAGCAGAAGCAATTACACAGATTAAGGTTTCTTTGTATTTTATATATATGTGTGTTACATAACTCTGAATGTCATTACAGAATAATATATTTGAAATACACCTCTACCTCGATATAACGCTGTCCTCGGGAGCCAAAAAATCTTACCGCGTTATAGGTGAAACCGCGTTATATTGAACTTGCTTTGATCCACCGGAGTGCGCAGCCCCGCCCCCCGGAGCACTGCTTTACCGCATTATATCCGAATTCGTGTTATATCGAGTCGCATTATATCGAGGTAGAGGTGTACCTGACACCAGTAACAGATGCAGTTATGTCATTGTATCCTGTCTGGACTGCGCCATTTACAGATGAAGAAGGTATACAGGCAATAGGAAGAATTTTGACAGCATTCACAGAATTTATGGCTATGTAGACTGTGACTATAATTTCTACCATATATGCTGGATTCATAAACATATGACGAGTGAGTATTTTGATGTCAGCATTTAGCCAGCTGCTGAAATATTGTTTACATAAATTATGGCTGCTTATTTGAGATGATAAGCATGCTGCATTTTTAAAATTAAATCACTTTTAATAATTGCTATCAGTTCTTAATAATGTTGAGTGTTCTGTGACTACCCTTTGAAGGCTTGTTTAATGACTTCTTCAGAAATACAAGAAATCTGTCACAAGAGACTTCTGAATTAATATAATGAAAGCGCCATTGAAACAAGGTTTTGATGCTTGCCCAGCATGAGAGTTGCATGCCAAGAAAATTATAGTTGCTGTATTCTACATGCTGCATGTCATGCCAGACTGAAGTATGTGAAGACCTAGATTAACCAAAGGTTGAATAGGAAAGACCAAAAACTGAAAGAGATTTTAAGAAAGAGAAGGTGTAGAAATCATCCAGTTAGCTACTTTCTCACAGAAAACATATAATGTTGCTATATGAAGAGACAAAGGAGAATCAGCAAATCTAAACCAGTATTCAATTTCTACATCGTCTAGAATTGCTCATACAAGAGACCTTCTTCCTCACTGTTTTGTTTTCCATTATTCTGTGTTCCAGTTTTGTCCTATTCAAAAGAATTGCATGAAGCTGATAGGAGAATCATGTCCTTCCTACTCTTCTGTGGGAATCACAATGATGTACAGCTGAGAATATAGTGGGAGGTGAGATTAAACTTTCTGTCAACACCTGCAGATAAATCTTTTGGAAGCGACTCATACTCTTGGTCCATAAATAGCTACTGTTTTCTCCTTCTCCTGCTGTACTTAGATATTCCTTTTCAAATCCAATGGGACAATAATGTACTCTCCTTTAACCATGTTTTGTCTTTAAATTTGAGCTGTCAGGTATGGTGAGAGTGCAGGAAATAGAGTTGGTGCATGACCAGGAATATATCTCTAACTGGAAAAACAAACAAAAACAGCTGTGTGATAGAAACAACAATAGATTCAAGATCGCAATGGGAGTGGGCTTTGTTTTGCTTCATCTTATGGCAGCATGGAGAGTTGTAGTGGCTTCTCATTTTATACCTGAAATTTGAGCCCATCTGTTGGCTCTCTATCATGTCAATCCTTACTCTTCCGAGATTCTCCAGGGACATCTTAATGCTCTCTAGATGTGGATTCAAGAAGAGTATCTCCCAGCAGACACACAAATGTATGATGCTGAAGCTACAGAAGAAGAAAAAATAGTTATCTGTAACACTCTAATGGCTTTTGTTTTTTCCAGGTATATTTAACAATAATAGTTTTGTTTTTTCCAGGTATATTTAACAATAATAGTTGCAGGAGGCAGAGCATGTAAGTGAATTTACTTCTGGAGCCATATGTACAGCAGGATACAACATTCTGCTTAGCTACTTCAGAGGGCATGAAAGGGGAGAGCATCTGCAAGACTGATGCTGAAGATGGGGTTGGAGGTAAGAGTGCTTGGCTATCACTTGCCCTTACCCCAACTGACTGAGTGATTAGGATATCTTCACAGACACTGGATTTGGAAAGCAAAAAATGGGCTCAGGTTACCTCTCTATTACTAGAGTTACACTGGTTTTACTCCATAGAAACCGAGTAAACTGCAGTAATTCAGAAGTTACTCAGGCCCGATGGTTGTTAGATGAATGAATGTTAAGGATACTTTCTGTATTATCTTTTGGCTCCATAGTTCACGTAAGTAACAAGATAAATTGCACAGAAGTTTGATGGGTAGAACTTTTACAATACCCATGTTTAGATCTCTTTTAACGTAGCTTTTCATTCTTTTTTCTATGAGGGGCTTTTGACCTAGTTCTTGAGATCTCTACCAATTTTCTTCCCTTTCAGCTCTTATGTAAGGCTTTGTGATTAGCAACCTTTATCTAAAGAAGTATGGTTGAGGCTCTATTCAATGGCTGTCAACAATGCTCTGTAACTGGCTATAGAATACATGAGTTATTGATATGAGGCACTCTCTCACATAATGTTTAGGGTTGCATCTTTTTCCCTAAGCCCTGTGGTTTCAAACACAATGTTTAAAAGCCACATTTTCTATGTGACAACACATAGCAACGTGACATAACTGTCGGGTCAGCCCCAGCTTTGATTATTTTGAATGTATCTTGCCTGCTAGAGAAATACAAAAAACCCCAAAGTTTCAAAAATGCTTTTTGATATTGCATGTTCCGTCAGTGTCACCTTTTTAAATGTCCTCCTTATTTAGCTCTCAATAACTCTTTCCTGATTTTACTATCAGTCTCTTGACTATGGCTTGAATAAGTGTTTGAGGTGGTCTTCCTCTTGGTTGCCTATGCAGTTTTCCATGTAATCTTGCCCTTCTTTCAACCAGAATCCAGCGACTTCTCAACCTTTGAATTGTGCTCTTTCACATCACTCTTAAGTAGCCCCGCCTGACTGTAGTGATGAACTATGGATGCCTCTTGATTACTTTGGCATATGTACATTACAGCACTCAGTATTGTGCAATGGCTGATATCAACAGCAGTTCTGTCTGTTACAGAAGGGAACTGCATTTCTTCATCTTCTGTCAAAGAATTTCTGACCATTCCTAGGTAGCATGCTGTAGGAAGCTTCAATATGGACGCAGCACCAACTTCATCTTCCCTCTTTAACTGAGGTAGCAGTCAGCATCATCCAGGGCTTTATTAGAAGCAAAGAAGGAGATTCAAGTTGGACTTCCTGTCCATATGCTTCACTCCCCTAATATCACAGAAGGGAGGAATAACGTGAGGATTGTATATGAAATTTTAAAATGTGAAAAGCAAGTGTATCATGACAGTAAACACAATCAATACCAATATTATACATATTTAAATTCTACTGATTTTTACTGTGCATGGAAGGTATTAACAGCAGTGAGAATAAACCAAAAGCAAAAAGTAAACAGCCTCCTTTCTCACATGCGCACCAAAAACTATTCAGAGTAATAGCCTAAAATACTGCAGTAACATTATTATAAATTGTCTTCAAGTTCCCCTTTCTGAGGTGCCTTTTTCCATGTTCCTTCAAATTTTCTTCTCTGCCTAAATTGCCGAAAATGGGCCAATTGTTTATTATATAGGATATTTCTTTTTAAAGTAAAAGATTACATGGTAGTTTGTTGTATATGGAGTCCTCAGATATTAATAGAGAGTTTATTATATAGCCACCTACAGCTGCTGGTTGTAAGTTTGTGAGCTGATTGTTAAAATGATAATTTTGCTCCATTTAGAAAAATCTGACAGGTTCATACACGGACTCCCTTTTTCCTTTGATGCTGCCCAGGGCTTATTGTTGTGTTCTAGAAGTGCTCTGCATGTTCAAAGATTGACTGTTTGAGAATTTTGTTACAGTCGTACAGTAGCAATTTTAACGGGATGGTATAATTTGCTTTTAAGTAAATGAATGACTTTATGTAATAAATTCAGTGTAACTCATTAAACTTGAATTCCCAAATGTCCATTTATTGGAATATAGTGTGATGGAGCATGAAGTGAAAGAGAAAGAGCTGATTGGCCAGCTGGGCTCTCAACCGCTCAGAGTCAGGGGATGGACTTCCCTTCCCATCCTGGCTAGGGGAACTTTCTATAAAACTCCTTAGCTTCTGGCTGAGAGAGTTGCATGAGGAGTAGTCATTTGAAAACAGTCTGGGCATACTGGAGTTGTTATTCCTTGTTGTTTGTTTCGGTATTTTCTTTTGTTGTTGTTTGAAAAAAAATAAACCTGGGCATTATTTTTGTAAAACACTTCCGAACTGGGTCTTGCTGCTTATTGGACAACCTTGCTGCTGTGTTGTGCTACGTAGTGATTATTCAAGTTGCATTCCTATCTGCACACTAATGCCCAGGAGCGGTACAGGTATCTGAGTTCTGAAAACCAAACAAAAGTTTTGTGTACGCTGTTATGATCACTGAGTTATTTTCTAAGTTGTGCTTTGTTACCAACAATTTGTGTAGTGCTTTGTGCAATAATTTCCATCTCTTGCTTGAGAATTACTTAAAATAAAAAGTCCATGCCACTCAACTCTTACAGTATATATAGTTTTAGATGAACTTACCATAAAATTGTATTAAAAAGAACAATTTTTTAGACTGTGTATATATATGAAGAATTCATTGTTCTGCAGAGGCTTCTGTCAATTTAAAATAGGTATGGAATGGAAAGTTTATTCCAAAGATATGTCAATTTCCTTTGAGTGGATTTTTAAGTCTTCTTTTAGCATAAGTAATTACTGTGATTGCATGTACGAGTCCAGAAATTACACATGCAAATTGTATGCATACATTTTTGTATGCACAAGTTGCACATGCACAGCTCTACAAATCTGGGGCTTATAGTACGCATGTGTGTTGGGTATATAGTATACAGATAATAAATGGCTATTTTGATCTACAAATAACCATATGATCACTGCAAGTTCTTTCCAGGTTTTCAGCCCTTTATTTACCTTCATATTATGAATGCAACTTTGTTTTATGGATTTTTGCTCAGTCTCCTTCCACAGATAATTTTGCTACTAAAGGTTTTCTTCCCCCTTCTGTGTTTCCACGCATATGCTTCTAGCATTTAATATGTTTAATCAGTATTGTTTGTGTTCAGAGTTTCAATTCCAAGATCACTTCCCTTGGCTTGCCTTTCTGTTGCATTACTAATCTGGTTATGTAGCTCAGCTCAGCTAAGGCCACTTAAAAGCATTTTCCTTGTCAGTGTCTGGAAATGTAATCTGGTCTGTAATCAATGAGAGGAGAGTGAAATGATAAAAAAAGGACAGTAGGTAAATCTTCAAAACCTGGAACCTATTTCACCTTGCTGAATTATTTGCAAGGAACTGGCTGTTGCTAGTCTAGATTTGAATTATAATTGCGCTTTACACCAGAGAATATCTTAATCATAATGTGTAGGTTGGCAGAACAGAGCTTTGCAGTTTGATACTTTGCAGTTTGGCAGCCTGTATGGGGGAGGGAAATTGCAGAAATGTTGAAAATGTATATGGAGGAATTTTATATTTGCTGGTCTCAGGTACAACTGAGTGAATGATTCACTGCAAATAATTTACGGGACATATTTAGACTCTCTTTCTGGTAATGGAATATCCATAGGAAGACAGTGATCTCCTTGGCTGTCCTCATTATACAACATTTACTCAATTATGTTTTATTGTCACACTGTGGATTGATTGTGAGCAGTTTGTGTGTTTGGTTCAAGTTGGTTTGATCATATATTAAATCTTTGTGTTTCCCCCATACAACATAGGCTGCATTCACTGCAGAAATGACCTAAAAAAAACCGTAGGAGATTTTGCCTACAACCCCTGTGCCCAAAGTTAACTATTATTAATCCTGTTTTTTTTACAGTGGTGCCTACAAACCAACTAAAACCAAGGTCATACTGTGCTAGGCACCATACAAACATAGAGAAAGTCCTTACAATCTAAATAGACAAGACAGAGACAGGACGGGAAAAAGGATAGAAAAATAAGCAGAATTCACTGCACATAACTTACAGGATGTATTTAGACTCAATTTGTGCTACTGTGGGCCTGATCCTCAGGTGCAGTAAGTTTATCCTAGGTGCAGCTGGGCAGAGTGTAAGGTTAAAAAAGGCCCTAATACTCCTTTCTGTACCCTGATCTTGGGTTGATTGGGGACCTAAATGGCTCTGAGTAATTGAGAGCAGCCTGGGAGGTAACATCTTTTGGGAAATCCTTGGTTGATCTTTCAGGGCAGCTTTCTGTTGTCTTTGTGCTTTCTCAGCCCAAGGCTGAGGATCTGGCCATGTGAGTGGGAGTGAGAAGCAATTCATTAACCCAATCAAGTTCTTAGCACAATCCAAGGTGGAATTCTGCCATGGTTTTTTTTTTTTTAAATCAGAAAACAAAACAAAAAACAAACCTTTTCTGCAGCAGAAATGGTGAATTTTGTCCTCTGCCACATTCATGTGTTTTCCAAAAACTCACTAACAGTGTGACTTTTCACATACCCGATCTAAAAGTGGAAGTTGATGTGAGCTACAGCTTGTAATTCTGTCACTACCATTCAAATTAAGGATGATGGCAAAAATAATTTCTTCACATAAATCTCCATCCTAAATGATTAAAGATCACTGACATTTTTGTGAGGACTTGTTCGGGGCTGGAGGGGTCTTTAAAAGCCTGCATATTTATTCTTCCATATTGCCACTGAGAGTCAGTTCCTTGTTAGACCCAAATACCACAACCAAGTCCATATAGAGCTCCACTAACTTCAGTGGGACTCTACATAAGTACCATGGGTCTGATTGCACATAGCTCATTGTAAGACTGGGATCTTTGTAACTGCAGAAGGATCTTCAAGCTGAGGTTGGAAGAAGGTGTCATATAGTAAGTAATTGAACAAGTGAACTGTGATATTACAGCTGTTCAAAAAGTAATATTTTCAGTGCCATACCATTATATCATCAAAGTATCCCGGAACACGTAACAACCAGTAATTACATTTTGCAAAACCCTGGTGAGACTGATAAGTATAACAACACATATTACAACTGGACAAATTGAATCATGTGGGTGTTTCTTGCCAAAGGTAAAACAACAAGATAGTGGCAGACTTGGGGAATAAAACTGAGGAGTCCTGGCTCCTAATATTGTACTTTGTTTACCCCTTAGACATCATTGTCCCATATTTATTACTGGCAGATGTTGTCACAGTTCAGAGCAACTGCTCTTGTATTCCCCCTCTATAGTCCAGCAAGGGCACCTGGCTTCTAGCTTCCTGGCTGTAACCTCTCTTGGGTGGAGACATACGCCTCTATCCCTCATGACCAGGGTATTTTCAGGATGCACAGTTCCCTGATTATACTCTGAATTCACCAGCAAAGTCAAGTTGCCTACGTAAACCTGCTATGCCTTTCTCTTTAGAGATGGTGAATGATGCAATTGTCACAATTATAAGTTACCACACAACACTTCCTATGCAATCCTGTTTTATTCTGAGGGTATAAGCATTACAGAGAAAAGATAGTAAAAATAATAGAAGAAAGTACACAAAAGCTAATAAGCTTACCAGAGCTCACCCCACTTGCTCCATCGTGGGCTCTGGCAGGTGACTTCTTCAAAAGAGGTCTCTTTTGTTGTCACAAGTTCATAACAGTGTTAGCTTAGAACTAGTATGCAGTCTTAAGGGGCCTCAGTAAGCCAAGTCCTTCCAACCCTTCCCTAAGAGTGATGCTTCCATGGACCCAGAGGTCTTGTCCGTTTGATGGATCAGGAAGACAGCCCTAAGCCTGTTTAAAACGAGACTATTTATCCAAAAAATTGTCTTTGTCTGTTGGTCCCTGGAAAATCCAGACTGGGTCTTTGAACTCTCCTCCTGTAACAGGTGTTCAGCAGACCAAAGGTCCCCCACTCTGGGCGAAGCTTCAACATCTGAGTCCGTAGGTGAGGGTTTGCAATCCCCTCCTCCTCAGTACTTCCTTCGAATTCCACTTCACACACATTGTTGCAAAAGATCAATTGTGTCTGCTGTATTGTTGAAAACACTCTTCTGAAGTTCACATTATCTCATAAAGATTGTATTAATCCTTCTTCCTACTAAGAAAGTTCCCACAAAAGCATACAGGTCTGTCGCATCTTACGCGGGGGTTACGTTCCGCGGTCAGCGCGTAAAGCGAAAACCGCGTATAGCCAAAATCCCATTGACTTTAATGGTGGGCGGAATCGCCCGCACTACAGACACAGTACAGAAATTGCTTTTTTTCTCTTTTTGTGTGTGTGTGTGTGTGTTTTTGCCGACCGCGCATGCCGAAATCGCGCATGTTAAATGCGCGTAAGATGCGACAGCCCTGTACACGTTTATCCTTTCAATACAATGGATCCCAAAGATATTAAATGTAATTCAGTAAGGTATATTAACTGAATTCATAAGGTTTCCCCAGGATATTGTCATATCTGTCACAAATGTGTCCAGCTGTGTACACTTTTGTACATGAGGAATGGTGACTCCCTCTCTCTCTGACACACACACACACACACACTATATATATAGTTTAGGGACAGGTAGGTAATATTCCCTGAATAAAGTATACAAGAAATTTCATAAATATTATTCAAATATTATATTGGATTAATATTTTTTTTGACTAGCCCTAGTTTTGTTTCTTTACTTTTTGACTTAAACTATGATTTTTTTTTAAATCCAATAAATAACTATTTTTGTAGTCCCATTGTCAATCACATTATTTGTTTATCACAATTTGCTAGTGACAGAAAGGAACAATGGCTAAGGCACTGTACTCGTACTCAGACTATTGGGTTCAATTTCAGGCTCTACTACAGAGTTCCTGTGTGACCTTGGGAAAAACATTTAATCTCTCTGTGCATGTGTTCCCTACCTGTAAAATGGGGATAATATTTAGAGTGTAAGGTCTTTGGTGCAGGATGTGTGCAGCACCTAACACAAAGGGATCCTAATTCCATTGCTAATGTAATACAAATAAGAAATAATAAAACATTTAAAATAATTATTCTTGAAGCATCATTGCTTATTTCCTTGTTGGTATTTGGTGACGGCACTAGTTCATTTGACTGTATACATTTGGAATCTTTAAGCTAAGCTTCTGCATTTTGATGGCAATCGATGGATTTTGAAGGGCTCATTAATTCCTACAGGAAGAGAAGAGAAGTGCATAGTAAATGCATGCATACTGTGCTTCTTCAGGTTGCATTTACAGTAGGCATGTTAACTGAATTCTCCTGAGCTTCCTTTAGTTTGATTCTTTCCTTTCTTTATCTGGCTATGTCTTTCAATGAGAGACTGGTATATGAAACATCAGACTTTAAAATACCATCACTGCATTGTTTTAATGTGCTTTCTTCATTCAAAGACTCCAACGTTTTCAGCATACAAAGTCCAGCCTCTCTCTCTCGGAGATGGATCCCTGTTGATTGTACTGCCATGTCTGTGGTTAGGACTAGATTTGCCTTTCTGAATTCTTTGTCTATAAGTTGAATGGTCACAGTGTCAAGGGTTGAAGATTTTTTTTTTCATTTAAAAATGCAATAAAAAAGTGAAATCATAACCACACTCTTCAAAATGCTGCCCTGGCTAACCACCTTCATTTCTTTAATGCTGCATGAAGTGGATTGTCTTGTATTCAGCACCCAGAGAATTCTGTTCCTCACCATCCTTCTCTTTGTGTGTGTGCGTGTGTGTTTGTTTTTATGTGCAGGGCAGGAGAGAATTGGAAAAGATTCCCATTATGAACAAGAGGGGAAAGTTCAGTTTGTGATTGACGCTGTGTATGCCATGGCTCATGCCCTCCATCATATGAACAAGGATCTTTGTGCTGATTACCCTGGGATCTGTCCGGAGATGGAACAAGCAGGAGGCAAGAAATTGCTGAAGTATATACGCAATGTTAACTTTAATGGTGAGTCCAAAGCAATGTGTATCAAAAGCACTTCAGAGAACATAAGATTTTTAAATTTAATTAGTCAATCAATTATTCATTATTTCACTGGATTTCTTAGCAAATGGAGAGCAAATGGAGAGGCCATCATTGATATAGTTCACGTTTAGCGTTCATTTGATTGTGTACTGCTTTCCTTGAAGCAGTGAGTTTTATATATATGATTATATTTCTGACTTGCAGTACTCCAGCTAGTCAAGATTGTGCAGCCATTTTATGATGGCTGCACTTCGAAATTAGGATGAAACCACTGAACTCTGCTAATAACCTCAAAATTTGGAATAAGTGGGTGATAGGCAAAAAATATATATTCCATCTGTCTGATTTATATAATGCCTAATTTGGACTCCACTGCTTAAAAAAGAAACCCACAGCAACTATGGGCAATGTATAGTTTTTTTAGCATCATTCAAAACATATCCTTTGATGTGTATCATTTCCAGCTATCTGGGGCAAAAAAAAAAGGCAATTCTTTGTCACACAGGTCTCAGCCTGTCTGCCATTTTCACTAGAACAACAGTTTAGAGTGTAAGGGACAGATTCATTTTCAGGTTTCAAACAAAGTGATTTAGACCTGCTAAGCAGAAAGTCCCTTGTGGTGAAGGTTGTTGCAACTTCCATTCCTCTAGAAAGCTTATAGTGAGAATACAGCACAAAAGGCAAATGTGGATGTGGACAAGCTAAAGTAAGTTTGATCCAGTATATCGCCTCAGGTGCCCATGATTCATCCTCCAAATAAAGGTGCTCCCGCTGATCCCAATAAGGACATTGGCAACTCTAATACCAGCCCTTCCTTGAGGTACAGGATAGGCTTTCCTATATACTTCCCTGTGCCAGATGCGGTGGGCGGGACATGTGGCCCGGCTCAGTGACAACAGATGGACTGCAGCTATATCTGAGTGGTATCCGCGAGAACTGAAATGGCCACGAGGTTGGCCTCCAAGAGGTGGGATGATTTCCTAACAAGGAGATATGGACAAGCATGGCGAAGGATGGCCAGAGCAAGAGAAGATTGGAAGACGTGTTGTGATTGGCTCAGTCTTAACTGATGAAGGACAGACAGTCTACGCAGTCTACGCAGCCTAAAGTTAGACATCTAAATCCATATTTAGGCCTAAATGAGGACTCATGTTCAAAAGTGCTGAATGGGAGTCATGCAACTCTTATTGAAGTTTTGGTGATAGCCAAAGATGCTCAGCCCCTCTGAAAATCAGTTTTGTGACCCTACTGGGACTATTCACAAACTGAAAGTTTTACATAAGCTAAAGTGCTTTGCTGGATCAGGGTTTTATTTAGGTGCTTGCCTATGGGTAGAAGTGTTTAACTTTGGGTTCATAAGGCTTGAAAATTTTGGCCACCTTCTCTGCTCCTAGGAATTTACAATCTAATAATTAGAGAGAGAGAGTAGAAGAAAAGAGACTGGGAGACCCAGATGAGGAAGATAAATCTTGTACTTCATGGTCTAACTTCATCACTGTAAGGGTCAGGAAGGATTTTTTTCCTCCAAGTAAAGCATTGCATAATTGACACAGAGGATCAAAAGAGATGCATGAGATATTTTTCCCTCTTCTTTGGACTACCAGGTGCTAGCTACTGCCAGAAGCCAAATACTGCTGGACTAATAAACTGAGCAGATAGTATTATTTTTGCTTTGTAACATTCTGTTTGTGTTCTTTTTCCAGAAATAGGAAGATATGGAAAATCCTATTTTCAGAGAAATATGGTGTTTGTGTAAATTTTACTAATTTGGCCATCCTAGAATTCTGTAGCAGATCATTTATATCTCTCTCCTCCAGAGGCCTCAAGGAGGTACTTGGAAAGTAGAGCAGTTGAATGGTCATCCTATCATTTTAAGAGAGCCGAGGAAATAATCTACTTAGTGGATTTTGCCTGGATTTCAGTTTTCTCAAGTATATTCATTATTTCAATTTATTCACCCTTTTTTTTCAAGATTTTTTCCTCTCGTTGTGGTTGGTCACATAAGCCATATGGTATTTTTTTTATACAACTCATAAACAGCATGGAGGCTTCAAGAAGGTAGCAGAACTTAAAATAATAATTTTAAACTATTGTTCTCTTGGCCATTTAAGACTGGCCCTAGATAATGTTCCTGGAAACATTAGGAGTCTTTGGGCTGGTCCACACTAGGGGCGGGATCGAACTAAGGTACTTCGACTTCAGCTACGCTAGTCGCGTAGCTGAATTCGAAGTATCTTAGTTCGAATTTGGCGCGCTTACCTCGCGTCCGCGCGTCGCCGCGATCGAAGTTCACGGCTCCCACGTCGCCTCCGGTAACTCCGCTCGCCCTGCAGGCGTACCGGAGTTGGAAGTAGCGCGGTCGGGGATCGCTTTATCGCGTCCAGACAAGACGCGATAATTCGCTCCCCGATACTTCGATGGCTACCCGCCGATTTCGGCGGGTAGTGTAGACGGGGCCTTTAAGATGTATTATTCATGTGCAGAGTTTACTTTCTCTTGGCCCATTCACATGACATAATTGCATACATGTTTGTGCACATAGTTGCAAAGGGTGCAGCCACATCCGAGGCTCATTGCCAAGGCTCTGGAGAGATGTTCTTGGAGCACTGTTCCCTTTCTATTTCATGCCTCCATCTATTATAAAATATACCAGGTCTGTAATGTTCTATTACTGTAGTCACAATAAATGTGTGTGCTTTCGTAGTTGTGAAGGGATAGGGCCAGTTGTTTGTCTGGCTTGTTTAACTCTATGCCAGGCCTTTTGCAGAAGGGCTTTTGGGAACCCTGTCTCCCTGCTGAGTCGAGCAGTGGCCCATCTTATGTAAAATACACCCCTTCCCAAACGAACACCTGCTGGTATGAGCTTAAATTTTGTTCTTGCATCAGTGAGAGTGAAACTCAATTGCCCAACACTAAAGGAGCATAAGTGTAGAGTGAATACACAGAATTTTTGTTGCCATATTTTCTCCTCTCTGCTTTGGGATATCACATCAGAGATGAATGTCTTACACCCTACTATAATTCACTAAAAAGATAGGGCCAGACTGTGACAAGTGCACAGGGATGGGGGATGGGAAAGGCAGAGCACAAGGACACTATTTCCTGATGGCATGATACATTCCAAGCCCTTGTTGCTGCTACAGTCCTTGCACTTGGAGAGCACAAAGAGCAATCCCTTGGTATGCTTTTGATGGTGCACGCCATCCCAAATTGGATCTGGAAAAAGCAGAATCCATGGCCTAAATGTGTTGCAATCTGTATTGTTCTCCTGCATACTGAGCCGCTCAGCTGAGTGCCCCCTTTTGGTGCAGCCCCCGGGGAGGGTAGGACAGCTACACACTGCTTCTGGGAGGGCCAGTGGCTGAATGTCACCATTTGACATATACATCATTAAACTTCTGCTCTCTCATTCTTGTTACAAGACTTGTAATGAGAACAGAGAATGGCACAACATTCTCTGACAGTGTGAAGGAAAAAAATGTGTATCCCATTCTGGTGCATTTTAAGCCTATGATCTTGTGATCCAATCCTATTTAGGTATGCAAACAGATCTCCTTGTAACTATGCAGCTGAAATCATCTTGCCTGTGCATGCTTCAGGGATTCCCTCCCTCCCCCCCCCCCTTACAAAGACCATGACATTAATAAAGAAAGAGCTCAAGCGATATTTTAATGAATAGACTGTGGATTTGTAGTAGGAGCTCAGTATGAATTCCAATGTTGTCTCACAATGTTGAGAATAATTTTTTTTAAAAGTCCAGATGCAGTAAGATTCTGAATATTAAACTCATGATGCAAAGTGTCTGTGTTCTCCCTCCCCTCCACAATGGCCTGAAAAATGATGGATTATTTTTATATGAACCACAGCTGCTCCTCAGAACTGCAGTGACTGTGAGTCATAAAAAGACATCTTAGCTTGTCACACTTAACAGGACTCTGACCCTTCTCCTACTGCACTTTTCTTCATGATGAGTTTTTTGTGGTGATTAAGAGACACAAATCCTGCAAAATCCAATAAATTGTGTCTTTGCAGTGAGATTTTTCATGTGAAAGGGGCATCGTGTACTGCATTTAGTGTGTGTGTTACTTATTCGTTGGGAACAGATGGATTAATATTTTATAACACCACTGAATGTACAGGCAGCACCAGGGAAGAGCATGTTACTAGGTTTCCAAGTTGCCTGATGGGACTGTGGAGTCTTACAATTCTTAATGAAAGGGGAAAAAAAGATGTATGTCAGCCTGTATCCTCAAGAAAATCTTCCCCCTCCCTGTTACAATAAGAAAAATGAAAATAATAAATAGCACCAGTTATGAAAATAATATGCTTCAGCCTGCAGGTTTCCTGGTACCACTTCTCATTGTTTCTTATAGTCTGAATAAATAAACAGAGCACAGAATAAAATACTGTAGTAACTTTAAAACAGGCACATGAAAGAGTTAGACCCTTGCAATCAAATGGTGGGCACCATGCGCCAAAATGTGCTGTCAGACCCACACTGGGATCGAAGACAGGCAACTCAGAAACCCTCTGCTTGAATTATACCCTGAGATGATTACAGCTATCTACCATTCCTTATTCTGAATAGCTTCCCCCACTTTTCACTTCCTTTTGGTGTGTGGGTAGATTTCCAGATGAAGTAAATTTAAACTCATGAAAGAGGACAAGCCTGAAAAAGTAGCAAATATCAATTATGCTGCTAATTATTACTATAAATACGTACTAACGGTGAATACATATTAATATAGAATCACATTTAAAATTATTTTGCTGTACTTAACTTAGAATATAACACATGATGATTCTAGAGATAGAACCACACTGGGTTGGGTGGGCGAGCTGCATAGATGATGTCTGGAAGAATTATGCATTTAGAGGCCAGGAGTAGGCATCCAGCACCAGATTAAGAAAAGCACTTGAGCACATGCTTAATGATAATCACATACTCAAGAGATTTCTTGAACAGCGGTGCTTTCATGAATCAGGGAGCAGGCTAACCAGCAGCAGTAACTACTCCTGTGGAGCAGCTGTGATATTTAAGAACTGCATTAAAAAGCTGCATGAAGGAAGCCATTTTCAGCGAACAACAAGAAGTTGTATTGATCCTACAAAACCCACCAATACTGCTGCATATTCTTGAGCACTAGCTACTGGCACTTTACCCACTTAACTATTTACACATACACAGGCATGTCTCTCTTATAGTGCATTCTGGTGACAATATACATTGTCACTAGGAAAGCTTGCCAGGCCCTGACTGTTGCACAGGGCCATACCCCTGCAGGGCATTGAACACTGTCAGCAACATTAGTGGTCCACCATCAAGTGCAAGCAGCCAAACTATCCACTTGTGTTTAGCAGCCCAGGAGTGAAAAGGAGCTCCCTGCCCTCTTTCTCCCCAACACAGTCTCCCTCCAGCAGCTGTCATTTGGCCTTTATCATTTATGGATTCCACTTAAAAACTAGATATCATGGTAATCTGCAGATATGAAATAACAAAGCTCTGTACATTCATAGGGCAACTTTTAACCTAGACTCTGTTGATACATACCAAGTTTATCCTGCATCTCTTTAGAAGGAGAAAAAAACCTACAGTTGTATGCATGCAGATGTATGTATGTGAGTTAATACCCTATCTGCATTACTGCCCAATTTATGGAATAGATCCTCAGGTGGTGAAAATTTACATCTGGTGAAGATCTGACCCCTAGTGTGTAAAAACACCCATTTTTGGTGTCAGTGTCATTTATTTGGGACGTAAGGATATATCCACAAATATTGATGATGCTTTATGGGGGGGGCAGATTGCGCTCTTATGCTCTGAATTGTATTATTTTATGTCAGTTGCAACAACGTGTAGCTTGGCTAATCATATAAATGCTTTAAAAAGTCATGATTAGCTAAATCCCATTTACTATTTTTGCTGGCTTTGAGAAGGAATTTATGAATTATCACCCTTATGCACCTAAAAAATGTTTTCCCACCATAAACGTATTCCTGCTGCATGAATCCATAACAACAGTTACATATCTGCTTAGTACCCATAAGGAGTCAGAGACAGGAGATTTCTGTGGAAGATTTTCTGTACCAGTCTTTGAACTTAATCAGTGTCTGATCTCAGAGAGGCTGCAGTATAGACAAGAAATAATTTACTAGGGTTAGAATTTGGAAACTATGCTAATTCACTCCTTCAAACCTTCTTTCACTCACTGAAATTCAGTGAAGAATAGGAATCATGAGGAAAACCATAAACGTAAAGTTCAGTGCTACAGCTGAAGAGATTTTTCATACCGGCCACCAAGCAATGTGGTAGGAGAAAGTTTTGAATATAGATATACTAATGATCTTCTGTCTTGACACAATATTGCTTTACGTCACAGAAACCTATTTTAATACATCTTGAAACTCATGTGGTCCTGGAAGTTTTCACTTAGCTCTAGCTGAAAATACTAAATTTCTTTGAGCTCTCATTTAAGAAGTAGCCATACAGCCTTAGAGAGTTAACTGAGCTGCAAATTTTCTGGTTGGGATTCTTTTCACAATAGCATCTCTAATGTAATAATTAGCTATCAGAATTCAATGCCTGTCTGTCATATAAGGTACGCCCCCTTATTCTAATCTGTCTTGTTTGGATGCACTAAGAGAATTAGGTGCTGGGGACGCCACCTCCTACAAAGCTCCTGGATAGGCGAAGGGCAGGATAGGCACATATTACAAAGCTCTGGGGCAGGGACGCTGGAACAATCTGTATAGTGGGGGTGTTGAGAGCCATTGAACCAAACTGTAAACCCTGGATATGATGGAAACCACTTCAAGCCAGGGGTTGTGGCAGCACCTCTAGTTCCAGCACCTATGCCCAGTGGGAGGCTACACTAATACCCAGTTCTGGTCCACAGCCCCAAAAGGATTGTTCCCATGAGCTGGCTTGGAGTGTGTGGCCAGACCCACGGATATTCTGCACGTATGATGCATCCCAGCAAGCAGCACTAGGGGCATGCACTCAGCTACTTTAGCAGCTTGAAGCATTTTTGAGTGTGTTGCACTCGGGGCCCTGACCCATCCAAGCAAGGTGGTTCTGAGATCCTTAGCTCTGCTGCTACCACTTAGTTGCCTCTCTCACATCACTCTACCTAGATACTTCACAAGAATCAGTCCAGAATCTGGCCCTCTATTGTTCATGACTAAGCTACTTTTCGGCAGGTATCAGTGTCCTAGAGTCTAAACGAAGCAGCGTACAGGGAGAGATTAGGAATCCTTTTCCTATAATGTCCTCTGTTCTGTTCCATCTCAATTGCATGCTGATTACTGGAATAAGAACAAATTATGGAGGAGGAAGCTATTTCTGGATGCCAGTCAAGATTCACTAAACCTGGGCTGTCTTCTGATGGCAGTATCTCTCAGAAGCAGATGGAACATTTTCTGGGGGAAAAAAAATCATTTAGAGGCTCCATTCACAGGACTGATGTTCACTAAAGAACTCCCTCGGGGGGAGCAGGTCAGAGGCAGGGAGGGAAGCCCGTATGATATTTCATGATATGAAGCAAGGCTCATGTAGTTTTACTTTACTTTTACTTTTCACCTAGTGGGTATGAGTCATGATAATTAATCACAGAAAGAGGGATAGGATTATGGCACTATGTCCTAAAGCATCCGTTTAAACTGCTGTGATGATGGATGGCCTCTGCCTGAGCTGTGATGCCAGTCTAAAGCTTTTAGCCATGACAAAATAAATAAAGCAAGCATTGTAAAGCTTTGGCTGTTTTTGCTTCCTTCCTCAGGCAGTGCTGGCACTCCAGTGATGTTTAATAAAAACGGTGATGCACCGGGGCGCTATGACATCTTTCAGTATCACACAACAAACACCACCGCTCCAGGCTACCACCTGGTTGGCCAGTGGACCGATGACCTGCAGCTCAACGTGAGTCCAATTTACTCTTCACTTGATCACTTTTATCAGCATATAGTTATTAGGTTGACTTTTGTCACCAAGAAGGAACTAGCGTAGGGGACAGTACTTAATGTTTTTGTACAATATCTTCCTTTGTTCCATATGCAGTTTCTCACCTAGTGCCCTCTCTGTACTGATTTATACTGAGTTCTGATGACCGTGCCATTTTTTATTGTTTTTTTTTTTTTTACTCATCAGAGCTCTCTAGCCGCTAACTGGGACAGTGGCTTTTTCTCTGTAATGCATAGCTGCTTGAAACCTCTGGGATTTCATCTTTAGAATTGCAAATTGCTCCAAGTGTCTCCAGCTTGGTGCAAAAGAAATGGATTTGGGGGGGGGGGGGGGGGGGGGGGGNCCTTTCCCAGGGGTTATTTTTATGCACTTAGCAGTGAGGCAGTCCTTACATGTGCGGCAGTCCTTTCATAATGAAGTCTAGCTGAAAGGTAAGGCAATCAAATGTCTCCCAGTTATTCTTGACGTTACCCATGTGAAAGAATGAATATGATTGTTATTTCCTTCTGCAAAGGCAGACTTTGTTCATTTGTGGAGTCTGAGTCTTTAGTTTGTAATGAAAAATGTATTAAAAAAGTAAAGTCCAGCACGAAAACACACAAACAAAAAAGAATACCTGCCCCTTGGTCTGTAGAATAGGACTAGCATGAGCCTACCTCAGAGGGGAGTTGTGAGGGTGAAATCCATTGTTGATTGTAAGGCGCTTAGATCGTATGGCATTTACACTCCTAGACAGGTGGAAATATTATAATTTGGAAATGTAACTTAATCTAGTACATTTTCTCCTCACTTTAATGTAGTCCATGTCTTAACCAAGTAAGACCAGTAATTAATGTGGGGAACCAAAGGTCACTCTTTGCACAATATTGGGCTTCCTCTTAAATTCCATACTCATTAAGGGATGTGACATGTTTTGTCAGCATTATTCAAGCTGCTGTGTTTAATTTAAAGCACACTGTCTTATTAACTTGCAATTTACAATTCTTTTCTGCCAAAATATCAATATTTTATTATCTAAATACTACTTAATATAAACTACTCATTCTGACCTAATATAATTGAAATCAGAAATTAATGGTGCCTTTGTCGTTCTGCAGCAATTGGGTTCAGAGTTTCCATACAAAGCACTTTCCCCCCTGCTCTGGGCTTTGCTAGATTATGTTATATCAGTGGGTGAGGTTACTACAGCAACTTCCATTCTATCTGCCTGTGTGTTCCACAGGCCGAATACCTCCAGGAATGACCATTGGTTTGGTAGTCCTCTGTGGAATATTTCAAGAACAAGGTAACTTTTGCATCTTCAAAAGTAGCTAGGAATTCTCTAGCCAAGGGAACCAGACAACTGGCTGCTATTAAATAGGTCCCAAGAGAAACTGCCAAATCCTGTAGTTCGCTTTGTAGGTTTATTTCTCTGGATGACTCCCTGGATGTATCTGTTTCTCTATTTATATCAGTCTTGCAAACTTCTTCCCACCAATGTGCAAAAGGGGAAAATGTAAGAAGGATGGTCCAGTGAAAGGTGGCTAGCCTTGAACTCGGGAGACCCAGATTCAATTCCCTATTCTGCCACAGACTTCCTGTGTGACCTTGGCAAGCCTTGTAGTCTCTATGTGCCCCAGTTTCCCATCTGTAAAATTGGGAAAACGGTACTTCTCTACTTCACATGGCTGTTGTATGGTACATGAGGCACTCAGACATTACAGTGATGGTGTTGTGATAGCGAAGGTTGTTCTTTTGTTTTGGGGTTTTTTTTTTTGCTATAGATAAATAACATGTTTGGGGTTTTTTCCTCCCTCATTTTCACCACCTCCCCCTGATAAAGGATGAGAAAATCGATTTGCTATTAAATGTTCATGGCAGTTTTGCAAGGCTGATGTAGTATATTCAGTTTATATTGAAGAGGACAAAATGCAATTTACTTTCACATTCATATTTGGGTTGGTTTTTTTTAAGGTGGGTAGTTTTATTCTTGATACTTTTGATAACTCTAGGGTATGTTTTTATGGCCAGTTAGTAAATCTTTTCTCCTTACAATATGGAGCGCTTTCATTTTTCTGAAGCACACGCACATGGGCTATCTGTTAGATAAACAGAAAAAGGCTTTAGGCATAACATTCAGGAGGCCTCTGGGTGCTCTATATATGTTTTTCTTTTTGTCATAATCTACTTACAGAGCCAGTTTTATGAAGTGTCTGAGACAGTCTGGGCATTTTTCTCAGGCCTGGTTGCTTCTATGTATCTTTATATTACCTTTGATTTCACACTTCTGGCTGGAATGTTTGCAAAAGCAGGGCTCAAGTTGTGCTGGAATGCTGTTTTGGCACTTTTCTGGTGGGAGGTTGTAATGGCGTTTTGGTGCTATCATTTGCTGGAAGTGTTTTCCGGCACTTCTTTATTTAGGATGGAAGTACATTGCAGCACCTCTTTTTTCTGGATTGGAGCATTGCGCTAAAGACATATACTTTTTGTTCTAGTGGCACCTTAGAGACTAACAAATTTATTTGAGCATAAGCTTTCATGGGCTACAGCCCACTTCATCGCTTCCTCAGCTCTTGTGCCCTAACACCCCTACTCTACTTTCGCTACATTGATGACATCTTCATCATCTGGACCCATGGAAAAGAAGCCCTTGAGGAATTCCATCATGATTTCAACAATTTCCACCCCACCATCAACCTTAGCCTGGACCAGTCCACACAAGAGATCCACTTCCTGCACACTACAGTACTAATAAATGATGGCCACATAAACACCACCCTATACCGGAAACCTACCGACCGCTATACTTACCTACATGCCTCCAGCTTTCATCCAGACCACACCACTCAATCCATTGTCTACAGCCAAGCTCTACGAACACGAAAGCTTATGCTTAAATAAATGTGTTAGTCTCTAAGGTGCCACAAGTACTCCTGTTCTTTTTGCGGATACAGACTAACATGGCTGCTACTCTGAAACTTTTTGTTCTGTGCATTCACAGGGCCAGATTTTGAGCTCTCTTACAGTCAGGGTAAATATGGAATACCTTCTCTGATTTCTCTTGAGTTACCCTGGATTTACATCACTGTCTCTGACATCAGAATCTGACCAAAAAGCAAGTGAGAAAATATCTTGTAACATTTTTGCTGCACCAACCCTGGACATAAATTATGAATTTTCCACGGGGGAGAGAGGGTAGTATAATCACCAAATCTCCTTATGGTGTGATTGTTTTCTAACACGTAAAACGGCTCTTCCTGGGACATAAATCACGATTTAGTGAACACTCTGGCTGCATTTCATAGTGAGGATAAAATGAACTGATGTCGAATTTTAAATGGTCTGACCAGTATTTTACTGAAAACTGTTGGATGTTGCATACACCCTGTAGTCAAGCAGAGTTCCGATTACAAGAATATCAGTCTACCTCCCACTAAGAGGTCCTGCAAGTACATCCTGCCTCCCACTGTTTCTTGAAGATTTTTAACATCTCTTCCACCCCCTCATGACCACCCTCGCACACATTTGATATACAATATTTATATTTCTCTCCTCTCTGCAGCTTGAAATGCCTAATCCTGGATTTTAGACTCAGAAATCAGGCCAGCTCCATACCCATTCAAATGCAATATCTTGACCTACAGTACATGCCAAATTGCTCAGATTAAAGCTAATGTAATTAGACAATAAAAGTGTTAAACATGGTAATGTTGTCATATGAAAGCAGGTCTGTATTTCAGTTTGCTGATGTTGAGGGGACACTTGTGCATAATATGAAATAATGTAGAGAATGGCATCATTGCAAGGAAGAGAAATGCTACATCATTCAGCTACAGTAAAATAGGATAGTTGGATTGTCAATGCATATGGTGCAGTATATCAAGTATCACAGGTGTATGTTACCAGTGGCTGTGATTTTTTTAAAATTTAAATTCAAGGAAAGACCATGTTTAAACTCTGATGTTTCTTGATAGAAAGTTGCATGATTGAGAAATTATTCCTATTGGCTATTTCCTGTCCCGAAAGGAAAGAGGAGAGGATGGGGAATAGCAAGAAAGTGTGCAAAGACACAGCTGCTCTTGGAATAGTGTCTTCCAGATGTTAATTATATTATTACAAATTAACTTTTCTTTTTCAATAAGAGATACTCACACATTTTTCACACCATAAATATATCATATTTGATATATGATATGTCATAGGACATATCAGTACCAGAAAAGCAGATTATCATCAGGTTATTCATTAAGCCTCAGGCACTGTAACTTCAGGTTCACTATCGTACTTTTCTATTTAACTATTGATTGTGTGATTATCTGTTGTTGGGCCTGTTGTTTTGTCATGGCATGTTTTAGGAACCCTCCAAGAAGATCATGTCAACTGAAAAAAAAAATGTCATGGGCATTGGTTTTTTTTATTATTTTGCATTTAAACAAAATAACTTTTATTACTTGCAATAAATGTCATATCTAGTACTTGTGCTTTGATACCACTGGAAAATAGAGAGATGATTTTGTGGATAAAGAACAAAGCTAGTTGTCAAGAGATATGTGTTCTGTTTCCAGCTCTTTCTCAAGCTTCTTGTGTCAAAGTAAGCAAGTTATTTAACTTCTTGGTGCCTTTGTATTTATAAAATAGGTACAAGAACAATACTACTTGAGAGGGGAATTGTACATATTTGCTAATTGATCTTTGTAAAGAAGGTTGAGCTTCATAGGAAGAAAGTATGATAGAAGTGCAGATGATTGTGGACGATACCAAGCTGGGAGGTGTTGCAAGTGCTTTGGAGGATAGGATTAAAATTCAAAATGATCTGGACAAACTGGAGAAATGGTCTGACTTAAATAGGATGAAATTCAATAAGGACCAAATGCAAAGTACTCCACTTAGGAAGGAACAATCGATTTCACACATGCTAAATGGGAAATGACTGCCTAGGAAAGAGTACTGAAGAAAGAAATCTGGGGGTCATAGTGGATCACAAGATAAATGAGAGTCAACAATGTAACACAGTTGAAAAAAAAAGGCAAACATAATTTTGGGATGTATAAGCAGATGTTCGAAGCAAGACATGAGAAGTAATTCTTTTGTAATAAGTAACGCTTCTGCTCCACTCTGCACTGATTAGGCCTCAACTGGAGTATTGTGTCCAGTTCTGAGTGCCACATTTTGGGAAAGATGTGGACAAATTGAAGAAATTCCAAAGAAGAGCAACACAAATTATTGAAGGTCTAGAAAACATGACTTATGAGAGAAGATTGAAAATATTGAGTTTGTTTAGTCTGGAAAAGAGAAGACTAAGTGGGGGACATAAGTTTTCAAGTACATAAAATGTTGTTACAAGGATAAGGGAGAAAAATTGTTCTCATTGTTGTTACAAGGATAAGGGAGAAAAATTGTATCTCTGAGGATAGGACAAGAAGCAATGGGCTTAAATTGCAGCAAGGGCAGTTTAAGTTGGACATTAGGAAAAACTTCTTACCTGTCAGGGCAGTTAAGCACTGGAATAATTTCCTATGGAGGTTATGGAATCACCGTCACTGAAGATTTTTAAGAGCAAGTTAGACACACACCTATCGGGGATGGTCTAGATCAGTGGTTCCCAAACTTGTTCCGCCGCTTGTGCAGGGAAAGCCCCTGGCGGGCTGGGCCGGTTTGTGTACCTGCCGCGTCCGCAGGTTCGGCCGATCGCGGCTCCCTGTGGCCGTGGTTCGCTGCTCCAGGCCAATGGGGGCTGCTAGAAGCGGCGTGGGCCGAGGGATGTACTAGCCGCCGCTTCCAGCAGCCCCCATTGGCCTGGAGCAGCGAACCGCGGCCACAGGGAGCCGCGATCGGCCAAACCTGCGGACGCAGCAGGTACACAAACCGTCCCGTCCCGCCAGGGGCTTTCCCTGCACAAGCGGCAGAACAAGTTTGGGAACCATTGGTCTAGATAATACTTAGTCCTGCCATGAGTGCAGGGGACTGAGACTAGTTGACCTCTCGAGGTCCCTTCCAGTCTTATGACTCTGATTGACTGAACATTGTTGCTTAAACACAGCTGACCTTTGTAACCACCCCTTAACTTTCCAGATATTTTAAAGTGTTTGGTGGAGGTAGAAACTCATCGCTCCGTGAAGAACCGGAAGTTTTCACTGGGAATTTGGTGCTGTGGGACACTATCACTTCAGCATTGTTGTTGAGAACCTGCTGTCTCTTAAGGTATGTCTACACTGCAGTAAAACAGCCACAACTGGCCCGTGTCAACTGACTCGGGCTCAGGCTGCGGCGCTATAAAATTGCAATGTAGACATCGAGGCTCATGCTGGTGTCTGGGCTCTAGGAACCCTCCCCCCTCACAGCGTGTCCCTTGCAGTCCAGGATTTAACTGTGCGGGTCTAAAGTTTCAGATTCACCGAACCCCATGCAAGTACCGCAAAATCTCGAATTCCCATACCATCAGATGTGGTGATTGGGGGAGGAGGGGAAGTAGCCTAGCTAATAGATAGAATGTTATAAATGTGATTTGCACCAAATTTTAATCCAGTAACTAGAGCAGTGGTGGAACAGTGAACCGCGGTCACTGGGAGCTGTGGTGGGCTGTGCCTGCGTACATCTTCGTCAGCAAAATGTCTCGTGGCCCGCAATCAGATTTCCCTGATGGGTTGCATGCAGCTCGCAGGCTGCAGGTTGCCCACCACTGAACTAGAGAGTTAATGAATTCTGAGATATATGCACATAGGTTAAATTAGAGTTCCAGGGTGAAATGTCGGCTCCTTTTGAAGTCAATGGCAAACTCCCGTTGATTTCAGTGGAGCCAGGATTTTACACCCAAGTGTGTGCCTGTTTCCTATTGGCTAGAAGGAGAAGCTTGTTTATAGTTTTCTGCACCTTAGGATTCTGACTTACTCTGGTTGTGCATATGTCACTAGATAACAGGTAGAACCAGATTTGAACAGAAAAGAGCTGTCTGGAAGGAGGTTTGACTGCTGCATTTGAACACTAAGTTCCTTGGGCTTTTCCTGAAGCATTTTGAACATGTAGATCCTGAGCTAGGGAGGAGGTGTCTGGGTCAGATGTTCAGAATGGGGCTCTGCTAAAGAAATCCATGTGGTTTTATTTTGTGGCTTAGTACTCAGTAAAAGATGGGGTTTTAATCTCATTGCAGTACACAACATTCCTTCTATAACTTGCAGTGTCACAGTATGCATGACATTTTGTTATAATCAAATTCATGCTTGTACTGGTGAGTAGCAAAACAGTTACAGAAAACTTGCACATACGTCACTGAAGAATAATATATTCCTATAGCAGCTAACATTTTTCAGTCTGTTTATCTAATTAATGCTTTACTTCTAGCCTGGTAGCATCTTTACAGGTTGTTTCATTTTGTTTTAATTGCCTCAGCACCTCCAACTTGTCAAATGCACTCTTCCGGTCAATATTATAGCTCATAAAGGTGCTACTAGGCATGAGGGTATTGATCAGACTTTGCATCATATTCTCAGGAAGACTGAAGATGTTATATGCTGGCTCGATAAAGATGGATGGTGGAAAATATGCCATTCTGCCCATTACTGCTGCTTTGTAGAGTTCCTAAATTGTCCACACTGAAACAACTTTCATTTCTAATGTACTAATAGTGGTTAAATGTTACTCTCCAAATAAACGGATGATCTCCGCCAGTTAATTTGTTTTCAGAAAGATAATTTCTATAGTAAAGGGCCCCAAATCTACTATGTACAGCAATAAAAAGTATAAATACATCTGTTCTATTATAGATAAATACCCTCTAATTGTAAATTGTTTAGTAACACTTAGATGGGCATAGCCTGAAATATGATTGCCACTAAATGGATCAGTTTACATTCAGGAGTTAGCCGGGTGCTTAGAATTCCTTTCTTTTTCAGAATCTCCTCCAGCAATCAATGATAAATTACTACAATCTTCCTACCAAAGTTCTTGGAAGATTAATAGTACTTATAATTATCAATATAGTTGTACAAACATGTACATTCTATAGATGTAGCACCCTAATAAATCCCTGTTTGCATTGCTTGTGGCCAAGTAAATCACTTTGTTTATTAATAGAATCCATGTTCTTTGAGGAAATAACTGAATTGCATTATTTTCTTCACTACAGGCTTGGGCAGTATTTTAAAGGAATGGGAAGATGAAGAGAAGTCAGGTTTTCATTAAACAATATGCATGTACTATAGTGTCTCACTGGTCTTAACACACATAAGCATAGCTGATGGCTTAATGGTCAACCTTTTTCATCCACACAGAAACATGGAAAGCAAAGGATAGTGAAGATGAGACTGAATCTCATCTGTGTGGATGCTAAATAAAACCAGAAATGTCATTTCTAAGGGAATGATTGACAAAGGGAACGATGTACCTTGCATACCGTGATTCTGTTGCCCCCAAGTAGAAATTTATAAAATCTTTGCACTCATCTGTGCTGTTTATGCAAATTCTGTGTACTTCAACACCTCTTGAATCTCTTTGTGCTCAGACTAATCTGTTTAAGTGTTGTAAACATCTCTGTTACCGAATTTGGAAATAAAATGTTATGAATATTAGGGCAATGAATAGAGCAATAAAAAGTCTAAGCTTCTGGCAGGAGCCTGAATGTACCTGGCACTTTTGAAGAAATATTCAGAATAACAATTAGATCTGAGCAAATAATTGCACTCATTTAACTTTGATGCTTGGAGACATTCCACAAGCAGATGGTAATTTCCTATATATATATATATATATTTGTTTTTTCAAGTTCAGTTGATCTTTCTGTCTGTCTGTCTGTCTCTGGAATGGAGAATATTTAGTGCAGCCAGACTCTCCAGAAAATTTAGTGGCCATACACTAACAACTCATCACTGAGCATGTGCAAACTGAGCTTTTTTGAAGTCATGTAATTTAGTCAAATTTGGGGTGAATTTTCATGGGAACAGGAAAAGACACATCTGGAGGGAGACCACCTGCCAGATTAAAATATCCGTACATCAAAGCATGGAGGCACAGGAGCCGCTCAACTAAATGGTTGTAGACATTTCTTAATTGTATAGTTTTCCTTAACTTCATTCTCAGAAATGACGAACCATTTTAGCTGAAACTTAAAATAAAATAACATACACACACCAGCATGGAAAATTTCAGCCCAAACAAGTATAATTTGGAAAAGATATAAGGAAAAGAAAATGATATCTTATAATAGGTTAGAGCTAGACAATGTTAATTATAGGCCCACCCTATAATATACGTGTGTGTGTGTGCACACGCACAGACAAGTGTGTGCACACTTATCTGTGCCTGCGCGCACACACATATATTCTGCACAAAGACACACACAATTGAGACTATTTTAGATCCTGATATTACTTTATAGCATCCAACAGACTTTAAAATGATAGTTTCAAGATTTCAACAAAATGGGTAAAAAAAATGGTATCATTTTCCTTCTTCATTTCAGTTACTGTCACTTAAATTGGCCCATGTAGTGCCATTTCCCACTTTTGTTACAGGTGGTAATGACTAGCTGATGGTACAAAGGTACTACATTTGTGTTACAAGATTTTAGTGTTAAGATTGTAACTAAGATGAAAGATTTTCATGATGGTATGCATAATTCATGTGTTAAAAATTCTTATTAAGTCAATTCAACAAATTAGGTCTGAGTGTTGTTTAAAATTAAGATTTTATATATTAGGTCTGACTAGGATCTTTTCTTGATTCTGGTATCATTACAGCATTGAAGGCCTTCCATTGACACAGCTTATAGTTCTCATTAAAAATTACTACCGTTTAAAATCCTTCATAAAGTCCATAGACTCCCTCATATTTATTTAAATGTGGATTACTGGATAATGACATCTTTGGAGATGTAATTGTGTCCAGAGATATCTAGCTTTAGGATAGATGGAAAAAATATGGAATTAGAAATGGCCATATACACTTCAGCTATACTTTCTGAATTATTTCTCAGTAATATATGGTACAGCAAAAACACTTTACTGATTGGGTCGCTATCTTCTGTTGCACACACAAAAAAAATTGTGGGAAGGTATAAAGGCCTGGTTCATGAAACTGGCTAATATTTTAATTCCTCTTTTGATTAATTCATGTATTTCATTAAAACACACATTCTATCTATCTATCTATCTATCTATCTATCTATCTATCTATCTATCTATCTATCTATCTATCTATCTATCTATCTGAGTTCTATATCTTTTATTGTTTAAATAGTCCCCAACTCCAAACCTGGAAATATCTCAAGGAAAGACCCCACTATTTGTTCATTGTGTACCTATACGTACATATATGCATCAAACAAACACAAAGTCCTAAAGTAATGGTCCAAAAATGATATCTTTGTTTAGCGGTACTGCAGTGTTTGAAGCTATATTGGTGTCCTTTAGTATATATTTTCTTGAAGGGCTAGAATTGGGAGTGCTAGTGTACCAAAAGAGGGGCTGGGTTTGTGCTATTTCTTGGTCATTTGGAAGCATAAAATTTGTAAGCCTCAAGAACAAAAAAAAGTCTATTCTCTTGAAATTGCCAATCCGACTTTTCTGACCCAACAGATTCTAATAAGCTTCCAGAGTTTGGGTGCTGCTTCAACCTTTTCAGACTGACCTTTCACTAGTGTTTGTACTCAGTAATGTAAATTCCACAGCAGTTAAAACCAACAGTCATGTAGGTTGATTGGTGATTCAGTTTGAGTTGAGTTCCCCGGCTTTTGTTAATTGTATAATTAGGTCTACATTACACTTTTGGCACTTTTTTTTTTCAGTTTGCATTGCGGAGGATTTTTTTCTGCATTTTTGTTGTATTTTAAGAAAAGAAAATATGAAGTTGTAATTTGGTGTGGTTCATGAGCTTTTGGGGCCAGATCATTGTTCTTATGAATCATTGGTCTCTCCAAGGTAATAGTGTTCTGTGTCCACATAAAATCTGAAATTCTGGTCAAAGATGTATGGTTGGCTATATGGGAATTAGTCCATGGAATATCTGTGCGTAAATACAAAGTCTTAATAATTTTGTCTTATTATCTGTATTTCTAAATTAATCATGTCCTGTCCCTTCCTTGGCACAAACCTCATTCAAAACTGATTAGTTCTGGGTCTCTAGCACAGCCCTTTATCCTTCTAAACTTCCTTCCAGGACACTTGCCTGTGAATATTGGGTGATCCTGGTTGCTTTTCTTAACTCTGTTTAGAAGGCCCTGGAGTTCTCTTCAAAATCCCACTGACTGACTATGTCTCCAACTTCTGGGTTTGAAAAAAAAACACTAAACTTTTATTTAACCAAAGTAAACATAACGTAAACATAACAGTAGTTTTCAGTAACCTTCTACTTATTACTCTCAGAGGGAAAGCCTAATTGTGTAAGACCCCAGCACTTCTTCCCTTCCTGATCATCTGTTTGGCTCCCTGGCCCCACTGTGATCCTGCTCCATCTCTATTGTCCTTGCTTTTCCTGTTCAGCATGATGGAGTTTCACCAACTCTCTCATTCTCTCTCTCTCTCTCTCTCTCTCTCTCTCTCTCTCTCTCTCTCTCTCTCGCTGTCTGTAACTGAAGTCTGAGTCTCTCCTGCATCTCTGCATAGTCCAGGTTTGCTCTTTCATTTGAACTTCCCTATTTGTAGAGTCTTTTTCCCACCATTTATTTTTTGGTATTTTTTCAGAATTCTGCTTTCTCCATTGTGCTTTCAGCCAAATTGTATATCATCCAGGTAAAAAATGAAATTGTACAAAATATGTTTAGTGTGCCACTAAAATACATTATCACCATCACACAAGTACGTTGGCTTCCAAGATATTATGGCCATGGATGCCACACAAATGCTCTATCTATCTAATCTATCTATATATCTAATCTGATTTTTGTTCTCTCATTAGATTCTGTTATCCTTCATTGTTCATATCAACCATGACCACCATGAATACCCTTAATTGGTCTTAACTTGTGCAGTCTTAATCTCCCTGAGCCAACTGGATGGGAATTTTTCAAACCATTGGGCTGCTGAATGTCCATGTGCTTATTCCTTAGTCTTCAATCATAGTTTAAAATGTACACTAGTAGGTAGGATAGAAATCACATAAGTCCCACTCACATGCTGTGATTATGGATCTGATTTCAGTTTTCATGGAATAAAACTGATGATGGGTGTAACACAATAGACATTTTGACTAATTAGGTTTACATACTGCCATAGTAAAGTAAAAGAAGGTCAATAGCTGAGCTCCTACCCACATTTGCCAACTTTCACGCGGTAAATAAGCACCCCGACTTTCACAATAAGCCAAAAATCAAGCTAATCCCATTTCAAAATAAGGCCAAAATAAGCCTATCTCTAAGAACGCCAACACTCTACGTGACTGTGGTGGACCCGCTGTGCACCCCTGACTCTCCCACTCCCCCCCCCCCACCTTGCCTCTGCTTGCCGGGAGCCGATCAAAAAAAAGAAGCAACAAGCCAAAAACTAGCCAACAAAAAACTCACAAGCCAATTAAGCCAAAAACAAGCCCAATTTCTGCTTTTTTTCCACGGGTTTGGCATGTCTGCTCCTACCCCGGATAAATACAAAACCTGAAAATACAATATTATCCATGCAAGTGGTCATGTGCTATATTGATATATTCCACAGAGAAGAATTGAGCAAAGCATTGCAAAACAATAATGTGTGCATTATAATCAAATTCATGGCTGGGATATTCAAATAAGCTACTAGGGTTTAGTTTCCTACTTCCCTGAGGCTGCTTTCAAAATTTCACCCAATGTGCATCGTAATCCAGAGAATGCTTCAAACCTCCTCAGCATTTCCTTGGACACCCACGTGCAAACACTTGGCATATGATGCCAAATTTAAACCAAGCAATGAGATATGGACTCTGATAACAAACACACACAATACAAAATTGTAGCTTTTCTCTCTGTCACATTAATAGACAGTATAAAATCATACTACAGATAAAGTACTGTAGAACAAAAGCATGTGCTGCAGCAACATCTTAGATGAGAAGCAGGAGAAATCTTATTAGGGTATCTTATTTATTTAGTTGGTACTTCGTTATTTGTAGAACCGTTTTATTTTTTAAGTGACAGTCCTGGACAAGCCTTTGACATAGTTAAATGGACATAAAAGAAATGTTTGACATAACAGAATAATATAAAAATAGATAGCTGCTCCTTCCCCTCACCGCAAAACCAGAGAATAGGAAAATAACCATTCAGAGATTAAACCAAACCATTGCAGTAACTTGCCTTGCTCACCAACACCAACCCTTATTGTGTCCCTGCCTTCCCCAAAAGCCTCAGTAAAGAGATGAATCTGAAGGTCAGCTGATTTGGGCTATTTCAAACCTAGCCTGAGGGAGTAAATTCCCAAGGTTGAAGACTACTAATGGGAAATGCTTTTTCAGCAGCCGTCACTCTTTTATATTAAGGGGGCTCCAGCAGAAGTGTCTGTGTTGATGGCATCTGTGGCAAAGTGTCCTGGAGAGATGGTATGTCCTTCAGAAAGGCGTTCCAAGCCATTTTAAGGCTTTGTCGATCAAAAGCAGCACCTGCAACACCACCTAGAAACTAGTAAGCAGCCATACAGATTCCAAATTTATGGCCAGTTACAGCCATTAATAAACAGAAAGCCAGTTCTGCACCAGCTCCAGTTTGGGGGATGATTTAAGCCGCAGTTCCCTTGCGGAGAACATTGCAATAGTCTAAGCTTGAGGTGAAGGAGTCATGGATCATGGTGGTCAGGTTCACAGCTGTAAGAAATTGTCACAATCTCTGGGCACAGCTACACTAGAGAGTTCACAGCGGCGCAGCTGCACTGATGTAGCTGCGCTGCTGTAAATTCTCTAATGTAGCCGCTCTAAGCCGACAGGAGAGAGCTCTCATGTCAGTTTAACTACTTCAGCCCCTGCAAGCGGCAGTAGCTATGTCAGCAGGAGAAGCTCTCCTGCCAACATAGTGTTGTCCACACTGGCACTTATGTCGGTGTAACTTATGTTGCTCAGGGGGGTGATTTATTCACATCTCTGAGCGACATAAGTGATGCTTATATAACCTGTAGTGTAGACATAGCTTCTAGGCCAAATCAAGATGGGGAATAAAAGAAGCCTTCTTTGCCACTGTTCCTATAGGATAATTCCATAGCACCTGTGGATCTATTGGTGCCTGCAGAATTGTAAAGTCCCACAACAAATGTTGGGTGTTTTCAAATGAAAAGGAAAGAGATAATCCTTACCGTATCTCCTGCTTGCTTCCTCAAGCCTTCCAACAGACCTCTTCAGTGCTTCATCTAAACACTGGGTAGGGTATTTGAAAAGACTGACTGGGTTGGATGACAGAAACAGACCCTTGGAGAGTAGTTGTTGTTTCCTCACTATCTATTACAAGGGCCTCAGATGCATGTTGAAGAAGAGGAGGAACAAAATTAAGATGCACATGAGAGAGCCTTTGCCCAAAATTACTCTGAGATTTCAAAGAGAAGGGCAAAGCCCAGGGCCGGCGCAACCCATTAGGCGACCTAGGCGGTCGCCTAGGGCGCTGCTATTTTGGGGGCGCCGGCGCCGCGGCCGGCCGTAGAAATTGGGGGGCGGGACCTTCTGCCGCCGCTGTTGGGGGCGGGATTTCGGGGGCGGGACCTTCCGCCGCCTAGGGCGCCGGCAAAGCTGGCGCCGCTACTGGCAAAGCCACTGAAGGTTAGTCAAATCTACTCCTGCTAGAATTCATAGGTGAGCCAGTAACACATTCCAGTCAACAGTATCGTAGGGAGTGGGTGGGTTTAACAATATCAGAGGGCCACGTGAGGTCTGATTCTCCCCTGCTTTTCCGATTCTCCACTGCTTTGAAGCATGAGTAATTATTTACAACTGGGTAGAGTATAAAACACTACCAAATTTGAATGGTAGGGATTTGAACTCATTTTGTACAGGGGTAAAGGGCTATGCAAAGTATCAGGAAGTGGAGAATTAGGCCCCTGATGTTCCTTCTGGTATAGTTAGTTTCATCCATTGTCAGGAGATTGATTACCAGTGTTACTGGAGTGGTCTCTGTACCATGCTTGGCTGATAGTGTCCATCTGGTAGAATTAACCCCAGCGTAGCCAACCACTCACAGAATTCTTTGCCATTAGGTCACACCCTGTCTCCTGTTTCTTTCCATTGTAAGAGATGGAGCTTTGCGTACCATCCATGAGACAAGGAGTCTTTGAAACTATAGAACAAAAACAAAACAACTTAAAAATGTCTGATGATAAATATAGAAACGATTGGTGTATTTAAACATTCTCTGTTAACACAGTCATTACTGCTGTTTTTTATATCTATATGTGTTTTGAAGGACTACTGTTTTGATATAGTGAAATAACTCCAACAGAGAGCGAGGCACTAAGGCTACAAAATATAAAACTGAAAAGACTTCTGCTAAAAATAGAACAGTAGCTTTTTGTGCAAGGGCTCAGCCAAGCCAGTAGGAAATTCTCATTTAAAAATTAAGACTTTTCTAAAATTAGTACGTTTTAAATGTATTGTTAATGCAACCATAATAAATAAACATTCCATAGAACATCATATAAAGACAGAGCATATCAATCCAAGGTGTACTGTTGAGGCAGCTACTGTTTCTTGCCATGTTTTTCAGGGTCATCTGGGCAGAGCCAACACATTGAAATAGGAGATTTGTGCAGGACTGTATAGAAAATATCTTGGTAGTCTTTCTTTTATTCTAAATGCATTTAAACATATTGTCATATTAAATCCCTGCCAAGAAGTAAAATTACAGAAGTTTATTAAAATACCCAGTCAAACTTCCCTTGAGGTCTAGAGTGTGTTTTCATGGACCCTAATGAGAGATGGATAGAACTGAAATAGGCTGTATGTATATATATTTCTTACTATATGTTCCATTCTATGCATCTGATGAAGTGGGCTGTAGCCCACGAAAGCTTATGCTCAAATAAATTTGTTCATCTCTAAGGTGCCACAAGTACTCCTGTTCTTTTTGCTGTTACCAAGGGTGTTGTGAGGTTTTTTTCCCCCCCGAGCTTTATGTTATAGGACTCCACCAGTTTTAACTGACGTGTCTTTACATCTTCTCCTGTCTTGGCCCATAACTTCTGTCTTTTTATTGTTGCTGCTTTGTTTGTTCCAGTGACTAGTTCTGTAAGTCTGCTCAACTTTACTTGCATTCAGTGTTAATGCCAAATGCAATAGAAGTGAAACAGACTTTCACCACCAGTAGCTGGCATTAGCAGATGGAGCACTGAGTTAGCAATTAAAAAGGGCACTTCAGTGGAGTCTGAAGTATGTTTTCCTTTCCTGTCTGAAATACTGGAGGCCTTCTGGAGTTTTTACACTGCTATTCTCAGAATGATTTGGAGGCTATAAGTCTTGCAGTGTTAATGATTCCATACGATTCTTGGAATGTGGGTTTTTAATATTTGCTTTTCAGTATGTTGCTCATGATATCTCTAATGTAAATATACCTTAAAGTGAACCTCTTTTGGTGCTAACCGATGACTTACAAGAGTTATGCTTTTGTAGTGATGCCATTGGCTGAATGGTTAGGAGCCTATTCTGTTTGAGAATTATAAAGCTGACAAACTGAAGACAGTAATCCTTGCATTACACTTTATAAAGCTAATGCTGACATTCCATCTTATACACTATTGGCTTTGTTAAGATTTTTGGCACTTGTGTGAGCACACTCGCTCATAGTAGCAGATCCTCAGCTGGTGTGAACTGTCAAAAAGTTAATGTTTCTAAGAGGGGGCTCTCTGTACATTGAAAAAATAGCAATAATAATACATATATCTTTCCTGCACGTGCACAGGATATATATATACAGGTCTGTCTCATCTTACGCTAGGGTTACGTTCCGCAGTCAGCGCGTAAAGTGAAAACCGCATATAGTCAAAATCCCATTGAGTGTAATGGCAGGCGGAATCGCCCGCACTACAGGAACAGTACATCAATTGTTATTTTTCTCTTTTGTTTTTGTTTTGTTTTGGCCTACCGTGTAAAGCTGAATTCGCGCATGTTAAATGCGCGTAAGATGAGACAGACCTGTGTGTGTGTGTATATATATAATCCTGTGCATGTGCAGGAAAGATATATGTATATATTGTGTGTGTATGTATATGTGTATATATATATATGTGTATATATATATATGTATATATATATGTATATAGTGTGTATTACAACAATACATTCAAATGTGGCTTATGCATAGGTCTTTGGAGGCCCAAGGAATCTTCATACACAGTCACACTTGTGAAAGATCATAACCACAGTAGAAAAGGGGTTTACAAGAATATTATTTTGTAATACATTGACTGTGAGTATGTAAAGTGACTGCTGGATGATTCAAAATTTTGATACTTTTTTTCCTTATATCCATTTTCAAAATAATTCATGCAGGCCTGATCCAGCACCTACTGATGTAAATTCTTACGTGAGACCAAAAGATATATTTTCCCTTCCTTTCCCTAAGTTTTTATAGTTGTTCTCTGCTACCTGTGAACCTTGAAAAACAGCTTTTTTTAAAACGAAAGACTACAGGGTATGTTTAGCTTGCTGGCTAGAGGCTTAGCTGTAGAGGGATGGGAGTGCATTGGTTAAATCTTGCACATCACACTGAAAACTGACTCAAGAAGAAGTTCAGAATTAAGGATAAAAAATCTCATTCTTCACTGTTATTAACCTATTTTACCTGTGTGGTAATGTATACCATATGAGCTGCACTACCTTAGGCATAACAGAGTGAATTGAAGTATATCAGCTTTTGGCAACTCTGAGCATCGGTATAATTTTCCTGCAGCTCTAAAAATGTCACAAGAAAAAAAAAATTGTATGAATATAAATGCTAAGGGAAATCATGCTAGAAGAATATCAGAGAAATATTTTCATATGTTTCAGTGATATTAAAAAAAATAAAAGTTTCAGGAGCTCACACCCCAGCTATAATGCAACAAAAGCATATGTATACAATATATAGTATAGCACAATACTTATGTGACTTCAAAACTTTGCCTCATCTCCTACATTATTCTTTTAAATATCCATCAACCTGTAAGCAGGCAGAATAAGTAAAAGTAATGTAAATAATAGGAGGTCAAACAACAAATAACCCATATTTTTAAAACAGTTAATATTTTTCCACCTACACACCACTTCTTGGGTTCCTCTTAACAAGTCTAATGTATTATTTTGTTAGGAAATGTATTCTAGTGGAAAATACCTGCTGGAATTTTAGCAGATAATTAGCAGATTAGGCTACTTGTTTAAAACAAGGGGGGGGGGGGGAGAGAGAGAGAGAGAATTTATTATGACCTGGAAATGGAAATACATATGAGAAATGCAGCTGTTTTTCTACTCGCCTATGCATCTACCTGCCATTAGCAGACTGGGTTATTAGGCTACTTACCCAACTACAACCCATGATATATATTAGGAAGCTTATAAATACCTGTCCTGTAACAAACAGGAGACTTCCTTCTCTGGGGATGTCAGCTGACCTGCTTAGATGACAATTGGAAAAACAAGGTGGGGAAGGTAAAATTTTTATTGGACCAAATTCTGTTGTTCGTCTGCAGAAGTTGGCCCTATAAAAGATATTAACTCACCACCTGGTGTCTTTAATATCTTGGGACCAACACGGCCACAATAACACTGCGTATGACCCCTCAAATCACTTACAATAGGTGAAAATCAAACTAACAAAAAAGTATTTGTTTTGTTAAGTTGCCAATTTTATTTAGCCTAATGTGCATTCGGTAATGACATGCTTCGATACTTGTTTTATGTGGATAGGAATTGTTATGCATGTGAATTCACAAAAAGTTCAGCAGATACGTCATTGCCGCCTGATGTCTCCAGTCTTTCTAAGGATGCCCAGCAGAATCCCATGCATCCTGATCCAAATATGTGCCATTCTCCAAAAGATGCTGAATTGTCATGAGACTAGGCATAGGGTGGATATACTGGGTAAAATCCTGGCCCAAATGAAGTCAATTGTAATTTTGCCATTAACTTCAATCAAGTCAGGATTTTCACCCATTACATTTCTCATCATCTATTTTCAGTTCAGCAGGCCCAACCCTAACTTTGGTTGCAAAGGTGCTGGTCATATTGAAGTTAATGGGAATTGTAGCAGATGGCAAAACTGGTCTCACTGGGTCAAATTCTGGCCTGCACTAAGTTTACTACTGTGGCATAACCAGCAAATGAAGGATGATTTCTACCTAGGGAAATCTTTAGATGGCATAAAGCTTTCATAGCAGCTTATATGTCACCTCCCAAGCCCTGGCACTGGCACAGGAAGTAGCACTAGTGGCAAGTGCTGTGACTCCAGTCGTGCAAGTAGAATTTCTTTCTTACCGGTACAAGGGAGGGACACAAGGGGGGGCACCAGCTAAAGGGGGGGGGCACGTGACCCCCCCACATGACTCCTCCCCACCCCCAGCCTGGGGCCCCCTGCGCTCTCCCTGTCGCCTCCCGATCCCATGTTGCCTGGGGGAGGCTCTGTCCTCCCACTGCGCTGGATACAGACTTCTGGACCGCAGGGCTCTCCCGGGAATCGCAGTGGTGAAAGGAGCAGAACCGCCTCCAGCCCTGTCCTCCGGCAGGGCTGTACGGACCCCAGACAGGAGAGACAGCTGCCTGGAAGGGCTGGGGATGGTGCAGTCGCACCAGAGGAGCTGCCGGGCAGCCCAACCTTCTGCTCCTGTGTGTTTCCGGTACCGTGTACCGGCAATAAATATCTTAATGGTGCGAGGTACCTGACCATACCGCCCTACTTGCACCACTGTGTGACTCTGAACTCAGTCATCTCTGGGAACATAGTGATTCATTACAGCCATTCACAGATGGATTTACCCTATATATTCATTAGGGAGCCATTAGGCCTGGCATTAGAGAAACATAGAAACTTGGGGACATACTGAATTCAGGGTTGGAGCCTATCTGCACTCTGTAATTCAGTAATCATATAAAAAAAATAACGGTTCTATACCATACTACTTAATAGCAATCCCCAAATTAGCCACGTTTGGTTAAGAGTAACATATTGCCAGGAACCAATCCCATCCCATTGACCAGCATGTTAATCGGATTCATTTATTGCCAACAGGCATGCCATTTACTGACAACATTTTCTGGAAGAAAAGCCCAAACTGCAGGCAGGTTTGTGTGGCTGCAGACAGGGAAGGAACTACTGGGATGTGCAGGGAACTTCTCCCTGCACTCTCTGGGCTGCATCCTGCGCTGGTACTGCGGGCCCAGACTCCACATGTCCCAGGGCTTCCTGCCCTGGCTGCAGCCCCACAAGCCTGGCTTTCACTTCTTGTCAACCTTCAGATAACAGCAACATTTTGCTGGGAACCAAGAGGTTGCTAATAAGCAGAATCTACAATATGTGGTTTAAAAGGACTATAACACATCTTTCTTCCCCTTGGGCTCTGAATATATATAATACTTAGAGAAACCTACAGAATTTTGGCCTAACATGACTAATAATGAATAGCCAGCATGAACACAGCAGACATTCTAATGCCATGTTACTTTACTATTCATATTTATGTGCATTACCATATCACCTAGGAATCTTAATCATGGATCATGACCCCATTGTGCTAGGTGCTGTACAAACACAAAAAAGACCATCCCTGCCCCAAAGAGCTTGCAATCTAAGGAGGGATTTGAAGGAGGATATTGAGGTAGCATTGCTGACGTTTATGGGCAGCATAGGAACTGTAGAGGAGTGAGGTTAAACAGGAAGGGGGAGATGGAGCCAGCTGTGGGACAAAGGAGGATGAGGATGCATGTTATGCTGCAGAAGAGTGGTGTGGTTTTAACTTTCAAAAGGAGATTTTGGACGCTTTTGTTCATTGTGTCTCCCTTCTGGGTTTTAGGAGAGCCATTGCGTGGAGGGGAGGTCAAAAGAGAGGAACAGATTGGGGGTTTTTACTTATGCTTTGTAAAGCAATGCAGAATCCATTGCTGACATTGATGTGGTGGGCCCCACTCCTTTACATCTGAGAAGTTATGGGGCTTAATTCCATACCCAAGAAAAATCTTACACACTGTAGCAAGTCTTGTGCCTGCTGCCTACCTGGGCCAAATGTAAGATATGTGCAAGCACATATCTCACCATGGAAGGGTTTTGGAGCTGTGGTGAGAGGCTGTGCCGGTAAGGGAAGATTTGTGCACCCTCTGTGTGTGATACATTCTGTACCATTCACCAGCCCAATATCTAGCTGGTAGCAAGGGGATGGCGTATGCATCTAAATGTTTGCCACACAAAATATTTCTCTGGTTTATCTAATGTAGCTCCTAAATTTTGTGGGTTGTTTTCTTCCTAGAATCAGTAAAAAGAAATATTACCAGACGCTGGAAAATTAAACTCCCCCATACAGCTGAGAGAGCTGAAAAATCGCTTCCTTTCTCTTTTCTACAGTTTTTCTTGTGAATAACATCTGCAATCTGCCACAGCAGAATTGGAGCCAGGAGCCCCCTGTGCAGCTACAGGGCACCCTTTATTAGAAGGTGGGATATGCTTCTTGCAGTGGGTCTAAATGTTTTTTAAAGTTAAAAGGGATCATTAATCTGTTTTTTCAGGCTTCTTGAAACTGTTCCAGAGGTCTGCTTGGAGGTATAAAAACAATTAGACCCACTGCATGTGCTGGATGCCTTTGCTACCATCCTCCCCGTAACAAATCCATGTGATGCATTCAGTTGAGGCAATTACTAGATAAATCTCTCTCACCCACGCACTCACACACAGAGAGCTGGAACTAAAACTCTGTTGCTTCAGCTCCAAAAGCTTAGGCTTCTACCATTTGAGCTAAAGTTCTCTGTTGTTTGGCACTACTAGTGTATCCATTAACCTCCCTGTGGTCCAGCCAGTGGATGTAACATCTCTCTCTCTCACACACACACTCACTCACTCTCTCTCTCATGTAAAACCTTATCCCCAGGCATTTGAAGTTCTGAGCCGGGCAGTTGTTACGGATAACCAATCAGGAGGTGCTGTCTTGGGTGCCAACCATCCCCCTTGCTTGCTTGTGACTTTTGTTTAAGGGTATTTAAAAAGGTTTCTGCCCTTGATGACAAAAAACCAAGGGCTAGCCCTGGTTCTGTGTTTCACAGGAATTGAAATCTAGCAATTTATATGTACATCATAGCAAATGATGCACTTTATATTTCATTCCTTTTCCATCTGCACTCCTCTGAGGCAGGAGTTTTGCCAATCTGGCTTAACCAAGCATAGGTGGCTCCAATTCAGAGAATCAGGTAGGGGCCATATACCTACAAATGTAATCTTTCTAATCGGAAACATCATTTACATGGGTATTTGTAATTATAATATATCATAAATCATCCTCTCGCTGCTTTAGTGTAGAAGGACTTTGACTGGACAGCAAGCAACACAAGAAGCTCAAAATGCATGAGTGGCAGGAAGTGGGGTTGTCCACTTCCACTCCCCAGTTCTGTGCTCAGCTATTGGCTGGGTAATGGGAATAGGGCCAGCTGATTGGCTGTCAAGTGCCTCTCTCCCACACACCTTGCTTATTTAAACTAAACCTGGACTCCTCAAAAGCCTCTCTACTCTGTAGTTAGGTGCCCTACCCTTCTTCCCGTTTGTTGCAGATTAAGAGCCATGTTGCTTATGATGCTGTGGGTCTGACTGATTCCCTGATATTAGGGATCAGGAAGGAATTTTCCCAAACTGGCATGTGACCCAGTGAGTTTTTTGCCTTCCTCCTGGCACAGTTGGGTTAGAGATGATAGAATTTGGGGGTCATATAATGCGGTTAAGATTAATGACTCATTGCAACTAGTGACTAGTGTCCAGTGGGGGAAAAGGCTATAAGGACCCCAGCTCCCGGTGGTAAGCAAAACCTGGGATTGCACAGTTGGAGCATGCGGTCATGGAGGGAGAGAAGGAGAAAGAGCCTAAAGTCTTTGCAGATTGAGGTTCTCCCCCCAGCTTTGTGTCCCCTCCACAGGGAGGTCCTGGTGGAAGGAATCACACGTGACCTGAGTCCATGGGATAGAACAGAGAGGGCAGTCATTCAAGGAGTGAAGTAACTGCCCATGGGAATTCCAGCCCTTTGGGCCTGGATGCAGTTCCTCTTCTTGCCTATTTGGATGCAGGCAGGCAGGTGTGCCTAAGCTCAGCAGAGGCTGATCAAATCCTGGGCAAGCAATTGCAGCATGTGGCATAGACACTGCTTTAAATTTTAATCTCTTCAGAGTAAAGACTGTCCCTTACTCTGTGTTTGTACAGTACTCCATACGATGGGGCCCTGATTTGCTTGAGGACTGTTAGTGCTACTCTAATACAACTAATAATAATCAGTAATACAGCAGGCCTACACCTACTCACAGGATGTAGTGCCACCAGTAGGCTGCTCTAGGGAATACTCATGGACTGATCTTCCAGATCTCTGGTAGGAGCGGGCTCTGGATGTATGAATTAAGATGTCTACATTTGTAAATGAATTGGGCATCATTAGAAAAGCAGATATTTGACATGTTTATGGAAAATATGGAACCAGCTCTTTACGTATATTCTCTTTCCTGCTGTAATGTCTGCAGTGAGATAGAATGTGTTCGCTTAATATCTTTGTCTCTGTGAGTCGTAAATGGCTACATTCAGCTTCAAGAGGTCTGGCCATGGCTGGAGGCATAAGATGATAGAGAGAAAGTGGGGTGTCTCTTAATCACACTGAATGGAAACAAGCAGCCAATAGTGCAGAGTTATTTATTTGCCAGAGTTATTTACTGGCAATGAAATCAGAAAACAGTTTTCTACAATATACAGATATTTTATTTCCCCTGTGGGATATAGTCCATTTCCCAGTGGACCACTCAGCTTATTTACAATCTAAGAAGGAGTCAGGAATCATTCTTCTACCCATCTATAGAATGGGTATAAGAGCACCTGCTCTGAAGTGTGTTGTAAAGCATTGTGAGATCTTCCAATGGAAGGTGCTAAAGAGGCATGAACTGATACAGTAGCATTACAATATAAAATGTAAAGTTTATCTTTTATTATGCTTGTACAAAGGAAATGCCCTAAAATGCAAAATATTTTGGGTGAGAGTTTCAAAGCAGTCCTAGGAAATTTAGATATATACACCTCTACCTCAATATAACGCTGTCCTCGGGAGCCAAAAAATCTTACCGCGTTATAGGTGAAACCGCGTTATATCGAACTTGCTTTGATCCACCGGAGTGCGCAGCCCCACCCCCCCGGAGCACTGCTTTACTGCGTTATATCCAAATTCATGTTCTATCGGGTCGCGTTATATAGGGGTAGAGGTGTACTTTCCATTAATTTTTGTAGTATGAATCTATAGAACATGAATAGCATGTATAGCAGTTCTGTAAAATGTATGAAATGCATTTGTGACATCATATTTACATTGCAACCAAATAATAGATGAACATGAGTTCCACCAGATGTTTGCCATGAATGTAGTTTTGGGTTGAAGTTGAACATTTGTATCACTGAGGAAAGAGAAGAGAAAGGTCTATAATACAGCTGCATCTTCAGCAGCTTAAAACAAAAAGTTTGTCATTCTCTTTTAGGATGGCATTTTTTAAAAGTGCTCAGGAGTAGCCTTAATTCTGTTCCATTGCAGTTTTACTATTGATTTCAGTGGGAGCAGAGTTAGGCCAACACTGAGTGCTTTTAAAAATCCCATCCTTAAACTCCATTGTTATAGTTAATGTTAAGAAAATATTACAAAGTCTGGGCTCACAGTTGGCTCTGCAGACCTCTGTTTGGAGAGACTGTGCTTTGGGGCAGATCCTCGGCTGCTGTAAATTGTCCTATCTCCATTTAAGTCAACAGAGTTGTGATAATCTACAGCAGCTGAAGATTTGCCCATTTGTCTTTAATTTTATTTACCAAGTCTGCAAGCTAGATAGGTGTTGACTATTTTTAAGGTGAGAGTATTAACATAGTAGTTACTAGCATCTTACTATTTTTTGCACTGCTAAAAAAACGAACTGTGTGTTTTGTAAAGTGAAATTTTGAAAACTAACAGATGCAAGTGCCATGGACATTTTTTTTTCCATAGGGAATTAGAAGGGAATTTATGATGCTTGCAAAGTATTATCTTGTTTTCTTACAAGACGAAAACATCCTGGAATCAGTATTTAGAAGATAAGGCCAGCATATATAAGCATCAGTTGAACGATCCACAAAGTCTCCATGTATTAAGTGCAACATAGTGTTCCCCAAAGGAGTCCATGCAGCTAGTGGGTCAAAAATAATCATTTTAAAGAAATCCCTAAATGCTGATTTGCATAGTAAACCTTAGTGGTTTGAGGCAAGGCTATTATATCGGCTATATAATGTGCATTTTAATGAGTCTCCAGTTACATATTGACATGATAGGCAATAACAGCCCAGATAATAGCTGTAAAGCTTCTTCAACCTGTGCTTAAAATTTGAAGGAAAGTTGTTTTCCTGCCCTCTCCTTCCATTGAGATGCAGATGTCCCGTTCATATGAAAGCATTTCATTAAATGATGCACATGACACACCTATGTTTGCTTATTAATTACACAGTCTTTAATTACTTTTAATTACCTTTAATGATATGGAAATCATATATTTGACCACAGTTGCTTCTATCAAAGATACTGCTTGAACGTCTAGTTTTAATAGTGGCTAGAAATTGAAGTTGTTTTTAACAGGATTTAGTAATTTGTTCAGTGGGGGTGTCTGTGTAAGGAAAGCAGATTTAGGCCCTTTATGAACGGAGCTTTTGGTACGGTAGTATGCACTGGAAAAATGCATTTGTGGTCTAGTGGATTGTGGATGGAATTCCAAGACCTGCGTTCTCATCCTGACCTTGATTCTCTAGGCAAGTCGTTTAACCTCTCTGTGCCTTAGTTTCTCTATTTATAAAATGTGGACAATAATATTTACTGGTTTTGTAAAGTGTCTTGCAATATACAGATGGAAACCATTTTAGAAGCAAAAACTATTTCCTCTTATGGGTGTGGTCTAGTGGATAAAGCACTGATGTTCTGTTCCTGCTCCGCCATTAGTTTGCTGGGTGACCTTGGGCAAATCACTGCACCTCATTTTCCCCATTGGTAAAATGGGGATAACAATGTTGACCTCCTGTGTACAGTTCTTTGAGATCTCTGGATGGAAAGTGATGTACAAGATCTAGTTTATTATACAAAAACACAGTAAGGCCCATAATTCTTTAGCTTTGAGAATTTAATGTAAAAGATTAAATCTTCTTGGATGTATTTACTAGAACATTCTAGTGGAATTTCTAGACAATATTACAATCATCATGCCATTATCTTCTCCAGATAGATGATAGAGGATTACCAAGCTATTTATTCTTATTTACTCTATTTTTGTGACCCAATGCAATAATTTGACTAGCAAATAGTGGTCTACAAAAATGTACTGCATTATCCAGTTGTGTTCTTGGATTGTTTTACATGCTGTTCTCAGCTACTTGCTGTAATGTGTAAGCCCATTTCTGTCTACTTTTCAAAGCAAATACTAAATTGGCAATTCACATAGCCTTCAGCATAAAAGTAACTCATGTGATTTTAGTATTCATCCATCCTCCTTTTTAGTAACTGTCTGTCACAAGCAACGCTATTTTCTCTTTTCTCTCCTTCTGTGCTGCATCAGCGGGACATGACGGCAGTGTTGATGGGAGACTATCCCCAAATGAAGTATAATTAAAATCCAATCAGCCAAACCTAATTTTCTGTGTACCAACTATAGTTGTCTTAGGGATTGATTGATTGATGAGTATAACTTGAGCAAGATAATTTAATAGTTTTAATAACACCACAGCAATCCAATTATGTCCTAGAAAAGTTGGGTGCTGGGATTTCACTCTGAATTTTGTATTACTTTCTTTAATGTTATTTTCCTGGCCCAAGCCGATGACATGTAAAGCTAGACATGATAGGAAAATTACTGCAATGTTAATGTTGATCTGTTTTAAAAGGGAAAACCAGGACTAAATCATTTGACTAGCAAATACTGGTCTTGAATCAATCTGGGAATTGGTGAGATAAATAGGGTGAAGTACTTTGAGTTGATGGGAACTTCAAGATAAATGCTATCCAAATTACATGCATACCATTTGGTACGTCTCTAGTTATTACCATTTCCACTTTTTAAAAAAAGAAATATATTAGTTTTGGCAGACGCCTTCATATTTCAACCATAAATAATAGAAAAGTCTCAGTTGATGAGCAGAGATTAAAAAAAAAAACAGAAAGAACTAGATCAATCCTTTCCTGAGAGCCTGGGACAAAGGCAGTGCCTAGCAGTACCACCTCAGGAGCACTGAAAAGGAGTTGTATTAAAATTTCTGGGTTCTATTCCAGTTTTGCCATAAGCTTCCGAGGTGACTTTGACCAAGTCACTTAGGGCTCGATCCTGCAAGGTGCGGAGTATTCTGGTCCAGATCCAGAAAAGCACTTCAGCACCTGCTTAACTTTAACTACGTGAGTAAGTACATGAGCAGTCCGAATGGACTAAAGTTAAACAGCTGCTTAAATGCTTTGCCATATTGGAACCAGCTTGCAAGATGCTGAGCACTCTGGTTCCAATATGGGACAACTCACACACTTAAAAGTTACGCAGATGCTTATCTTGCTAAATTTGGGCCTATATCTCCTTGTACCTCAGTTTCTATATCTATAAATTGGGGATAACATTACCTGCCTACCTTCTCCTTAATTTACTATATGATTACATTAATTAATGTTTGTCTAGTTGTTTCAGATCCCTGGATAGAAAACAATATAGAAGTGCAAAGTACAACAGCCTAGTGTTTGCTGTTTTAGCCTGTGTAAGGAGTAACCCAAATCTATCCTTTGAAGATTATTTTCTATACTCATTACACTATTTTTTCTGTTCTAGTTGCAGTGTAGAAGTTCTAAAATTAAACACAAACAAAATGTATCTAAGTTTTCCAAATCTCAAAAAATAAAATAAAAATAAAGCAATATCGCTGTTTGAATGAAGGTTCATTCTGACTCTTACTATCTGAGCTGGTTCACGCACCCATATTCATAAATGGCACCATTTTCTCTGCATGCAATCTGAATCTTAAAATTCTGAACAGTCTCTCTGAATTTAGCTGTGTGTTTATAATTGTACCAGCTAACTTGACTAGCTATTTTTAAAGGCAATCTTTCATCTGCTGCCTTTATTCTCTTCTGTATCACACAGAGTATATTAATCCCATTTCGATCAGACCTCTAATACTGAGTATTTTGGTACTTGACATGTTGAGGCATGGCTGCAGACACAACTCAGTCTATTCCTCTATCTTTCTAATATCAAATGATGTGTGCTGTATAGATCAAAAAAGGCACAATCTTAAGTTGCAGCGCAGCAGTCACGAAAAGCCAAGCACTGTGACCTGTTGTCATTATGATGGAGTGGATTCCTCATTACAGAGTGTGTTCTCATTCATCAAAGATGCCAGCTTTCATTTTTTCAGCTGTATTTCACATAAGTTCATGACACTTAGGGACAAGCTATTTTATGGCAAAAGAGCATAAAACACTTGGGGGTTGCTCAGGCCACTTTTTTCATAGGTATTTTTGATTGTCCCAATTGCTAACCAGACAAGCTGTAAATCACTTCTTTAGCTAAGCAGAATTTTAGCTTGTTGTATGTGATCAGAGAAGCATCAGGAGTGGGCAGAAGTGCAGCTTGTGGAAAATGACCAAACGAATACAAATTTTCCTGTTTGGAGCCTGAAGTGTGTGAATTATGCCAGATTCTTACTCTGAACTTTACCAAATTACTTAACCATTCTATTAATTTCCCCATGTATAAAAAAAGGTTTAGTCATGCTTATTTAGCTATCGCATATGGGGTGTTTTAAAGTGACAACTAGATAATATTTGTAAATAAGTACAGACTTTCTAAATGTTATTGGGTCAAACTCCAAAGTCCTACTCAGATTTTACTCAATTATTACTGAGGCAAATACCTTTGTGTAAGTTTAGGTAACTCTTACCTGAGTCAAGACATCAGGATTTTACCCAAATATTATTACTTTTGTCATGGTTATAGGGCTAGCTGCACCTTTTGACCGCATCTCTGGTCTCTCTGAGTGCACCCCCACAGTTGTTTAGGCCCATTTTCTGAGATGGAATCCCATGATTCTCCCATTCTTAGACTGTCTGCTATGCTACAGTACTCAGTGTATCCACTGTGCTTGCCCACCAGGTCCAATTGGACTCAGTACCTGCCATTTTTCCCTTTGCGAACTTATGAATATAGTGGGCCAAACCAGACTTCTTCTTATATTGTATTTATTGTTAATTTTTACAGTAGCAATAAAGCATAAAAGAAGAGAAAAAGTTTTGAAATCAGCAAAAGGCCTATACACAAGTCTCTTACCTAGAGTCTATCCATCCTCCCCTTCTAACTTCGCCCAGAATCTCAACCTCTGGATTCATCTTTGCATTCTGTTTGATTCTGAGAGGAGGTCTAAATTGAGCCCCAAGTCTTTGTTTTCCCAGCTCACACTCTTGGAACTGGCTGCCCAATGCCTGTTTGGTGAGCAAAGCAGGGTATTGGAGGTAGAACTTCGAAGCAGATGGTTCTTACATTGTATCTTTAGTGTTTGCTGGGAAGTGTACATCAGGATCCACACCCTCATTCCTGGATGCATTTGCTTTGAGATATACTGATGCATTGCACGATGTAAGAGCTATAATATTACAGGCAGCTCCAAATTCATCCCAACTTTGTCTGAGAAAGCTCTCATTTATAAATCAAATCTTTTAAAGAAAGAAGATGGAACCTTGTTATTTGTGAATTAAAAGGACTGACAGAATTATTTGAAGTTTTTGTTTTAAGGGTTACATTCTGTGACAATTAGAATTCTGCAGCACGTGTGCCCTTCTTATAGCAAGTACTTTGTGACTAGGGTGACCAGACAGCAAGTGTGAAAAATCAGGACAAGGGGTGGGGGGTAATAGGAGCCTATATAAGAAAAAGACCCAAAAATCGGGACTGTCCCTATAAAATCGGGACATCTGGTCACCCTATTTGTGACAAAACCAGCGTGGTGGTGCTAGTGCTAGTGAGCTTTAATGTAGCTGTGAGCTCAGTATGCATGAATTACTTTGAGATTTGCGGGATTCCCTTACTCTAGAATTCTGGCTGGAAATGTTGTGGTAACAAGCCTTTTCTTCCAAACATTTTTGATCTGTTGGCATTGAGAAGAGTCTCAGGTTTTGCAATGTATTTGACAGTATTGGTTTTGTACATCTCTGAATGGTGTTTACTGGGTTTTTTTTTACAGTTTTTCTTATTTTTCATATCAAAGTACAGTCACAATACAGTAAAAAGTACTTTATAATGAGGGACACAGAGAGATGTATTTGCATGTTAACTATTAACCATTAGAGACTCTCCTATCAAGCTGCAAATCCTAGATCAGGCTATTAAACTGTTGCCATTGTAGGTTACCACAGCTATTGATAATTTCTATTGTTACAGGTGGATAATAAAAATTAGAACTAATCCTGAACCAAAACCTGAGCTCCCAACACCTCAGAATTTTAAAGGAGGTTCAGATTCTGACCCAGTTTCCAGAACTGAGTTTCACAGCTCCCCCATTTCTATTATGGGTTGAATTAAAATCCTAAATCCAAATATCCACAACCTTTGAGAAGGTTATTCATTGAACTATGTATTCTGATGTGAAATTCACAAGCTCAGACCCATCTCTAATAAATATTCTATTGAAACATATACTAATCATGCAGCTTTTTTATAATGCAAAAATAGAACTATTGTAGACAAATTTGTTCCCTGTGATCAAATAACTCATCAGTAGTAGAGGTGGAAATAGAAAATCTTCTCCTCTAGCCACTACGTCAAACTCTCTTAAAAAGAAAATATTAAATGATTTCATCAACATACTCACAGACCATTTCTGATATCAGTTGCTCAAAGAAACTCTGCAACATTAAAGTAGTCTACTAGTGGTTTGAAGGTAATCTATGCTATAATTAAATGGCGATCCTTCAGTCTTTACTCAGGTAACACTCCAGCTGAAATCAGGGGGAATGTCGTTTGATTAAAGAGTTCAGTTTTGCACGCATAGCAGGCTGTCATTTTCCCTGCATGATGCTGAAATTTTGTATTTAAATATCTTTCAAATGAAATGCAATAGTCTCTCCTTTCTTTTGAGCAGCTGGTGCAATCAGAACTGTTTTGTTTTGTTTTTTTAAATAAAAAGCTAAGATTTCATATATTCACATGTTAGATGGGTATGCAGTTGGGTAAATTTTCAGCTGTAAGTAAACGACATGACTTCTTGAGGGGCCTAGGGGTAAACTTTCCCCAGAACATATTTGTCATGTGTTGATGAGGGGAACATATGACTGCAATGCAATGAACAGCTAATAGAGAAAACGGATTGTTTTTATTAATTTTTAAATGAATGCACTGGATTCTGAACTTAAGTCCAGGAGATCGGAACGCTGTGTACAGCTCTCCACTTGGGATCTTCAGGTAATTTTCTGTATGTGTGTGTTTCATCAGAGAATCATGAGGTTAAAAGGCATTCCCGTTTTGTTTATTTTGTTTTGTTTGTGGGTTTTGTTGAATAGATCGTGTTTGGGTCAATGTAGTCCTGATGAAAGGTGCTGAAAAGACAATCCTGGGAAGTTAGGCCCTGGTCCAGCAAAGCAACTTAATCATGGAGCAGTCCTATTATCTTAAATGAGATATCCTGTTCAATAAGTTAAGCATATGCTTAAGTGCTTGCTGGTTAGGAGCCGAAATGTTTCTGTTTATCTACAGAACAGTGCAAGACTTGCCACAGACATTATTATTTATTTGTATTATCATAGCTCCAGTCATGAACCAGGACCCCATTGTGCCTGGCACTGTACAAAAAAGACAGTTCCTGACCAAAGAGCTTACAATCTATGTGCAGTCCCTGATGGGACCATCTGTAGGGTATGAAGGTATTTGATGTTCCATGCCTGTTTAATTATTGGTCTGTTTTCTGAGATTGCCAGCAAGGTTATTGGTTAGGTTATTGGCTTTGCCAGCAAGGTTATTGGCTTTGATGATATGGTTGGACACCTTGGGAACTGTAATTAGATATCATTTCCAGCCTTGGTTATTTGACAGTGGCTCCGTTATCTGCATCTTCATTTGATGACCTATAAAAATTTAGTTGGTAATCCCAGCCCAGTCCCCAGTATTTGAATATCTGTATAAATTTGGGGATTTATGGGAGAAGAAAGGATAAAGGAAAACGTTATTAAGAAATTTGATTTATATAACAATGTCAGATGGAGGATGAGAAAATATGTAATGTGAGGTAGGGGTTAGAATTTTGCCTCAGCTAAAATTTCTCTGTGTTTTAAAATCTTTCCTTTTTGACTGTTTTTGTCTTATCTAAATTATTTGGGAGTGTCATCAAAACCCCAAACCAGAAAATTGTCAGGAAGAAAATTAAATTGTCACCCAAACAACTTCATTTCCGTCCTATAGTGTCACCATGAAAAAAGGGAAAAAACCCTAATCCGTCTTTAAAAATCAGTGTAATCTCATCTGGAGCACAAACACTGAAATGGTTTAGTCGTGATTGTAATGTTATTGCATGGCATCAATACTGGGCAGATTTAAAATGGTTTGTGTGCCTTAACAGTTCATTTCCGTACCTGACACACGTTAATGAGTTTAGATTTCTTTTAGGTCTAACTTTCACTCTAAATTTTCTGGGTTTGTAACGCTTAATTTTGGGATAATTACAATATCCTTGGAATGTTTTTGCCTTAAGTACCTGATATGTACTCTCAACCTTATCTCCATTTTAACATAGTGGGTTTTTGTTTGTTTGTTTTTTGTTCTGGAAAATATATGCTGCATCATTTCAGTTTTAAATTCATATTGAATATTGTCATGTTTTGGTAATTAAAAACATTGCAGTAAATTAATATGGGGATGGAGGAGGGTAATAGAAGGCCATGGCACGCTTTCTACCCACTTCCAGTCTTGAAAATAAAACACAAAGTTATAGTCAGGCTTAATAGCATTTAAATAATTAATCTACAGGTTTACTATGCATCAACACAAATTTATGACAATAAGCATTTTCTTTGAAATTGCAGATGAAGCACTTTTCTGAGTGCAGTAAGCATTCTAAAAATGTGCTGGGTTGAATGTAGAATTAATAGCCCTTTGGATCTCATTAAGGGCATTATTAGAAGCACTCGGTACATCTGGATTGCCTTTGGCTGTTACAATAGCTAAATGGTGGGAAATGATAACAAATATTAAAGCAGAAAAATGAATAACAGAAGGAGAATAGAGCTGGGTGAAACTTTATGGACAAATATTTTATTAGCCAAAATATCAAAACATTTCAGTTTTTTGTTTTGAAACATTTTGTTTAGAATTTTGCATAACTATCATTTTTAAAAAAAAGGTATATAAAAAACAACAACCTGATGACAACAACAACAAAAACATTTTGGTCAAACCCAAACAATTATTTTTGGAGGGGTGGGGGTGATGCAGCCAGTGAATTAAAGAAATCATTTATTCACACAGTTCTAGCACACAAAGGAAAAAATGTTAATAGAAGCCCTTAGCCAAGAACTTACCATGAAGTAAGGAAGAAGATCATTAAGGGTAGAAATAAATACAGTGTAGAAATAAAGGTGATATTTAGGCTATGTCTACACGTAAACCATTACAGTGTCACAGGGGTGTTGGAACTCCTGAAGTGCTTCAGAACAGACGCTTACTACAGTGATGATGGGGGCGCAGAGTACTCCTATCACTGTTGGTAATCCACTTCCCCAAGAGACAGTGGTTAGGTTAACAGAAGTATTCAACCCCCTGAGCCGGTTCAAATGGTGACAGTTTTAATTTAAAAAACCCTCTAAAGAAATATTTCTGTCATTCCCACAGAGGTGGAATTTCCCACAAAACTGTATAAAATGTATGATTATTATTTTATAATATTATATCTTTTGCCTTCACGTTCACAGAGAGGAATGGGGAAACAAGTGCCAGAAAGCAGCATTTTCTAGGGGAAGAAGAAATCACAAAAAGATGTTTGTATTTTGACCAGACAAAGCAATTAACTAATTAGAGACATGACATAACAATAAAACCAGGGAGTACCAAATACAAAATTCTGGAGTGAGTGACAAAAGTGTGTGTCAAGTCTTTAGTGAATATAGTTTTACCTATTTCAAAACAGGAAAGGTACTGATAGATAAAAGAGAGGGCAATAAAATAATGCCCAATGTTTGCCTGCATTTTACCTCCAGCACAATTCACAGAGGACTATTATGAGGACAACTTGCACTTTGAAATGATGATACGGCATGAGGGATGCAAAGAAGGTTAGGGGAACTAAGGGCCAGGTTCTTTACTGCCTCATACCACATGCGATCACTTGCACCTATGCAAAGTGGTTTTCAAATGCCACCATTCTCATCTAGTGGACTGCCACACCCACTTAGCACAGATGTGAATGGCAACTCCACCTGTGAGCCACTGGAAAATCAGGTCCTAAATCTGTGTAATTTGTGGGAGCAGGAACCATCTTTCTTTTTCTGTGTTTCTACAGTGCCTAGTGCAATGGGGTCCTGGTCCATAAGTCAGGCTCCCAGGTGCTACTACAGTACAAATAATAGTGTCACCTAAAGAAACGTAGTGACCCCAAAATATTGTAGACACTGTAATTCCGGGATCACCTAAGAATATGGAGCCTGATCATAGAATCATAGAAGATTAGGGTTGGAAGACACCTCAGGAGGTCATCTTATCCAACCCCCTACTCAAAACAGGACCAATCCCAACTAAATCATCCCAGCCAGGGCGTTGTCAAGCCGGGCCTTAAAAACCACCTCCCTAGGTAGCCCATTTAAGTGCTTCACCACCCTCCTAGTGAAATAGTTTCCCCTAATATCCAATCTAGACCTCCCCCATGGCAACTTGAGACCATTGCTCCTTGTTCTGTCATCTGCCACCACTGAGAACAGCCTAGATCCATCCTCTTTGGAACCCCCCTTCAGGTAGTTGAAGGCTGCTATCAAATCCCCCCTCACTCTTCTCTTCTGCAGACTAAATAAGCCCAGTTCCCTCAGCCTCTCCTCATAAGTCATGTGCCCCAGTCCTGGATTGTCTGTGCACTGCTGTATTGCTCTCCCAGCAGATGTCTGGGTGATTGAAGTCCTCCATGAGAACCAGGGCCTGTGATCTGGAAACTTCTGTTAGTTGTCTGAAGAAAGCCTTGTCTACCTCATCCTCCTGGTCTGGTGGTCTATAGCAGACACCCACCGCAACATCACCCTTGTTGCTCTCGCCTTTAAACTTGACCCAAAGACTCTCAACAGGCTTTTCTCCAGTTTCATACTGGAGCTCTGAGCAATCATTCTGCTCTCTTACATACAGTGCAACTCCTCCACCTTTTCTCACCACCTGTCCTTCCTGAACAGTTTATACCCATCCACGACAGTGCTCCAGTCATGTGAGTTACCCCACCAAGTTTCTGTTATTCCAATCTGTTGATCCTGGAAACCCTTCAGGGAATACTACTTTGTTCATGTATGGCCCAGTAGTAAGTATATGAAGTTTCAGGCCCTGAGTGTGAGGTGTTGAGCACTATTAGAATAGTAGTAGGTAAAGCTATGTATCTCCTGAATATTACTGACACTAGCGTCCATGTAATCTGACCAGTTCACCCAGTGGTTTCATGTAGATGTTGAAAAGGAACATGGAGAGAACTGAGCCTTGCTAGATTCACCAAGGAAAATTTTCTGTCCCCTCTTGAGTCGGGTGGAATGCAAATCACTAATAAGGTACCCATCTGTCTGAATCTCTTGTGATGTAATAGATGTGTTAAGGAAAGTCTGGGCAATCAAGCGAAGGGGCTGAAAGTTCCATCCATAAAGGCTGGCAACAAAGTGGAGAGAAAAATGGTGTCAGACAAGATCCACAGCCCAAGATAAGTGAATAAGAAATATTGTGAAGTAGTAATGCTTTCATTAAACAAGAATAGACATGCTGGCTAAGAAAAAATCCTGACCACAACATTAAAGTTTCTCAGGAAATCAAGGGAGATAAATTGTTCCTTCAGAATCACATTCAAAATAGAAAAAGACGCTGTGAAAGAAAATCCAGCAGTCAATTGCAGAATTCATGATCGGATTTCTAATGGTATAATCAATACTCTTTTGGAATATAATAGCAGTGCCTAGAGCTCTACTGGTGCCCACTGGAGTTCTAGAAATCATTTTATCTTAACACAGAAATGTTCTTACAGGAACTAGTGATCAACTTAGACACTGTATCTTGTTTCTGTTGCTTGAGAAGCATTAGTTAATGTGTCACACTCTCGGCCATTGTCAATAGTATTCTAAGGGGTATTTTGAAAGTAGCCAGATTTAGACTTCTGATTTAAAACAAAAACCAAAAAGAAAATAAGAGAGAAGGACACAGCTGCATCCTTAACTCATTCAGTTGTGCCTGGTTTTAGAAGCATATAGAGATATTCTGTAAGGTTAGACCAGGGGTCGGCAACCTTTCAGAAGTGGTGTGCCGAGTCTTCATTTATTCACTCTGATTTAAGGTTTCGGGTGCCAGTAATACATTTTAACATTTTTAGAAGGTCTCTTTCTATAAGTCTATAATATATAACTAAACTATTGCATGCAAAGTAAATAAGGTTTTTAAAATGTTTAAGAAGCTTAATTTAAAACTAAATTAAAATGCAGAGCCCCCCCCCCGGACCGGTGGCCAGGACCTGGGCAGTGTGAGTGCCACTGAAAATCAGCTTGCGTGCCACCTTCGGCACACGTGCCATAGGTTGCCTACCCCTGGGTAAGACACTGGCTCTCAGTTACACCAGTGTAAATACAGATTAACTCCATTGAAGCCCAGTGTGCTGAGAGCATCCTTGTCAATCCTACTTAAGAACTAGGGGATAATTTGAGGATAGAGTGAAATAGTTAAATTTGAATGCATTTTCTCTGTATACTGAAGCCATAAAGCTATTAACAGGATGGTGTTATGATCTGGTGGGACCTGTTCCTTGCTGCATGTTTCAGTTTGCAGAATCATCAAATGCAGACTTGGTGTCATGAAGGCACAAGTGCCCGGACACAGGCTCATGACATGACACAATGATTTTGTCCTTTGTCACTAAGGGCTACATTGTGGTATTTATCCAGAATGCTGAGTAGAGCTGGTGCAGAATGTCCTGACTTCTAGGAGCCGTAGGAGGGACCGTGTTACAGGAGAGACACAGGAGAGTGAGCACGATTCATCTCTCTTATCTTGATACAGGGCAGGGGTGAAAGTAACTTAAGGGGACTTACCGGTATGCAGGGCCGGGGTCCTGAGCAGGGACCAGTATGCAGGGCCTCAACCAGAAGGGGCGGGGCCTTTCAATCCCTGGGCCCTTTAAATTGCGATTTAAAGGGCCCGGGGCTCCGACGGCTACCCCAGGGCTCCAGCAGCAGGGCTCTGGCGGCAATTTAAAGGGCCTGGGGCTCTGGCTGCGGTAGCAGCAGCTGGGAGCCCTAGGCCTTTTAAATCAGCTCCGGAGCCCCAGCCCCAGGGTAGTGGTAGCGGCTGCTGGGAGCCCCAGGGCTCTGGCGGCAATTTAAAGGTCCCGGGGCTCCTGGCCACCACTACCACAGCGGAACTCCGGGCCCTTTAAATCGCTCCTGGAGCCCCGGGGCTCATGGCTGCAACCCCAGGGCTCTGGCAGTGGGGCTCCGGCAGCAATTTAAAGGGCCAGGGGGTTCCGGATGCTGCCTGGAGCCCAGGGCCCTTTTAAATTGCCGGCCTGGGGAAGCTGCCCGCTGCCGGTACAGTCGGCTGTGTACAGCTCTTGCCTGTACGCCGTATCATACCGTACCGACTTACTTTCACCTCTGATACAGGGTGAACATGGCTAAAATTGGTTCCTTATCCCTGATTACTTATTTGTGGCTGATGTAGAAGGAAGCCAGGGCCATGACCGTGCGTGACACTCCCTGGGTTACCCATGGTTATGAGGCACCTTGCTACCACCTGCCTGTAGCGTAATGGAGCTTTATCCATGCCTACCAGGAGTCAGCTCCCTGGCTCTCCCAGATATGTGCAGCACAAGCATTGCTCTCTCAGTGCATGCGGGCTTTGCTGTCCCTCATGCAGGCTACGAGTAGGCACATTCCAACCCCCTGCGTCCCCAGAGGCTACCCCGGTGGTATCCAGCCCCTTATCCACTGGACATTCGCAGAATTAGCAGGCCTGCTGTTCCCAAAGGAACAGTACACCACAGCTTACTAGCTTGCCTTAGAACGTGGCTCCGCTAAAAACACTGTACTAAGATTTGTTTATGGAGAAACCACGTCTAAGTTTATTTAATAAAAAGTAAGAGATTCAAATGATAGCAAACCTAACTAACAATTTATCCTCCTGCCTAAAGCAGTTTATCTCACCCAAAGCTCTTTCCAGCATTTTCAGCCAAACCTGGTTCGGATCCTTTTATGAAGCAAACCCTCTATCAGTTTACTTCTTAGGTGAAGGATAACTGGGGGTTCATCTGCTCCCCAGATATGGTACCAAAAGTGGACTCTTTACTCGTAAATAGAGTAACCTCAGCTGTTTTTGGTTTTTCTTGCATCTCCAAGAAACTATTGAATAGCATTTTGGTCAGACTGTAAATGTCTGTCCTTTGTGAACTATACAATACACAATATTCCCATGACCAGCCAGAGAGAGAAAAAGTGTCTCTTCCCCCGTCTGGCAGGACTGTGTGGATCACCATTTGTTGACCTGCCTTAACTCTCAGACCTAGATAATGTACTTTTCAACATATATATGCTCACATCATTTTCCATACATACATCTTGAAATTACCTCTGACATATAGACTTTCACTAGAGACCTTACATGACATTTTTTGGTGGACTAGTATGTAGCTACCAGACCCAGGGGATTCCTATAACCCTTATGTATCCCTGTGCCCCCTGCCAGTTGTCAAAAACTGGTCACTGAGTCATACCCTGCCTCCTCCCCACTCCCTTTGTGATTATGTTCACCCTAGGGGTGAACCATCCGTGTGCTCCCCTGAGCTTAGGGATGATGATTATTCATGGTCCTTGTGCGAGTGCATAAAGTGTGCAGAAGGCTCTTTGTTCCCCCAGCCATCTACATAGGGCTAGGGAGAATACGGCCTTAAAGGTGAAAATCCTAGCTTACCTCTAATATCAACTGTCCACCGCTATCTGGCTGCTGTGTTCTCATCATCAGTCAGAGTTTTGACATTTGCCAGCATTCTGCTCTTTAAGTGAAGTCTAGTACCAGCCTACTCACAGGAATAGAACAGGAAGAATAAGAGTGCAATGAATGACTGAATACAGGGCCGGCGCAACCCATTAGGCGACCTAGGCGGTTGCCTAGGGCACTACTATTTGGTGGGCGCCGGCGCCCCGGTCGTCAGCGGAATTTTGGGGGTGGGACCTTCCGCCGCCGCTGTTGGGGAAGGCATTTCGGGGGCGGGACCTTCCACCACCTAGGGCGCTGAAAAGGCTGGCGGCGCTCCTGACTGAATATATTAATGACTGAAGAAAAACCTGCCACCTTAAGTTTCAGGTTTTGTCACCCTGCTGTTAACTGGGATTTTATCTGTACTGCAGTCCACCTGGAGACATATATATATATATAATGATCTAAGTGGAAATTATTTGTTCTTTTAATGTAAAGACTGATTCTAAACACCAGCAGGAATAGTTATATGGGACTGTCCTCTCTCAGGTGCTATAATATCTTCTAAGAGTATTATACTTTTTAAAAGAAGCTTAAATATTTTAAAGCTGCTTTTTAAAAATATATATTTTAAAGGGATACAAAATAAGGGAGAACAACTTGTACTTTAGGGCACATCGGTTCATCAGTAACTTTATTCTCATACTGCTGCGCTTACTGGAGCCATTATTAGTTACCTTGAAAATGTCTCCCAGGTGTAACATACATACATATATATTTACACACACAACCAAATTCCAACCTCACCTGCATCCACTCCACCCCACGATAGCCATTAACAACAATGAAATTTAAAATCAGTTGAAGATGGGAACACTGAACACCTTTGGGGATCAAGCTCTTAAATTGTAGGAAATAATCAAGGTCTTGATGCTGCAACCTGATCCACACAGGCAGGTCCTCTCATCCACACAGAATCCCACTGAAGTCCTGGTGTGTCTGCACAGGAGCAGCACCCTGCCAATCCAGTTCAGATTCCAGGACTGGAATCTCACATAGTTATTCTTCAGTCTTCTCACAGAAACCAGGAAAGGATGAATACAGTTGTCTTACAACCACCACACTTTCAAATATAGTCTGTCCCTTGCTATTGTAAAAAAAAAAAGGAACTTTAAAAGCCGTTTTAAAGTTAACCTACATATTCTTATAACTTTCAGTGATAATCTTATATGATTTCTTGAGAACTTTGCAAATCTGAGCTGTTGAGATTAAGTGATTGATTAGGCACAATCAGAAATCTCCAAGATTTAAATCTGTAAATCTCCTGTTCCTCTAGAACTGTTTTCAGTTAATCCCATGCAGACAGTGACATTAAAATAAAATAACAACAAAAAGAAAACCCCTTTTAGTTGCAATGCATAGGGATGTTAGTGGTGCAGATTTGCATCTTTTCCTAGGTAGGTTGGTTTATTTTCTTGTTGTGATCTATTTAATAAAAGAAAGTTTAGTTCAGATATTGCAATTGGATATATTGACTGTGTATTATTGACATATGCTTAGCTTAAAACCATTATCGTTTTAAAGACCAGGATTTAGAAAGTAATTAGAAGACATTAATGGCTAAGCCCTAGGAGCTAAATCATGCAAATATTATCATCTGTAAGGCTGAATATACAAAAACTGTTTGAACTGCTGACCGTAACTGGAGTCTGCAACCAATCTGTAAGGTAGTAATAAAGCTGAGAACAATCCTCAACAATGGTTTTCCAATATGTCCATAAAAATCATGGCATAGTTGTTAAACCCAAAAGATGGAAAGTGGTTATTTTTTCTAGCAGAGTATATTAACACTAAAGTAATTATTTCTGAGCTGATGTTTATATTAAACATTGTGTGAAATAGTGTTGTTTGGTACAAGTGTCTCATAATACAAATGTTCACGTTGAAGAGGAAAAAAGTAATGTTTACATTATATACGCATAGTAACAGTTGTTTTATTCATTAAAATGGACAATTAGGACAAGGTCTTGTCCTCAGTGAGCATAATTAGAGTACATATTGGAAATTGATTAAATAAATCTTAACTTTGAGCCTTTCTGAAATAGGGGATGGGCAGAAGTTTAGGGAGAATGAGATTATGAATTCGAGATAACCCAGAACCAAAATGGACTTTTCCGTCTGTAGGGAAAATAATTCATTAGGAAGTATGATCTTGTGGTTAAGACCTTGCACTGGGACTCAAGAGCAGAGTTCAATTCCTAGCCTGGTCACAGGTTTCCTGTGTGACATTGGGCAAGCCATTTAATTTCTCTGTGCTTCAGTTTTGGCCTCTCAGCAAAAGCTATATGAATGCTAGCTTGATCACCTTTGCTGATCACAACTGCTGTGGTCCCACACGGAAGCAGAGGCAATCTTTCAAGTAGCTAGGGCCCAAACCAATTTGCAGCCTTATTTATTAAAATCAGATCTTGAATTGCACCCAAAAAATGAACTAGCGACTAGTACAGAGTACAGATATAATGTATTTCCTGCAAGAAGTACTGGTAAGCAGGAGTGCTGCTTCATTTGAAGTTTCCAGAGGTTATTTAGATAAAGCCGTGTGTACAGACTCTTAAACCTTGTCTACACTTGCCTACACTTGTAACCCTTTGTAGGGTACATGTAGCTACTTCAGTGAAAGGCAGGCTGTGTCCATGCTCACTGTGGTGTATGGCTACCCAGAGCTTTGGCAGGGGGGAGCTGCCAGAGCTTTTCCCTTCTACTTCCCCCTGCCAGAACCTTTTCCCACTACTGGAGTCTTTCATTGCAGTGTGGAAAGACTCCAGCAGTGGGTCGGCAGCTGGGACCCTACACTACTGCAAATATGTGGGAGGCACTGCTTGGGTGTGTAAAGAGTAGTGTAGGGTATATACCCTAGGGTTAAGACGTGCAGGGCACTTTACTCTGCTCACCTGAGCAGTACCTTACTATCGACACTGCTGTTTATAAACATGCTAGCTGGGCATGCAGTGTCTGTACTCTACACACCATCATAAGTGTCGACCTTCCCTTACCTTACAGTAATTTGGGGGCAAGGAGTAGCCCAGACATACAGGGCGGAAGGCTCAGGAAGCAGCCTGTCAGCCTGAGTTTCTTTTGTCTGCTCCCCAGGGCTGGGCTCTAACAAAAAAAAAAAAAAAAAGCCGCTTGGACTGCTGAGGCAAAAAAAAAAAAAAAGCGCCACCCGAACTGCTGAGGCAAAAAAACTGCTGCCCCTTAGCATGTGCTGCCCCAGGCACGTGCTTCCTCCGCTGGTGCCTGGACCCAACCCTGCTGCTCCCATAACACTTCGAGTGTCACCAAAGGATGCTCCCAGCCACAAGTCGCACGTATCCTTCTGGTGAGTGAGGGAGCAGCAAGGGAAGGGGGAAATAGTGTTACCAAATGGAAGGGAGAGAAGAGTTAGCAAAAACATGTAAACAAGGCCACAAAGGGACCAGAATAAACAGGAAAGGAAAAGAAAGGGAGAAAAGGAATGGAAAAAGTCAGTGGCAACTGTGTCAGAGGGCATGTTGCAAAGGGTCATGGGTGAATGCCCTGCCAGTCCATCCTGGTGAAGGGGGTTTTCAACAGCTAATGTTTGGAAATCACTTTCCAATATCATTGCCTTTAAGTCTTTGTTACTGTGGTAATAAAGATAATGGTTATCAACACTCAGCATCATACACCAGTCCATTCCACCTAACTTTGCATACACAGTAAAACAATGGAAATAAAACCAACCCACATGAGAACTGTGTGTGGAAAAAGTGGAATTGGTGCAGATAAAAGGCACTAAATAGTACTTACCCTAGAATATTGACTTAGAACAATCCAGTCCTCACAGTCAGATCAGTATTACTTTCTGACCAACAGTGTCCAAACCAATGGGGAAATCTTACATTATTTGTATGTAAGTAATGGATTATCACTCTGAGGTCATCCATCAAACACACCAACACCATATCTAGGCCTTATAGGGCCTGAAAATAAACGACTAGGCTCTCTCCAGATGCCTTTGGATGTGTTTAGAATAGACTCTTTCTCAATCACTTTTACATTAAAAGGAAGGTTCAGGACTGAAGGGATAGATGAATTTGAAATCATAATCAAGAGACTGTGATTTCAGCTTTTCAGACCGGTGTGAATGCAGTAGCACCTGCTAACGTGCATGCAATTAAAATTTGCATGCATCATAGTAATTATTCACAGAAAATAGGCATGCATTTCCAGAAATCTAGATATATATCGGGAACAGAATCCAAACATTCACACATTTCAGCTGAGTGAATAGGAAGGAGTTGATGATATTGCATTGTAGTGCCCTTCCCCGTGGCCTACACAAACCACGACATACAAAGTTTCTACATGCAGATGGGTAGCATTTGTCTCCCTCAAGCATGCTCTTCATCAAAGGATGAAAGCCAGCCAAATCCAGCCAGGATAAAAGATTTTTTCTTCGCTCCTTGTCTTTCTGGTAGGAGGAAAACGGTCTTGAATAGGACTATTTTTATTAGCAAGGAAAGATATAAATTCCTCCCACTATTTTAATGATAAATGTGATTCAAGAAAGAGACAATATTACTGAACCAGACTTTTCTTTACACTGAACAGGTCAGCTGGATAGATCTATGCCCCGTTCTTAATTTAAAAAAATTGAACACATGGAAGTGCCTCCCCTGCCGCCTATGTATTACTCTATGCCAGGGTCGGCAACCTTTCAGAAGTGGTGTGCCGAGTCTTCATTTATTCACTCTAATTTAAGGTTTCGCGTGCCAGTAATACATTTTAACGTTTTGAGAAGGTCTCTTTCTATAAGTCTATAATATATAACTAAACTATTGTTGTATGTAAAGTAAATAAGGTTTTTAAAATGTTTAAGAAGCTTCATTTAAAATTAAATTAAAATGCAGAGCCCCCCAGACCAGTGGCCAGGACCCAGGCAGTGTGAGTGCCACTGAAAATCAGCTCAAGTGCCATCTTCGGCACGCATGCCATAGGTTGCCTACCCCTGCTCTATGCAGTCCTGCTCACTACCTTATTAATCATGTGAATGTGTGTGCATGTGTTGGTGTGTTCACGTCTGGGAAGCAGTGTGGAGCGGGTATTGTTTCTGTGTTCCTTGGAGAACCAGTGACATTGCTTTGACCCCATCAAGGATTGTCTCTTTTTTTTCTGCCAGATGAGCTGTTGAAATAAGACCAAGAGGTGATGTAAAGCAACAGTAACAAGTGCTAAAGAACTTGTACCAGGTGTTTCTAGAACAAAGTGCTATAGTAACATCTGGTGCCCTTCTGATTGCAACCAAAACAATTTTCTCCCCAATTTAAGTATCTGAATCAAGGCAGGGATGTCAGAGTAATGCTTCTGAATTATAAACAATGACCTCTGAATTATAAACAATGAACCTTTGATACAGTGGAATCAACTGAATAGTGGTTTAAGTACGGCATATGCCATCAAATAGCTTTTGTGTTAGATAGCCAGAGTTTTGCAATACTCAGAGGAGAAATGACTTGTCGAAAGTCACGCAACAGGCCAGTGGTAGATCCAGGATGAGAATTCAGATCCCCTGAGTGCAAGTCTGCTTCTCTGTTGTCTAGGCCACATTGCCTCCATAAATTGTAAACCTCTTTTGTATGCATATGGTTAAGAAAGATACATTCAGGCACTCAGATTGGAGGGAATGGCAGGGTGCTGTTCACATGCACTCTCACTTTGGAGTTGTTCCCCTCACAAAATACTTTCCCATGCTGGGAGTTGGCCCATTTGAAAAATAGGCTGCTGGATGAAGTGGGTTCAGTTTGTACTTGTCATGGCACAATCTGATGCTCTGTTTTCTTCCAGATTGTATCACTACATGATAATGGCCACACTGGGTCAAACCAATGGTCTGTCTAGCCCAGTATCCTTTCTTCCAACAGTGTCTAGTGCCAAAAGCTTTGGAGGGAATGAACAGAACAGGGAAATTATTGAGTGATCCATCCCTCGTTGCCCAGTCCCAGCTTTTGCCAGTCAGAGGCTTAGGGACATGCAAAGCATGGGGTTGCATCCTGACCTTCTTGGATAAAATTCCATTGATGAACCTGTCCTCCATGAACTTGTCTAATTCTTTTTTTTATCCCAGTTATACTTGTGGCCTTCACAACACCCCATGACAATGGGTTCCTTAGGTTGACTGTGTGTTGTGTGAAGTACTTATACTTTTGGCCTTCACAAAATCTCCTGACAACAAGTTCCACTTGAAGAAGAAGAAGAAGAAGAAGCATTCCTTTTGTTTGTTTTAAACCTTCTGCCTATTAATTTCATTGGGTGACCCCTGGTTCTTGTGTTATGTGAAGGGGTAAACACCATTCATGATTTTATCAGCCTCTATCATATCCTGCCTTTGTTGTATCTTTTCTAAGTCCCAATCTTCTTAATCTCTCCTCATACGGAAGCTGTTCCATACCCCTAATAATTTTTGTTGTCCTTGCCTGTACTTTTCCCAATTCTAATATTTTTTTGAGATGTGGTGACCAGAACTGCATGCGTTATTCAAGATGTAAGCATACCATGCATTTATATAGTGGCATTATGATATTTTCTGTTATTATCTATCTCTTTCCTAGTGGTTCCTAACATTCTGTTAGCTTTTTGACTGCCACTGCACATTGAGCAGATGTTTTCAGAGAATTACCCTCAAAGATCTTTGAGTGGTAACACTTAATTTAAACCCCATCACTTTTTATGCATAGTTGGAGTTATGTTTTCTAAAGTGCATTACTTTGCATTTATCAACATTTTATGTTTAGTTGGGGTTATGTTTTCTAAAGTGCATTACGTTGCATTTATCAACACTTAATTTTATCTGCCCAGTTACCCAGTTTTGTGAGACCCCTTTGTAACTTTTCACAATCAGCTTTGCACTTAAATATCTTGAGTAATTTGTCTGCAAATTTTTCCACCTCACTGTTTATCTCCTTTTCCAGAACATTTATGAAAATATTGAACAGTACAGATCCTTGGAGCACCCTGCTATTTACCATTTCCTAATGTGAAAACTGACTATTTAGTCCTACCCTTTGTTTCCTATCTTTTAACCAGCTACTGATCCACAAAAGGACCTTCCCTCTTATCCCATGACTGCTTAGTTTGCTTAAGAACCTTTGGTGACGGATCTTGTCAAAGGCTTTCTAAAAGTCCAGGTACACTATATCAACTGGATCACCCTTGTCCGCGTGCTTGTTGACCCCCTCAAAGAATTCTAATACATTGGTGAGGCATGATTTCCCTTCACAAAAGCCATGTTGACTCTTCTCCAACATATCTTGTTCATTTGTTTCAACTCTAATTGCTGATGTGTCTTTCCTATCAATTAGCTTGCCATCAGCAGCGGAGTGGGGCCTGAAAGAAATAATACTCAACAGTTAAAAACGCAGTGGAAGCCTCCACCCCTTCAAAACATGAAAAGAAACAATCTAGCCCTGCAGGCCTTACGCAAGCAAAACTCCCATTGACTTTGATGAGTGTTTGACCTGAATGAGGGGAGGGACGGGTAAATAAAAGAAATAATGACATTTCTTTGTAACAGTGAAATGAAAAGCTTTTTCTTTGGCCAAGACACAGTTTTTGTGTTTCTCCATTAACAGCTGAGATGCTCTCTCGAACATCTAACCCCCTTGCATTGCTTACACTGCTTTTGACTTTAGCAGTGTCATTAACTGAAACAAGAGAAGCAAAACCTTGAGTTTTGGTTATGTCAGGTAAGTGAAGGAAGAACAGATTTAAAAAATATTTTGCTTTTTAAAAAGACTGTCCTTGAGTACTGTTTAGGTTCTCAACCAAATTGATTATTTAAATAGCATTTCAGTTTACCTCTTTAAAAAAAGCCTTAGAAGCACATGTTTTTAGGTGAACTGTTTTGAAAATACTGCATCTTACCTGGGTAGGATCCTATTTGCAATGAATAAAAAATATTAGAAGTGTGGCATAAAAAGAGCTACCAGTTTTGCAAACAACATAAGTGCAAGCAGTAATCAAATATGATTTGACAAATGGAGATTACTGTGGCAACAGAATTCTCTTTCAGATGCAGGATTTCAAAACCAAAATTAGATTCAAGGCAGTTGAGAGAATAAATAATAATAATAATAATAATAATAATAAACCTAGGCATAATTTGCCGTCTCTTGGAAAACAAGCTGATAACCTTAGAAATACCTAAGACCTAATGTATAGACAATATGTAGTATATAAACAAACATTTTGTTGTTGTTTGGGTTTCTTTAAGAAGTTATAAACCAATAATTTATTTTAAAGACAAAAATGTCTCAGATATGTTCTTTTCTTTGTGGGGAGAGTGTCTCTAGTTACAATCAGATCTGTAATCTCACTATGCCAGACTTCTATGTCAGGTAGCTTATCTGAGAGGCAGTGTTTCATTATTAATTTTTTAGCCAGAAGCAACAGAACACTAGCAAATCTTTGAGGCCAATGATATAGAGCTATCATGGTGTATACCTAGTCAACAAATAAAGGACTTTCCATAATTTTGCCTGATCATCTGTTTATCTCTTTACACACAGTATATGCACAAAATGAGACACCTTTAGGCTGTCTCAAATATCAGGCCATGCTATAGAATACTTTTGAGAATATGGAAATTCACCCATTATAAGCTTATAATAGAAGAAAAGTATGATAATGCATTAAGGATTCAGTTGTATGGTTCCTTGAGATTTTAACGCACAGAAAATTAGTACAAGTCCCTCAACTACTGCAGATTAGGTTACAATGGAAATATGAGATCAATGAAACTCTGTATGGTAGTTAGAACAAGGAAGATGGGAATCAGAACTCGTAAATTCTGTTGCACAACTTTCTTGTTGTGCAACCTTCAATAAGTTAGCTTGAGATCTCTCCTTCTCAGTCTACCTACCTATGAAATGGTAATAATACAACCCAATGGGTGTATAACTATGTGAAGCTTAAGACAGACCACATCTCCTCTATTCTTTATCATGTTTTTCATTGCTCTTTTAGGTTCTTTTTTTTATGGGGTCTTGGCTTTTATGTGATTTGTAGAGTTAAAAATCCTGTACCATTTCAACTTCTTATCATAGGTGCTGGAACTAGGGATACTGGGGATGCTGCCGAACGTCCTGGCTTGAAGGAGTTCAACGTGCATGGGGGGCGGATAGAGCAAGGCAAGGAAAATTTAACTGTTTCATGTACCAGCCGGCCTTGCAATTCTTCAGTAGGCAGGCTGCAAGCTGCAATTGGGGAAGGGGACTTGGCAAGGACACAACATATGCAAGTACAAGGAAAGCTCATAGTCACCACCCTTCACTTTAAGCCGGGGAAGGGGGAGGGCGCGTTCCGGCTGGCCGGAAGATCAGGCCAATGCTTTCTGGCTGATGGGATGAGGGTAGACATACAGCTGCTGGAAAAGCAGTCAGCGTGGTGGATGACTCACCACCTAGGAACGAGGAGTTATAAATATCAGCATGGGATTGGCCCCTCCTCTCATTTCACTTGGAGCAAGCTGAGTATCTCCTGAGACGGGGAGGGAGCCAGGCATGGGACAATTAACATGGTGGAGGAGGGGAGAGGAACAGAGCAAGGCAAGGAAAATTTAACTGTTTCATGGCTGTTGGCTGCTTGCTGCTCACGTGCCTATATCTTTGCTGGAAAGGGGACAGGCACAGGCAGGGCAGCCCCAAGGGAGCCCATGGACTGGAAGGAAACCCAAGACAAACAGTATTGCAGCAGGGGCAAGGGGGCTCACAAGTATGTGGACTGCTACTGCCCAGAGTGGTGTGTTTAATAATCCAAGGCATAACCCAGGGCAGCCTCATGTACTAAGGGAGGCTTAGTAAATGATCATAGGAAAGTGTCCATGCACTCAGGTGAGCTGGCTGTGTGCATTGATGGGAAACTGCTGCAAAAGGTGCTTGGTGGTCAACTTTACAGCAATGACTCCCCACCCCACCCCCAGGAATGTGCATAAAGGTACAAAACCTGGGTGGGGCAAGTCTCTATGTGAAAGCAGCGAGGAAGCCAGCACCCACCCTCCCTCCCCTAGTAGCCAGCAAGTGGAGGTGAATGGCAGGCTGGGTTAGGACCTGCTGTAGGCATTACGCTAGTCGCCCCTTTTAAAGGGGGGCTGGGAAGGAATTTTTCCCACACCACCAGAATTGGCTTCGGTGGAGTGTGGTTTTTTCCCCCTTCCCCACAGCTGGTGTGAGTGAAGACCTTTTCTGGTGAGAAGAAAAGGAGGTCGGCCATATGTCACAACTTATTTTGTAAGGTTGGGCAGATGTTCAGTGCAGGTACTCCATAGGGAGGGCAGCCAGTGACCAGATAAATGGCCTGGTAAAGGATTTAAAAGGAGGTACCGGATAAAGAGACAGAACGGGGGAGGGGGTTCGGGGACTCCCATGACCGGTACGGCAGGGAGCCACACCCCCCCACACACACCCTGTTCTCATAGCCCTCCTTAACACTCTTGAGAGGCTGGTGGATAGTAAGGTCCACGCCATGGGTCGGCTGGGGGACCTGGATGGAAACAAAGGGGGGCTGGTGGAAGCCCTGGAGAATGGATTTGAATAAGCATGGATTTGCCTGCACTGTACACTTTATCTGCCGGGTAGTCCCAGACATCTATATAATAAAGTTGTGGCCTGATTAAAACCCATAACAAGTCTCCTGTCCTTCTTGCAGTATACCCAGACAATTAAAAATCCTGTCCCATTTCAACTTCTTATCGTAGGTGCTGGAACTAGGGGTACCGGGGGCGCTGCCGAACCCCCTGGCTTGAAGTGGTTTCTGTCACATCCAGGGTTTACAGTTTGGTTCAATGGCTCTCAGCACCCCCACTGTACACATTGTTCCAGCACCTCTTGATTCTTATATTTCCCTCTTGCTTCCTTTTCCTTCTGAAACAATTCATTCTGCCCCCTCAGCATGTAACTTAGACACTCACCACTTTACTCCAATTTATGTAATTTACACCACCACTTACATCATCTGGCAATTTGGCCCAAAGAATGTAAGTGACTTGCCTCAGTTGATCTGATGAATCGGTGGCAGAATTGGGATTAGAACTCTATAGTGCCTGGCTTTTCAGTAAGACCTCATCATCTTTATCATTATAATTAAATAATTATATTTATTCATTTAAGCTACTGGAGTCAATATCCCTTTGGTTTCTATAAATTATGCACCTTTAACTCAGCAGAGCATGAAAGAAGAACACGTAGGTCTTTTTCCTTCCAATATAAGTTGTGTATATTGAAGGTTAATTAAGTTTCTAATACAGTGCCAGACCTTTGGAATATCTATTATTGTGGGATTATTTTTTCTAACATTCTCAGCAGTGTCCCTTGGTAGCATAGCAAGAAGATTAAACATTTGGAGCAGCATGTGACTTTATTTATTTTTTTAAATATATGAGATGAATTTGAGCCAGGACCGATTTTGAATTAAATTACGAAAGTATGACCTAATCCTTAATTTAAGACTTGCAAACCCTAGCCTTCTTATATATATTAATAGTCACAAAAAGCTAATTCATAGACTTTAAGGTCAGAAGGGACCATCATGATCGTCTAGTCTGACCTCCTGCACATTGCAGGCCACAGAACCTCACCTACCCATTCCTATAATAGACCCCAAACCTAGTGTCTGGCTGAGTTATTGAAGACCTTAAATCATGATTTAAAGACTTAAAGTTATAGAGAATCCACAATTTACACTAGTTTAAACCTGCAAGTGCCCCTCTCTCATGCTGCAGAGGAAGGCAGAAAAACAAACAAACCCACAACCCAGGGTCTCTGCAAATCTAACAAGGGATAAAATTCCCTCCTGACCCCAAATATGGTGATCAGTTAGACCCTGTGCATGTGGGCAAGACCCCCCAGCCAGACACCTTGAAAAGAATTATCTTTAGTAACTCAGAGCCCTCTCCCATCTAGTGGCACGTCACTGGCTGTTGGAGATATTTGCTGCTAGCTGTCACATCATGCTATCCCCTCCATAAACTTATCAAGCTCAATCTTGAAGCCAGTTAGGCTTTTTGCCACCACTGGGAATTACCATTAATTTAAGAAGATTTTTTTATGATTTTAGTGCCCAGAAGTATGCACGATGCCTCACATAGATAGAAGAAAATGTCACTTAAATGAAATGTTAGCTAGCTATTATCTGTTCTTTTATCACTGATAAATGTTTCTCATGGACTCTTTCAAACTCTGGTTCTTATTGGGTTGATAGAATTGAAGAGAGTGCTACATTTCCACTGGTTCCATTCCCACTTTTCCCTTATGAAGTACATGTCTTTCATCTCATTCAAAATGTTATCATCACTGCCAGCATTTCCCATGAACTGGATGTATCTGGTGTTCTAGTTTTAGTAAGAAGTGAAATCAAGCCCCAAGTTGTAGATGCATGTCAGATAGTCGTTTTATGGTATTTCTGCATTCCATTAAACCATTACATATTCCTATTAATTTTCATAACAATGGCTTCCTATACCTTCTGAAGGTGTTGTGCTCCTAATATCTCTCTATAATATCTCTATTTTCCCCATATAATGTATGTTGTAATGAGATCGTTAATAATAAAAATAGTAAATTACAGTAGCAATTGCAATCATGCAGGCAGAATTGTATGTGAAAATGCTGACATCTGCAATTCCCACAAAAACACATGAAGCCATCTGTGTTTTTATTGCTTGATTGATTTTTTTTTGCTAAGTAACAACTGAGTTCAATTCCCTAGCAGTACCTGACAGTAACATAAAAATAACCCCCCTTTGTATTTCACATTTCTCATTTCACAGATTGAAGACATGCAATGGGGTAAAGGAATACGTGAGATCCCATCCTCTGTCTGCAGTCTGCCTTGTAAACCAGGTGAAAGGAAGAAGATGGTGAAAGGGATGCCGTGCTGTTGGCACTGTGAGCTCTGTGATGGGTACCAGTACCAAGCTGATGAGGTGACATGTTTGCTCTGCTCATATAACGAGCGACCTAATGAGAACCGCACTGGATGCCGCCCTATACCCATTGTGAAATTGGAATGGCACTCTCCATGGGCCGTCATACCAGTCTTCTTGGCTATGCTTGGAATTATTGCCACCATTTTTGTAATGGCGACCTTCATTAGATATAATGACACTCCCATCGTCCGGGCTTCTGGAAGGGAACTCAGCTATGTCCTGTTGACCGGAATATTTCTTTGTTATATAATTACTTTCCTGATGATTGCCAAACCAGATGTTGCAGTGTGCTCCTTCCGACGTATCTTCCTGGGCTTGGGGATGTGCATCAGCTATGCAGCCCTTTTAACTAAAACAAACCGCATCTACCGCATATTTGAACAGGGCAAAAAGTCAGTGACAGCACCTCGGCTTATAAGCCCAACATCGCAGCTGGCGATCACTTCGAGTTTAATATCAGTTCAGCTTCTAGGGGTTTTCATTTGGTTTGCAGTTGACCCACCCAACATCATCATAGATTATGATGAGCAGAAGACTATGGACCCTGACCAAGCCAGAGGAGTTCTCAAATGTGACATTACGGATCTACAAATCATTTGCTCCTTGGGGTATAGCATTCTCCTAATGGTTACATGTACTGTGTATGCCATCAAGACTCGGGGTGTCCCAGAGAATTTTAATGAAGCTAAACCCATTGGATTCACTATGTACACTACCTGTATAGTATGGCTTGCCTTCATTCCAATATTTTTTGGTACTGCACAGTCAGCTGAAAAGGTAGGTGAAAATGAACTGTTAGGCTGATATATCAGGAGTCATTGCAGCTGTAAATTATGGTCTGAACAGACCAAAAATGAGCTAGCTATATAAAATATATTACTGTTACGGTTAGCAGTATATAACCTTACTTTTCTTCCAGTTAGTTGGTGGGCCATTCATTTGATAAATTGGCAGATGAGCAATAGGAATCAGTTGAACCATTAGTTTCATTGTTGTGTCTGTTTCAGTTGTACCTTTTCAGTAAGATGAATAGAGTTAGCTGTCATGCTACCTGAAATGATGACTCTTAAGTAAGTTATTTTGAGTATGAGATAGAAACTTAGCATCTGTGGAAAAAAAACCATGGCAATTATTGTACGTCTGCACTTCTGGAGTTCAGCACTAAGGACAGCGAATAGTTGTCCTGATGAGTCTTCTGCTTCACAAAGAATATAATTCTAAATCATCCAGAGCAACATACAGTCCTGGTATAAGCCAATTCCATTAAAATTAGTGGAGCACATTCTGCTAATGCCCAGGACTGAATCTGACCCATTTAATTTCTGCAGAATAGGCATCAAAACATTGGGATCTAATCCATGTGCTTGATCCAAAGCCCATTAAACTGAATTAAAAGACTCCTGTTGACTTCACTAGGCTTTAGATAAAACCCAACCTGATTTTGTTGTTGTCGTTCTAAAACCTATGTGCAATTGACTTGCACTCCAGTCTACTGCATATTTTCTCCCACACAAAGATAGGAAACAAGTCAACTGAGGGAAAGGTACCATTACATTAAAAATAAAGATACTCATGCAAACAAGAGCAAGTTGGACAACGTTGAACTATGCTACTATCAGTAATCAATTCCAAGGTGCAATTTATGGATTAAATGGCCTGTGCAAACTGGCATAGCTCTGTTGAAATCAGTGGGCCTACACTAATTTGCTCTACCTGAAAGTTTGACCTAGTGTTTGCAATTGTTGCTGTAACACTTCAACCAAAACATGAAAGCCCAGATCTGCAAAGGTATTTAGGCACCTAACTCTTATTGAAATCAATGGGAGTTAGGCACCTAAATATCTTTGAGGATCTAGGCCTAAGTGCTTTCTTTTTCCCTAAACAAACCAACAAACAAAAATGAATTCTTCTCTTCCCATTTTATTTACAGAGCAGAGCAATGCACAGCAAGAAGGGAGGCATTAATCTCTACAGAGATAGCATGTCCAAAAATGATGCATTTTCCAAAATTATGTGTGTACAGGGAGTCCTTTCAAATTCAGTCATTAACTGTGGCTTCATGTACCTATCCCCCCTTATTAAATTCCTTAAGCTGTGTTTTCCTGGTCCATGAGCACTGTGAAAAAGCCAAAAAAACTGTTGTTCACCACTACAATGAGCAGGACTAAGTGAAGTTTTGAGTTTTAGATTACTTTAATTGTGCATAGGAATGTGATTGCAGCCTTGGAAATGTATTGCAGAACTGCATCCATTTGTGAGTGTGAAAAGGGGTTTCTATAGTGTGAGCTTTGCAAAATTTCTCCTCCTGGATGCCTTCCTATTGCATTTGTAGAATCCCAGCCTCCCTCTTCCTCTTGTCCAACTGAGTCCTCTGCTTCACACTCTCCCTCCATCCTCTTAAAGGAGCAGCAGCTCAGAGGCCAGTTTTATCCTCACTGCCTCTCAATATCCTGTGAAAAGTGGCTCAAGGATTGCTTTGCTCGGTCTTCTCTGTCCCATCCTCTTAAAAAAAAAAAGTAGCAGATACAACCGCTTTTCTCCTTGCCTCATAAAGAGCTAGCAGTGTCTAGGCTGCTCTACTCCCAACTTCCCCTCCCATTAAAGGAGAAGTGGGAGTTGAACCATTCTGCTCCTTTGCTCCCCATAGACCTCAGAATCACAGACTCTGACCCAGCTCAGCCCACTCATACAGGCAAAATTTCTTCTCCTCTTAGGTGAATGGGCAAGTGGGTAGTTCAGGTCCCCATTAAATGGTTTATTTTACACCTGCAGCACAATGTGCTACAATGAAAAATTTGCACCACTAAAATCTGATACAGAAAGTCACATGATCTGTTAAAGTATCATTAAAAATATCAATAACACAACACATTTTTGTGTGGACAGCAGCATGGAAATTAAATTCTGCAGGCTGATACTTTGGTTACTTGATGTTTTGACTGGCAAGGTAACAACGAAAAAATGGTTCTTTAGAATTCAGAAGTTTTTGTCTTACTAAGATTTGCAGTTTAAGGCTAGTCTCAGAGTTGGGTTACACTGGTAGGATGCAGAGTCCCCAGCAGCAAAAGTCTTCAGTGGGAAGATTGCTACAGCTCAGATTGACCACTGTCTCCTGGTCCCCATGACAGCCATCACAGCCACAAAGGGGAGTAGTGCTATCTGAGAAAGGGGATGTTATCTCAGCAGGAGGGGGATGCACATTTTGAGTGTATCCCTGGTGCAGTTTCCACCAGTGAGGCACTGATAGGAGAGACAAGAAGTAAGTAGTGCAAGCAACTTTAAACAGTGTTGGGTCCATTTCTTGATCATTCATAACTTTGTTCTTAATTAGCAATTGCACTGTTCAGAATAGCAATGCTCAAATATTGTCTGAGCTGTGTTGAATGGAGTCTACCGTTGACACGTGAAGGGGTGGCTAAATGTGTTGATTAAACTGTTGGTTGAAAAGACTTAAGCAAACTGATATAAAAACTAGCTGATCTCAAATAGTATTGTCAAAAGTTTGAAGTCATGGGGTTTAAAGCTAATGAGAATTGCAAAGCTAAAAACACATAATTCTTTGAATCCATACACTGCAGACAACAGAGACAATTACTAGCTTAATCTTACTTGTAACAGAGAAGATGGTGCTAATAAAACATAGGCCTCTACCTCTTGAGCTAAAGGAGATCTTCCTAGCTAGCCAGTAGTTGGCCCCTTATCCTCTATCTGAGCCTAGAGGGCAGTATGATCACAAAACCAGAATATTACAGTTTGCCTGTCATCTCAACAGATTGTTGCCAATGGCTCTTTGTCCTTGTTCTGCCCAGCTTCTACAGATATTCATGAATACTGGGCTATTAGAGGCACAGTAACAAGACTTGCCACCAAACTTGAATGACATACTTTTTTCTTTACTTACAAAATCTGTCATCAGTGCAGAGATCAGTCTGGTAGCTATTTGCCTGAAACAGGTCTTCATATGAACACTAATGATTTCCTGTCAGTTGTTTCCTCTCAAACATACTGTGTGGAAGATCAGCCATGCAGTTCTCTTAACTTTAATAGGAGTTGAGTCAGGACAAAATTCCATGCAACATTTAACTCTTACTGGGAAGTGGTGTTCTTTTACTAACAAGCACAAACATAATATCACTTGGGAGTGTGTGATCCGCTCTCTTTCTGACAAAGATAGGCAACTGAAGCAGAGAAAAATGATATAATAAGTAATGCTGTAGTAAAACAATGAGTGAAAAAGATGATCTCAACAGCTGTGTTTTAACAGACTGGAAGGAGGAAGTATGGGGTTTAAGGAAGGCCAGAGAGAGAGGAGGCTGTACTGAAAATTTTATTTTAAAACCTATCTGGAGATCATCCGTGGTATGTGAGCTATTACATTAACTTAGTTAATTCACATCTCATTCAGACTGTCATTTACACAATTGACCATTTTTTTGCTTGCTATTTAATATCTGATCTGCTACATGTGCTTTGTATCAGAGGGGTAGCCGTGTTAGTCTGGATCTGTAAAAGCAGCAAAGAATCCTGTGGCACCTTATAGACTAACAGACGTTTTGCAGCACGAGCTTTCGTGGGTGAATACCCACTTCTTCGGATGCAAGTAGTGGAAATCTCCAGGGGCAGGTATATATATGCAAGCAAGAAGCAAGCTAGAGATAACGAGTTTAGTTCAATCAGGGAGNGCTTTGTGAATTATTATAGTTTGATTTGTTATGGGGCTTTTTATGTTTTTGGTGAATCTGGTATATCCTTATATGTAATAGGCTTAACAGTTTTTTGAGGCTATTTAGTTCTTGACTGAAGTACCCATATATTGACTTCTTTACATATCATTTATAAACATAATTGATTTATATTGTATTTTATCTATTACAGTATATGCTCATCTATTGTTGATTTGGGTGGAGTTAGAGTAACTATGTCAATGAAAGCAGTATCCATTCATGCATCATCTTAGAAGAAAAATATCCTTTCTTGAAGATATATTTGGTACAATGTCCCTAAATGTGGCACTGGCTAGTTCCTTCTGAGAATAATGGGTCACTTGCTGTTGAACTTTAAGCAGCTTCTAATGATCAAAGCTGTCCTCAACTGAAGTGCTCATGGGTTTTCAGGGTTCAAGATAGTTGATAATGTTCATATACCATCTGCTGCCCAACTAAGCATGATGGCATAGCACAGCTTGTTAACATGTACCTTTGGAGAGTGGCTGTACAAAAGAAACATTAGTTTTAACTCTCCTGGCATAATTGGTTTTGACAACAAAACTATTTTAAATTCTCAGTGGACGTGTGGGACCTTGATCAGAAACAGAGCAGCCTCAAAGAACTGATAAGCCAATTATAGTAGTTATAGGTTTATGCTAGAGTCAGTACAAATGGCACTTGAAAAGAACACAGACGGATCTGTAAGGTCAAGTAAAGCACAACTAAATCAATAAGCCAAATTGAGTCAAAACTTTAAACTACAAAAGTAAAAAGATAAGGAGAGAAGTAATACAAGTAGCTTCTATAACAATGTATTCCTCTGAAAAACTTGATTTGTGTGTGACTGCTGTACAGAACATCAAATGTAATTATTCCCTGATACTTTACTCTTTCTTTGCTAATCAATTTTTGAATTATAGTTTCTCTCTTATACTGTGACTGGACAGTCTACATTTGTGTATTAGGTAGTGGTGAAAGCAATTTTAAATTCAGGATGAGTAAATTAAGATGTCCTATGCATAAGATAAATGGTACAGTATCAGAAGTAAGTATCCTCGTGTTCTTGGATGTAAACATGTCATTTGGAGTCAGAAATTCCCAGCACCACAAATTGTATGATCTTTTCAGATGAAGATTTTATGCTTTTCTTTAAATTATCCCCAGTGCTACTTGAGACAGGACATTGAATTACATGACCACTGGTCTGATCTAGTATAGGAATTATTGGGCCAGATCCTCAGTTAGTATCAATGGAGCTGGCGTAAGTGCAGCTATGCCAATTTACGCCAATTGAGTAGCTGAATCCTTATGTTGTGCAAGAGCCTTCTGTTACCCAAAATTCATGTCCCTAGTTATAAATATCAGAGATTGCAATCCTTTAACATTATTGGAATAGATTTACTTCTCATTTTAGATAGACGATCATGGACATGTGGCAGTGCAGTGATGTTTATACAAAATCTTAAAAGATATAGTGCAGATTGAATTTGTAAGTCCTTGTTACATTTATTCATTGTCCACTTTATTTTGATTGTTTTCTATTCACAGATATAATCATACAGAGAGACATCATATCATATGGTGCAATTATTCAAATGTAGTTTGGAAATGTATATTATACAATTCTATAGGAATACATTGCTTTCTTTATTATTAATGTATCCTAATATAGATTTTATTTTAGACCTACAACTGAAAAGTTTGTCAGAGGCAATGCATTTATGGTAAAGGTGAAGAAAAATAAAACAAAGATCGGTATATAAACCGAAAAATGAGTGTATAGTTAACTAATTGTGGTATGTAGGTCTTTCAGATTTTTTTTTTTTCACTTTTTTATTTGTTAAAGTTGCTTAATTGGTTACTTTGTCTGTATCACAATTGATGACTCTTGGAGACAGTTTGCATAGGAAGGCGAAACTTCCAAAATTCTTCATTTTAGAAACATTTATTTATCTACATTTCTGTTTTTCCACTTAATCTAATTTGATTACCAATTTCAGTAACATAAAGGACAAAGCAGACAGATACAAAATGTACATATCAAATCCAAATAGAATATTTAGTTTAAATACACCTAGAGCTATAATAATATTTACAGAAATGATTCTCCTGCATTGACCCCCTGACTAATCCAGCACAAATCCTATACAGTAAATTAAACACAAAAACGCAACCGATATGTTCTTTGATCTGAAAACCCACATGAGATGGTATCTTCTGAGGAACGGGCAGAGACAGACTCAGCTAAGGCTTAGTCCCAACAAGATAAAGGTGATGGATGGTTGGGGAAAAATTAGGCTTCATCCAAAGCTCATGCAAGTTATTGGAAAGACATGCATGGACTTCAGTAGGCTTTATATCAAGTGAGACTATAGAACTAGGAGTGTCAGACTGCCCAATTATTGGCAATTCTGGCAGACCCGATCAAACCATATTTCTTTTAAACAAACAATATGGCACCTTTTAGTGTGTGTTTCTTACTCCAGAGAACCCAGGCCTTCCCGAGTCTGAGATCTGGTAGCAAAATCAAAACAAACAACTAAAACCTGCTACCTCAGGACTATGTCCTCTTTCCCAGCAGCTACCTCCTTTCTTCTGTGGGCCTTTGTTTGTGGCAAAACCCCTTGATCATAATACCAAAGGCCTTGTAGACTTTCCTCTACAATCTTACCCCATATTTAATTTAGGTTTCTGGAAATGTCCCAGACCTATGTTGTTTTGAACTCAGAGTACAATGGTGGAATAGTATTGTTGAGTTGAGTCACATTTCTGCATAATGTTGGGCATAAAAGTAGATCACCAGGGCAGGATTTTTTTTAAATTGCATGCGTCTCTGCCTAGCACCAGCACTTTTTTCCCTTCTGCTGCGAATGTTAAGCCTACGTAATGAAGGCATTGTGAAATCACAAATCGATATTGAATAACTGTAGAGGAAGAAACTATCATCTACTTTCTGTTACTTAAATTAAATTCCCTGAATATTTAGAATGTAATAATGAAAAATTAGATCGTTTAATGGCAATCCTGAATATCAATCTATGTTATGTAGCAGACAAACCAAGCGGATCCTGGTTTGTCTGAAATATAATGCTCCTTTGCATTATTACACTAGAACATTCAGCATTTTGTTCAGAATGCTTGCATAGACTTGAGAATAATTGCATAGCTTCTTCATATGTACAGAAATACGTCTTCCTGTGGCCACCCTCTTAACATTTCTAAAAAGAAATGCAATTTGGAAACAAGCCATATCCATAAATGTTATGTTACTAGAAATTCTGATTTCCCCAAGTTTAAAGGTCATATTATAGCCTGGAACTATATGAAAAATGGAATTGTGCAAGTAGAACAGTGGTGGGCAACCTGCGGCCCCCAGGCCTCGCGTGGCCCATCAGGGTAATCAGCTGGCGGGCCACAAGACAGTTTGTTTACATTGACTGTCCACAAGCACGGCCTCCCGCAGCTCCCAGTGTCCACGATTTGCCATTCCTGGACAATGGGAGCTGCGGAAAACGGCAGCCAGCACGTCCCTGTGGCCCGCGCTGCTTCCCGCGGCTCCCATTGGCCAGGAACGGTGAACCGCGGCCACTTGGAGCTGCGGGCAGCTGTGCCTGCGGATGGTCAATGTAAACAAACTGTCTCGTGGCCCGCCAGCGGATTACCCTGATGGTCCGCAGGTTGCCCACCACTGATATAGAATATGCCCCTAAAATCTTATTTTCTCAATTCAGGTGACTGAAGTACTGCATAGGGATCTGTCATCATTCTGTTTAGATATGTTGTATTGAGAATTTTATCACCTGATATCTGTGATTACTCTTTATTTTTAGTAATTGCTTATATCAAAGTCATACTGCAATTGGGCATTCTGGGCGGCTAGACAGCCTAGTGGTTAGAGTGCATGGCCCCCAGCCCCTGGCTTAGTTGCAGGCCTCAGTCTTGAAGGTAGGGGAACCTAAGTCCGCCCTCTCCACCAGATTCCAGCCCAGGGCCTGGTGTTTGTCAACCCCTGAACAGGGGTAGCCCTCCTAGCAGGGAGTCTAAATTTGCTGCCCTGGGCTACTTCCTACCAATGTCTGTTCAGTTTGGGACATGGCCTCTCTAGTCCACTTAGTTGGGTGGCCTGCTTCCTGTAGGGTCCTCTTGTGGGTCTTGAGAGGGGCCTGGTCACGGTCCCAAGCTCCTTCAGGAGGGCAGCCATCAATTGGTGAGACCGAGCCCCACAGTGTCTCACCTTTTCTCCTCCCTCCAGGCCTGGCATTGGCTGCAGGTATAACAGGGTGGAGCTAGCTGGGCCCAGAGGCTGTCTTTAATCCCTGCTGTGCTGGCTGGTAGTTGCTCTGTTTCATCACTGCCTCAAAACCGATACAAAATTGTCTCCATGCACCTAGCTCTGTTATCCTTGTGGGATTTTTTTAAGCTACTGTGGAGATGTTTATAGAATAAGAAGGTTGTAACTATTACTCTAAATGAGTAATGATGGTTTCTCTCCCAATATGATCCCCTTCTTTGGGGATATTTTACCCATGAATTCAGATGGGCGGGGACAATCAGCATCTTGTATTCTTTGTCCATAGCCAAGAATTTGCTTTTGTGTCCAAATTACATAAATCTCTGTCACTTTTTCCTTTCCATTTCTTTGTACGACCACCAGTGCGAAATGTGAAACCCTCAATCCCATTTATTGTGGAACCCAGGGCCGGCGCAACCCATTAGGCGACCTAGGCGGTCGCCTAGGGCACTACTATTTGGGGGGCGCCGGCGCCCCGGCAGTCCGTGGAAATTTGGGGGTGGGACCTTCCGCCGCCGCTGTTGGGGGCGGCATTTCAGGGGCGGGACCTTCCGCCGCCTAGGGCGCCGGGAAAACTGGCGGCGCTCCTGGTGGAACCCTCCTGCTTACTCTTCTGCTGACATTTTTAAGGATGGCCATTCCATTCAAATCGATAGAATAATCAAGATACCCGTTACATTTGACAGCACACATTTGTACTTATTGTATAAAATGTAACATAAATACAATAATTCACAGGCACATACCAACTGGATTCTTATTCAGATTAAACAATTACATGGCAGTGGTACTTTACATATTGTACAGTTGGTAAAAGTGAGATACTCTGTAATTCTTTGCAATATAAATATTGATTAACCAGGTAGAACAAGCATATATTTCTCACCACGGAATGCTTGATATGGCAGTTGCTATAGCGACTATACCTTTGTGGATGTCTGTCAGAGTCAAACATTTGTTGCTGCGTATATCATTGTATGAGAGAGAGAACTAGCTTCTGCAGTTCATGCAGCCTGTGACTGCAGACTTCCCATAATTTGGGGGACACAGAAATATAAAGGAGAATCTCAGCTTGCACTTAAAAAGAAAGTAATTTTTAAACCATTTTAAAATGACAAATATGAAACAATGGGACAATTTACCAAAAAAAATTGAAAGCCCCTAAAATTGAAAACACAAACAAAGACTAGTTTTGATGGCAATAGCAGTATAAAATTATGGCACGTCAAGTTTCCCCCATCGTTATTCTATCGGTTAGTCTTTGCAGAACTGTGTTTTCAGCTAGCTGTTAGTGGTCTGCATGTTCAGGCACTGTAGCTCTTAATTTTAAGCTTCCAGACAATATCTTTCAGAGATCATCATGGAATTTAATGAGCTGACACTTGTATTTGGTTTAAGAGAAGCCACATTTAACAAAAAATGTCAAGGAAAAAGATTTTTGCCATCTTTGCTAAAAATCTATTGAGAATTTCAATAAAGGATCTTCAACAGAGAACTGGTGCTCCTTCAAGAAAAGAGTATATAACGACAATTTTTTTGTTGAAGGCTAGACTATTTTTAATGAGAACATTGTCTTTTAATAAAGAAAAATAAACATTAATTAAAACCCACAAATGATGAAAACAAATAATAATTTAAATACTTTAGATTACAAAAGAGGACTGATTAAAAGGATTGTGATTTCATATATTTTATCAGAATAGTCTCATTAATGTAAAAATGTGTATACAGTATAAACTTTTGAATACCATTAAATATCTATAGAAAAGTTTCAAAGATTTAAAATGTGCTCAGACCCACTCAAAATCCTTAATTATATAGCACCACAGTAATAGCATAGCAACTGCTCTTAAACTTATTATTTATTTTATTGCTTTCTTCCTATAATTTTTCTTTCAGCACAGTGGGCGCTTGTTAAGGAGTGTTAAGTCAAGAGTAGCACAAAAGGGATATACCCCACAACTGGCTGAAGTAGCTTTATCTTGCTGTGAATAAGATTATGTTTACATCTACGTTATTTATTATGTAAGCACCGCAGAACTGAATATGAGTTTCAAGTTCTGGAGTCACTGATTTTTCAAAGGACAGGTTTCCCTCTCACTGATGTATTGGCAGTGGGTTCATCCCCTAATCCCTACATCCACATATAGATGTCCTATGCCCTTTAAGCAGCTGGTTCTAAGAACCCCTACAGCAGAGAGTGACTCAGCAGAGAGGATCATCACATTTAGCATACTTTACCCAACCAAGAGGGCCAGAGGAGAATTAGTGAAGTGCTACAGCTATTTGCTGACTGCTGTTAGCACCACCGCACCTGTCCATGCCCACACCAATACCCCTGATTCACAGATGTCCTGTGACACAAAAAGCAATAAAGGAGCAAATTTGAGCAACAGTGGTGGAAAATGCTGCCTGATACAGGCAGACTCAGAAGCACAGCATTTCTACAAATCTATAGCATTGCTGTAAAAGAGACAAACAAAGACCCTAGTTTTCCGCTGCTGTAGTGCGAAATCATGCCTTGTAGAACCTCTCTGGCCCAAAATTGTTTTGTGGAAGAGTGAATCCTCTTCACTCCACCCTAGGACACAGCACCACCCGTGGTAAGGAATTGTCAATGTATTGCACATAGGCTATGAAAAGAACAAGCCAAGAGAAGGATTGGAAACATAATGCTTTTATTCCAAGAAAATGACGCTTTCATACATGTAGAAGTAATATAAGTGGTGAAAACAATTAGAGCCACCAATTGAGTCTCTTACTCCAACCCTTCCTGAATGGTAAATGAGAGAAGAAAACCCCTGGACCACCTGCTAGCTGAGATTGTCCACACTTCCTTTGATGAAGGGAATCTAACTACTCTACAACGCGTTCAGAAAACAGAACTTTCACAAGACCATGGAACTCACTCCTGCAAGAGATAGTGACAACCGATCTCTGCGTATTCAGAGCTAAATGCAAAACCCATTTCTCCAAAATAGTTTTTCATCAGCACTAACACAGGTGCACTCATGTAAACAGATGTAAATTGTTATTTCTATTTTTAAATTATTGGGAGCTGCTCCAGTATTTTACTGATGGGGACCAAGTCAGTACCTAGATAGAAAGGTAGATGACAGGCTGGAGGATTCCAAAAGGGGTAGTGGGTTGTTGTTGCTACTGACACTGTTTTCTCTTCTCTGTGGATTGAGTTTACAGGCAGCATTTAATACTCAGTTTTGGAATTCAAGCTTTGTTAGTTGTGACATGGTGGTATATCTGTTCCCTGACTAGATGAGCATGACCCCCTCCTCATAGGGAAGGCTAGAAGAAGTCCCAAGGGGTCTGGGACTCTCAGTGAAAGGTGAGGTGGCAGATATACTGGAGTAGGAATTTTGTAGAAAAAATATTAAATCATTTTATCTAAGGGCAATGTAGGACATACCCGAGACAGCTTTTCTAGAAAAAAAAAAAAAGTCCACTGTGAGATTTATTGGTTGGGTGCAGAGTTTAATTTATTTTTCTCTGGTTACAGAATGGTTGTGTGCATATACTAAAGACCATGGTTGGATCCTAGTCTGCCTTGTTTAGTTGCCTGTGATGGGGTTTTGGAAAACTTGTGGCCTTGATGGGTCAAACCCTGTTTCATCCCATATAAAATATAGTAAGGGTGTTGGATTTACTGCATTCACCACAATCACTGACACCAAGTATTTTCATGTGTAGTCCTAAGTGCAGAGAGTGAAGTCAATCTAGCCTAGTGCCTTGTCTTCTGACAGTGGCCAATGCTAGATGCTTCACAGGGAATTAACAGAATTTGGTAATTTCTAATGATCTAACTCGGGGTGGGCAAACTTTTTAGCCTGAGGGCTGCATCGGATTTCGTAAATTGTATGGAGGGCCGGTTAGGGGAGGGGGTCGTGGCCCAGCCCCCACCTCCTATCTGCCCCCCCCAGGACTCCTGCCCCATCCAACCCCCCCTGTTCCCTGACGGTCTCCCCGGGACCCCTGTCCCATCCACACACACCCCGCTCCCTGTCTCCTGACCGCCCCCAGGCTCCTGCCGCACCATCCAGCCCCTCCTCTCATTCCTGACGGGACCCCTGGCCCATTCAACCCCCTGTTCCCCCCCCCAACTGCCGTGACCCCTATCCACACCCCCGCCCCCTGACTACCCCACAAACTCCCCTGCCCTCTATCCAACCCGCCACCCCCTCTCCCGGCCACACCGCCGCTGCCGCCACCGCACAGCACAGGGACCAGGTCAGGCCGGGCTCTGCAGCTGCGCTGCCCCAGGAGCTCACAGCCCCGCCGCCCAGAGCATTGCGCCAGCGGTGGAGCGAGCTGAGGCTGCAGAGGAGGGGGGACAGCAGGGGAGGGGCCGGGGGCTAGCCTCCTGGGCCAGGAGCTCGGGGGCCAGATAGGACGGTCCCGCGGGCCGGATGTGACCTGCTGGCCGTAGTTTGCCCACCTCTGCTCTATCTGCTATCATCCCATCCCAGTTTCTGGCAGTTGGAGGTTTTGGGCCTTCCAGGAGCATGGGTTTACGTTCCTGACCATATTGGCTAATATCCATAGATCTATCATCCATGACATATCTAATTCTTTTTTGAATCCAGTTATACTTTTGGCCTTCACAATATCCCATAGCAATGAATTCCACAGATTAGTGTGTGTTGTGTGAAGAAGTACTTTTGTACTTGCTTCATATTAATTTAATCAGGTGACCCCTAGTTCTTGTGTTACATGAAAGGGTAAATGACAATTCCCTATTTACTTTCTCTATACCATTAATGCTTTTATAGACCTCTATCATATTACCTGTTAGCTGTCTCTTTTCCAAGCTGAAAAGTTCCAGTCTTTTTAATCTCACCTGGTATGGAAGCTGTTCCATGCCCCTAATATTTTTTGTTGCCCTTGTCTGTACCTTTTCCAATTCTAAGGTATCTTTTTTATAGATGGAGCAACAGGACTGCACACACTATTCAAAGTGTGAGTGTACTATGGATTTATATAGTGGCATTCTGATATTTTCTGTTTTACTATCTATCCCTGTCCTAATGTTTCCTAACAGTTAGCTTATTTATTTATTTATTTGACTGCCACTGCATATTGTGTAATGTTTTCAGAGAATTATCTGTGATAACTCCAAAGTCTCTTTCTTGAGTGGCAACAGCTACTCCAGACCCCATCATTTTGTATGTATACTTGGGATTATTTTTTCCAATGTGTATTATTTTCCACTTATCAACACAGAAATTCATCTGCCATTTTGTTGCTGAGTCGCCCAGTTTTGTGAGACACCTTGCAATGTTTCACAGTCAGCTTTGACCTTGACTATCTTGAATAATTTTGCATGTTCTGCAAATTTTGCCACCTCACTGTTCACCCCCCTTTTCAAGATCATTTATGAAAATGTTGAGCAGCACTAGTTGCAGTACAGATCTTTGGGGGACCCTGCTATTTACCTCTCTCCATTGTGAAAACTGGCCATTTATTCCTAGCCTTTGCTTCCTATCTTTTAACCAGTTACTGATCCACAAAAGTACCTTCTATTTTATCCATGACTAATTAGTTTGTTTAAGAACCTTTGGTCCTTTGACTGTTTTTTTTTTAATTATTTTATTTGGGGTATACTTTTAGTTTGAGCCTCTATTATGGTCTCCGTGTAGTTTGCAGGCATTTCACCCTTGTGATTATTCCTTTTAATTTAACTAGTTTCTTCATTTCTGTGTAGTTCCTCTTTTTTAAAATTAAATGCTACTTTGTTTCTTTGGCATTTCCCCCCCTATGAGGATGTTACATTTCATTACATTATGGTCACTATTACCAAATGGTTCAGCATGTTCAGCTCTTAAACCAGATCCTGTGCTCCACTTAGAACTCAAATCAAGAATCTCCTCTTCCCTAGTGGGTTCTAACACAAGCTGCTCCAAGAAGCAGTCATTTATAGTATCTAGACATTTTATCTCTAGATCCCTTCCTGAGGTGACATATACACAGTCAATATGAGGGTAGCTGAAATCCCCATTATTATTGTGTTTTCTGCCGTGGTAGCTTGTAATTTCCATGAGCATTTCACAATCATCATCTCCATCCTCATCATATAGTCGGTAGCATTCCTATTCCTATAGTCTAATTGTTCAACCATGGAATTTCTATCTGTCATAAACAGACAGTTAAGGGTTAATACCTCTTTTACCCATAAAGGGTTAAGAAGTTCACCTAGCCTAGCGGACACCTGACCAGAGGAACCAATGGGGGGACAAGATGTTTCAAAAGGAAGGAGGGAAGTTCCTTTGTTTTAGTTCAGCTTCAGTTCTGGCCGGAGAGGAAAAGGAATCAGGAATCAAACAGGGTAGTGAGTATTTAGTGAAGGAATTAGCTTATGTTTATTTTCTTTTGTAACTTGTCTTGTGCATTAAGGGAATTCAAATTGGCTATTCTTTTGTGTAACTAAGGGTTTTGCCCAGGGGAACATCCTCTGTGTTTTAAATCTGTTCTCTGTGAGATCAGCTTGCATGCTATCTCCCAGAGGTTTTTCTTTTCTCTTTCTTTTCTTTAATTAAAAACCTTCTTTTTAAGAACCTGATTGATTTCTCCTTGTTTCAAGATCCAAGGGTTTGGATCAGTGTTCACCAGGGAATTGGTGGAGGAGTCTCTCAAGGCTACGCAGGGAAGGGTTATAGTACTTGCGAGGGAAAGATTTTGGGGGAGAAGACAGAGTTTCCCAAATGACTCAAATATTTGGGTGGTGGCAGCATACTGATCTAAGCTGGTAATTAAGCGTAGGGGTTCTCATGCAGGTCCCCACATCTGTACCCTAAAGTTCAGAGTGGGGGTGAAACCTATGACACTATCCATAGAGATTCTTTGGCACATCTTGATTCATTTAAGATTTTTGCCTTTTTTGACTCTGTGCTTTCTTTCACGGTTATTCATTCCTTGTAAAATATGCATCTCACGTGTGGAATGAATTCCCACTGACTAAGGACCATCACAAACCTCACCACATTCTGCTCCAAGTGCAAGGAGATCTTTTTGACTTTGCCTTCGCTAACATACACACTGTGTTTATGTTTAAGAAACACCTAAACCTACAAAAACAAAGCACTATCCTGTACACACAGTTGTGCCCCTGGGGAGAGAATGAGAGAAAGAATAAACCATGTGTGACCGATGTTAGTCATGTCACTTAATACACTGCTGGAAGGTGCTCAGGTACTACGATGATGAGAGCAGTATAAGAACATATATTAAATAGAATAGAAAACATTCCACTGTGAATACTCATATATGCAAATTAAACATTAACTCGTCTTACTGCATGTGCAAGCTTAATATTCAGTGTCTGCAAAACATGTATAGTATGCGAGAAAAGCTGGATCAATCAAATCTTTGTAGAAAGCAAATGCAAAATAAGTTGAAGCATGGCTCAAATGAATTTAATTTAAAATTTAGATGAATGCTTACAATTTTTCCCCAATATTCCCTCAGCTTAGCAATAATCAAACCCTTCCGCTAGTTCATATATAAAATTTCCCTACCCACTTCTCTTCTCTTACTAAGCTGATGTACATTATGCTTATAATGCCTGTACAAGATACACTCAAAAATGAATATAGAGTAATTTTTTTCTTAAACTGACCTATATAAAAAAAACACAAACTGGCAAATGCTATTATAAATGTTGGTTATTGAAGGAGAGCCTCTGTTTGCTTTACTATTTTGGAGAAACTGCTCAAGGATAGTTTACCCATGTGAAAATATATTCCTATAATGCTGCATGGGTCAGTAAGATCTATTGTGTTTTCATGAGTTATTGCTGAGAGCATGTATTAAATCTTGCTAGAATCACCTGTAAATTATATTCCTAAAATTTACAAAGAGAGACATAGATGAGGAAACTTGCTTATTGAAACATTTATTCACCTTTTTGTTTCTTTTTGGATCAGAGAATCCCCTATCTCTCATCCACTTATTCCCATCACACATACTCTAGTAAGTTTCTTCACTCATGCCTCAACATCTAATGACTTTTACTTATTCCTGTGCAGAATGAACCTCACAATGTTTGGTCTTTGAGTTTTGTTCACATACAAATCCCAATGTTCAGATGAATAAGCAAAGAGGTACTGTCTAGTGGTTAAAGCATAATACAGGGAAGCAGAGGAACTGGCTTATATTCTCAGGTCTTTTGTAGTATCTCTATGAATTTTGAACAAATCCCTTCAGTTTTCTGTGCCTCAGTTTTTCAAGCTGTAAAATTTATTCTGGGGGACAAATCTAGCCGCCCCTCATTACGTCAGTGTAAATCTAAAGTAATTTCATTAACATCAGTGGGGTTTACCAGTATAACGAAAAGAAAAAAAAGATACAATATTTGCAGAACACTTTGAAGCCCTCAAATGAAAGGCACTATCAAAGTGCAAAATAATATTATTGCTGGTGCTTCTCTACATCTCTAGAATCTGCAGAACTGGGCTACGCATTGCATAAGAAAATACTTTATGAGATTTTTTTACACTTCAATGTCTAGTCTCAGCAGGAAACAGAAAGTCAGAAAAAAATGTATTTGAATATTTTAATATATTAAATTTCAGTTAGAATTTAGTTCTAAAAATGTGTAATGGTTCAGAGGGGTCTTATTTTTTTTTCCTGACCCGTATAGCTCATCACCAATTTATATGATGTATATAGAGTACAGTGTGGAATGCTTTAGAAATACTACTACTATAATAATAATAAATGGCTCCCTGGCATGCAGAAGAACCCTAAAGCATTTTACAGATGGATTTATAAGCAGTATGCAATGTATATAAAACATTCACCTACCACTGAAATGTACCAACTTAATAGCACTCAGAAACACTATACTACAGAGTAAAGCAGGAAATTCTATTCTGTTCTGTCACATTTCAGGGCACCTGTACCTCTTTTCCCCCTCTGTGGCCCACCCAGGGCACCTCTCTAGGCTCCCTGCTCCTCGGCTGTCATTTCTCTTGAGGGAAGACTTGCATCTTTCCCCCTTTTGATTGGGGTATTTCCAGGCTGCATAGTTTCATGCCTACACTGTGATATCCTCAGCAAGTCAGATGGCCTAAGTGGGTCTGTGTGTGCTCTTTGCTTTCTCCTCAGATGCTATAAACCAGTGCTTCTCAAAGTTGGGCCGCCACTTGTTCAGGGAAAGCCCCTGGCAGTCCAGGCCGGTTGGTTTACCTGCCGCGTCTGCAGGTTCGGCTGATTGCGGCTCCCACTGGCAGCGGTTCGCTGCTTCAGGCCAATGGGGGCTGCAGGAAGCGACGCGGGCCGAGGGATGTGCTGGCTGCCCTTCCCGCAGCCCCCATTGGCCTGGAGCGGTGAAGCACAGCCAGTGGAAGCCGCGATCGGCCGAACCTGCGGACGCGGCCGGTAAACAAACCGGCCTGGACTGCCAGGGGCTTTCCCTGAATAAGCAGCGGACCAGCTTTGAGAAGCATTGCTATATACAATGTGATTACCCAGTCATGAATTACCCTGCAGCCCTTTCTAAGCAAGCACATTTATTCTTAAGGGAAAGGTATTACAGTGAAAACATGTTAAATACAATGAAATAACTTACACTCATACCAATAAGTTGACCAGAAATCACCTCCCGACTCCACCAAGGGCTGTGGTAAGATTCAGTCCTTCAAACTTCACAAAGGATTTTTTCATCCGTTTACCATTTCATAAGAGTTTTTATACGTTAGCCTTTATACAGCTGGGATCTTAGATCTTCACAGACCATGAATAAGTAAATAGTCACACAGTGATTCTTTCCTCAGGCATAGCTTCAAAAGGTTGATTCCAGAGGTGGACCTCTCTCCCAGGTATTTCCTAAGAAAACCCACTTATGTTTGTTTGTCCCAAAAGTTCCTTCTTGCCTGGCACATTATTTGAAGCTCATAACACTTCCCAGGGATTTATATTGGCCAGGACTCCTCCCTAGAGAAGTTACATACAATCCCTCAATAATAAATACATTTTGCATTTATAATACAATGGACTCCAAAGCTATTTAAACTTACTTCAATAAGTTCTACCAAAGATGTTGCAGGATACTGCCTTATCTGTCACATATTCTATACAGTTTCTCATTCTGCGCTAACCACCTTGCTTTTGGCAGTACATTAAGCCATTTAAGAAGAGCATATCCAGCTAGAGCAGCAGGAGGAATTTAAACTAGGCAACATATAATCACTTAAATTGTAATTTTGATAAGGGTAATGGAGTTAACACCCCCATTCTTGCAAAGAGTGCTTTGGGATCTTTAAAGACTGGAAGAAGTCAGAACTAACTTTCTTTCTTTCTTTCTTTCTTTCTTTCTTTCTTTCTTTCTTTCTTTCTTTCTTTCTTTCTTTCTTTCTTTCTTTCTTTCTTTCTTTCTTTCTTTCTTTTAAATCTTATTCAAGAGACTACACATCCAGAAACACAATGCCAGGTCATCAGTTAAATACTCTGAAAAAGGAAAGATTACTACTTTATTGAATCAGCAACACTACTTCCTGGAGCACAGGCTTTTCCTTGGAGGTCTCTCATCCAAGTATTGATAGGGTCTGACCCCATTTAGTTTATAAGAGCTGACAAGATCACAGCCAGAGGTGGTAGAACTGCAGGGCTCTTTTATCAAGGTACATATTTAAATGTAGAATACAGAAAACTCTGAGCTAGTCCGAGTGAAGTGAGAGCTGATTAGTATAATTAGATCCTCTTAGAAGACTTAAATTAATGGAATTATGATTCTTGAAACAACAGAAAAAGCATACATAAGTTTAAAGTTGATCTGTTTTATCACATTTGCTGCATTGTAATACTCCTTTAATGTTAATATGCACTTCTGTGGTAAAAATCTAATTTAAAATATTGAACAGATAGAGCTCAAGGCCACAATCATGCTCTACATAATTACCTAAGGAGTAGAGTGCACATTTCCAATGAAGAGGTGCCATCAGCTGTTAGGATGGCATGAGAAATGTACGCAGAGTGCTCCTGCAGTAATAGCCTCCTGTATCTCTAATAGGAATATACAGGTGAATACTAAAGGATAATTAACAACAAATTCATTTTGTGAATTTTTCAATGATTGAATCAGGTATCTTCTCAATGGAACAATAATATTTCATGGATATTTATATAGAACTGTCTCAGAATGGTGATGTATTCATTTAAGCAGAAATTACTTTTTTTAAAGTTAGCATCCCCGGAGGTAGGTCTTCAGTCACGGAGGGACTCTTTGAAGCCTGCAAGCGTTAGTGCTTTGATGTTTGATGCAGAAAGTGAGGGATATTTTCACTGTGATAATTCTAGCCTCTTTTTTTACTCCCTGCCCCCCCCCAAAAAAAATTCTGAGTTAAAACATAGAAAAATAATTGTAACTGAAAAAGAGTCTGTGGGACAAAGAGAGAGTGTACGCTGTGACCTGAATATCAATGTGGTCCAGTGGATATCAAATCAAGGGAGGAGGAGACCTGGGGCCAGATTCTCTATTGTATTATGTGATCGTTTCGTATTGCTCAAGCAGCACAGAGAGGCTGGCCATAAATGCCCAGCAGAAAATACATCTTTTGGAGGGGAGCACCCAGCTAGTTCAAGTGTGCTGTAGCTGGTCCTGAGCCTATGTCCTTCCCAGCCCTGGTGTAGGTGGCATGTTGGGGTCAGGAAGGGGATGAGGCAGAGCAAAACTCTGCCAATCTTCCACTAGCATGTGATTCATTAAAGACTATTGCCTTATACCGGTGGCACAGTTTAGAGCAGCTTAGCAGCTACTCTAAATCACCTCAGGCCACAAGTAGGTGAGGCCCTAAGAGTCAGGGAGCCATAACAGGCTCCTTGACTGTCTCTCACCTCCCTGCTTTGAGCTTTGTTTAATTAACCCAGGCAGAGCCAGAAATTATGGGAAATATCATGATAAAACCTATACTTATGACAATAGCTGCATTATTTCTAGACCAAGGAAGTGAAAATAAGCCCTGGGTAAGCATTTATGCTATTTTAATGCTTGTTATTGTGAGCTTTTTTGGCATTCACTAGCTATTAATGAAAATGAAATTGCTGATAGACTCTTAAATTGAGCAGTGTCAAATTACACAATACTAAGGAAGGAACACAAGAACAACTACACTATCTTTGACTATAAACAATTGTCCTAACTCTATTACTATTATTATTCATTTGTCTTACAGTACCACCTACTGGCCCCAATCGAGATCTCTACCCCATTGTGCTAAGAATTGTGCAATAAAATTGTGCTATTGTGCTATAAAATCATGACTGGTGTGGAGAAAGTAAATAAGAAAGTGTTATTTACTCCTTCTCATGACACAAGAACTAGGGGTCACCAAATGAAATTAATTGGCCACAGGTTTAAAACAAAAGGAAGTATTTTTTCACACAATGCACAATCAACCTGTGGAACTCCTTGCCAGAGGATGTTGTGAATGCCAAGACTATAACAGGGTTCCAAAAAGAACTAGATAATTTCATGGAGGATAGGTCCATCCATGGCTATTAGCCAGGATGGACAGGGATGCTGTCTCTGTGCCAGAAGCTGGGAATGGGCGACAGGGGATGGATCACTTAATAATTACTTGTTCTGTTCATTCCCTCTGGGGCACCTGGCATTGATTACTGTCAGAAGACAGGACACTGGGCTAGATGAACCTTGGTCTGACCCAGTATGGCCTTTCTTATGTTCTTATGAATCATATGAACACATAGTAGAAGATATTTCCTGACTTGAGGGATTTACAATTTAAATAGACAATAGGTAGAAAATATTTGATTATCCTCATTTTATTGTTGAAAGGAACTGAGGCACAAAGAGATGAAGTGAGTTTCCCAAGGACATCTGGGAAGTCTGTGTCAGAAATTGAATCTGAATGTCATGTGGCTTAAATCCAGTTCCTTAATCACAAGACCAGCCTTCCTCCCTGGCCTTCAGTGAACTTCACTGTCTGAGCATTTCCCCCAGTTTTAGTCCACTTATTCAAAGTCACTGCAGCTCAGGAAGGGCTAGTCTAGGCTAGCAATTTTCTTAAAATGACCCACTGTTACACTCCCACTGGTGCAGATTCATCAGTCATAGCAATGGTGAAAACAAAAACGTAGATCATCCATCTGCGCTTTGCATGCTATGTTGTCACGGTCTGCTCTGAGCAGGGTTAGATGACACACCGGTAAAAATTCAGGTGGCCGGTCTACTCTGGTGCTCCCATTGTTGTTGTAATACTTATTCTTTGTATTGCAGTAGGAGATAGGAGACCCAGTCATGTGCTATGCGCTGTTGGTACTCCACTGGAGCTGCAACTCTGACTGTGCAACAGTCAGAGCCATCCCTTGGGTACGGCGAATCGGGGAGACCGCTCCAGGCCCTGCGTTTTGGGGGGCCCTGTGGGCTGGTGCAATTGGCCAGCGCTGTCGGTCCTGGAAATGACGGGTCAGTCCCAGAAGTGATAGATTCATCACTTCCGCAGCCCCCTAGGGACAGCCCTGGCAACAGTGAGGAATTTTAAGAAAAAATGCTTGTGTAGACACAGGCTTAGTTATTACTGCAAACTGCACCCCAAGAAATGCTATGTTTTTTTAAAGTTATTTGGAAACTGAAATTTGGCTACAGAAACAGTTGAAATCACCAATTTTTCATGTTTTCATAATGCAAAAATTATGCTTAGAATTTTTTTTTTTAAAAGATGTCATGAATGTAGGATCAAGTTAAAGACCTGATATAAACAGTTCATGAAAATGGAATAAAAAAATCAGTTTCAATGAAATAGGAAAAAAAGACTTCACCTCAAGTATTTAAGATTATGTCCTTTTTCAAACAGGACTATGTTAATGCAAACTTGGTACCTTTTAGTTTTTGGTACCTTTTAGTTTGTGCCAGCAGTGTCCATGTGGGGCACTTAGAGCACAACACTTTGGTACACGCCGCAATTCATACCACCGAAGTGCAGGGTAGACAAGCCCTTAGATTTTGTTATGAATATTTCAAACACCAGCTGATGGCTCAATTCAAATCTACTGTGGTCGTTGATTTAGGAGTAGATTTTCAAAGACACAAATAGGTGTTGACCTTCAATGAGAGTTGGACACCTAACTGTCCCCTATGTCTTAAAAATCCCCCTCTCCTCCGCAAAAACAGTTTCTAAAGGACAGGGATCTGCATAAGAAAAAAAAAAATCAACGGGCACTGATATCCCTGTTGGCAGTCTCAGTAGAGAAGCAAAGAACTGAAATGACTTTGAGTTAACTTTGCAGTGAAGACAAGCCTCATGTCATAACTCAAACGTTGCCCCTAATTCAAGTCCCATCCACACACACAAACCCTTAACTTGATTGTAGTGGTGCTTTTAACTCAAGCCGCCTGGCTTGTCAGGTGTATAGGCTAAAACTCAAGGTAGTGCAACTCGTCAGTTGCAAACACAATCACTCTGCAGAGTGAAATCAGGCTAGCTCCGCTTGAGTGCCACTAGTCCTCCAATGCCTTCCCATAATTCCCACCGTGTGCCTGGAAAGGCCAGACAAGTTCTCCCACAATTTGCTTGGAAAAAATTTATAGAATGGGTCAACCTACTGCAGTGCAAAGGACCATGGGATGTGCCCCCAGGAGTCTTAGTGCCATGCATGAGTGCAGCCCCAGTATGGACACAGCAGCTCAAGTGTTATTTCACAATGCAGCTGTGCTAACTTGAGAGAAGTGACTTGAGTGTAGGTAATGTGAGTTAACTCTGCTGTTTAGATGTACCGTACAGAAGTGGTTCTTCCAGATTAGGTTGATGTATATTCTGACAGTATGGGGAGCCTTGTATTATCATAGTCCATGTTGTATGAATAAACATGGGATTGCAAACCCCAGTTTTCAAAAGTTCATGTGCATCACATGTCGCATTCACAGCAATCAGTGCATGCCTGCAATACAAGGTAGATCACACACATTCCTGACTAGTGGGCCCTCATCAGGAATTTGGTGTGCTCGGAAGTACTCAAATATTTTGAGAGTTTTGTGCCTCCACTGTGTTTTGTTTGTTGCGGGGGGGGGGGGGGGGGGTGTTTGCATCATTCTGTAACTTTCCACAAGTACTAAATTAATTCTAAAGGAAACTTTTAGGGAGGGGAAAAAGTATCTTTCCTTTTTGGTTTCTGGTGCATATTTAACTGCCTCTGGCTAAAAAGCAAATTCATTTTAAAAGCTAAAATTTTGCAAGCATTTAATGCATAGTGTTGACATGTGCCTTTTAGTTTTCTTTCTTTAGGAAATGTAAAACCGCCAGGGGAATTTTACATTTGCAAAGCAATCGTTGCATATGCACGCAATAATGTTACATAACACTTTTTATCTACAACATAAGCTGGCAAAACCTTAACATGAAATAATTACTGTTCAATTGACAATGTTTTGAGTCCAAAAGAGTAATTACTTTGTTGATGAAATTCTCCTCTCTGCTTGCATTTTGAAATCTTTACAGTGTCAAACATTCTTGAATTGACAGTATAATTTTCTCCTGCAGAGCTGTTACAATGGCCATACAACTACTGTTATGGCATCAATGGAAGATTAATTTCTATCTTAATGTATTTTGGTGCTAACAGCATTAAGGGATCAATCCACCAAAATCTGTGTACATGAGTAGTTTTTACATGAATAGTCCCATCCACCTCAGGGTGGCTCCTTGTGTGAGTTAGGAGTAACCACATAAAGATTTTGCAAGATAGTTACATTATTGAGAAGGGGGAAAAAATAGAATATGTCTTTAAAGATCAGTTTCATGCACTCTAGGACCACAAACACTAAACCTTCATTATATGCTTACTGTGTCAATACAAGGAGAGTTAAAGTGTTTGGGTGCCCTAACTTTGTATTTCCATACTTTTTTTTGGATTTTTGTTAAGTTTAACAGGAATTTTGAATTTCTTGAGTTTGTAATACTTTTTGGGGGAGAGGGCAATTACAATATCCCTGAAATGTATTTGCCCCTTAAATATTGATCTGTTCTCTCAACCTTGACTTCCTCATAATGTAATTTTTTCTCTGAGAATTCTATTGCAGAGATATAAATGTAGGATGGCTTAAAATATGTATAGAAAGGTCCACGTTCTATACTAAATTCTATGGGGCTTTTCCACAAAGACTAGCCAAAGAATAACATATTCTACCAGAAACGTACTATATATAGTGTAGTTTGCTTTTGAAATTGCTGTGGAAAACCTTGGTTCCCATTAATGCTTCTTTGTTTGAACAAGAATTAATCATCTTTTCAGAGAAATCCTTTAGAACATGGCTAACATTATAAGCTGAATGCCAGAGACTAAAGTAGCATTTAGTAAGAGCGTATCTTAACCAGTTTCTGAACCCCTTGGGTACTGTAAGAACATAATAATGTTATTTTGAGTAAGAAATAATGGCTGCTGATTCTAAGCTCATCCAGGAGCATAAAGAAAACCATGAAGGGCTTATTTAATACAAAGCAAGCTATGCAGATGTTCCTCGATTTTCTTGCTGAACTTTCATGCAGGAGTCGGAGCTTCATTTGATAAAACCTTTTCAACAGTAAGAATGGGGCCTTCAGTATTTTTGCTGTTGCATATGAATGGATTATGAAAGCAGCATGCAAAAGCATACTAACTCAAATGGCAGCCGAAGTTATGTTTTTCATTGCCCTTGCATGGGGCAGTCACACATCCATAGCTAGATTTTCTACTGCTCATTTCAGAATAGCAGAAACCAAATGGAAGCCAAAAAGATTAGATGCAACGGATGCCCAATGTTGCTACCTTACAGTCAAATAGAACTGTGCCATTCATTTCTGTGGGATGCCTACAATCCAGTCTCACTGCCTGCCCATGGCGTTGCTTTTATTACTGTTAATCATTTAATTGTTATTGCTATGAATAACTACCGGTATATAAAGCACTGTAAACACGTACATTTAAGTTGAGCTGTGAATTCAACTATTTTTCAACTGACATTTTACTGAGCGGGGGGAGCAGATTTTCCCCTCCAAAATCATTAAATTTGCCCTTAGACAGAATTGTGGGGAATCCTCAATTTTGCTTGTAATTAAATTTTATGCTGAAGAAAAGTCTTTTTTTCTCGTGATAATTTTCATACTACCATTCTGTGGCCACTTATGGGAATTGGACATTTATATCTCCTAGGTGTCTTTGGAAATCCCTTATATTGTTTTGTTTATATTATATTATATTTCAATTTCTTATGAAGCATCTAAGAACCAATTTCAGAGAATCAGTGTCTCACCATAAATTAAAGGCCTTTCAGAAAGAGTAAAGTTGATCTGAGATTTTTGAAACAGAGATGCATGCTAGCATATATAAGAAGAAAAGGTTAAGAAGTGAACTGTAAGTGGAAAGGAAACCTATGAGAAGAGACCTAAGAAAATAGAGAGAATATTGGTTTTCTTCCTTTTTTTAACAGAAGAGTTGCACTTGAGAAATTCCTAAAAGAGTCTCATTGGTTTTGTCTGATGCAATGCCATTTTTATTTGTATCCTTATCTAATTCTTTCCCTGAAAGACTGAACATGGTGCATGCATTTCCAGTGGCTCAAGCTGCCATGTAAAGGTCAAGGTCATTTCAGGACATTTTGAAATACTTTGTGGATGGCCAGATGATGAATGGGCTTTAGGTGGCTGTATTAATCAAGTGGTGGTATTGTTTTTTGAGTCACTTGAAAAAAAAAATCATGAAAGAGGCAGGAGGTATGCAAACAAAACAAAAAAAATTGAACGAGGAAAAGCAAGTTTTGTCCAACATTGATTTTCTACCAAGATAGTTATTATAATCAAGTGAACATCTCTACATTTCATTTAGAAAAATCTATACTTAAGCAACACTGACCTCTCATCAGGTATTTCTTTCCAGATAATGACCAGCTATAGGAGATGAAAGCTCTGGACCTTAATCCAGATTGGTCATTAACTGCCAAGAAATGTTTAACCTGGAAGTTGTCATTGCCATTATAAACTGTACAAATATAAAATTGCAAAGGGAAAAAAATAATTATCTTTTTATGTGTTGAAATGTTTAAAAAGAACATGATGCCCAACTTTTAAGTACTGACCTGGTCTTTCTCTACCAGTAAAATACAGGTGAAATAGCCATCAGGAAAGCAGGACATCCTCTTAGGTCTAAAATAGCCTACAGAGCAGTTGTGCTTCCCTACTGTGGTAGGTGTGTTTAAGAAATGGGAAAAAGAAGAATCTTGCCTGTACTATTAGAACCTTTCCATCTCCCAATTTATATGTGAGAAGATTTTAAAAACATCAGTTAGGGCTTGATTTTTAAATTGGGGCGCCTAAAGACGGATGTCCAATTCTGTATTTAGGGACCTAAACAACCAACTTGAGTACATAAATTCCAATTCTGACACCTAGATTGTCATGTGGCCTGCCCCAAATTGATTTAAGCCCAACCTGACCTCCCCACTGAATTGGGCTTGAGCTTGAGACACTCTGCACGACTAGCACCCAGGAAAATCCATAGTGTTTTTTTATCAAGAAAATTAAAGTACTTGGAGCTTCTACAGATAGTTTGTGTTGACCTGATGATCATGTTCCACTCTCCTCCCCCCTCTTTCCGGCTCACACACCTTTTTAAAAAAAGCATTGGCTGGAATACTTCATATAGTAGATGCCGCTCATCAAAGAAGATGCCGAGAATCTGAATTACTGTGGAGATAACCCAAGTGTTCTCTACTCCACAGGATGAGCAAGGGTCAGAGTCATAACTGCTGGGCCCTGATTGTTGTGGTTGCTTCCAGGACTACTTCCTCAGAGAATAGGCCAAGTTCTTGGGAAGAAGGGCATTGTGATTCCAGTCCTGCCTTTGGCTTATTGTTCTTCCTAGCCTATGTGTAATAAGTAACCATTCTTCACAGGGAGACATGCTGTGTTCTGGGGTTGAGGGAAGGAAGGCTGGATTTATTAATTGAATTGCATCCTGGAAAAGTTCTGGGGGCATGATTTCACAGCATCTACAGTAGAGGAGAAATAGTCTGTCCTTGCCTCCTTTATGGCAGCATTAGATGTTGGGAAAAATTATCTGTGTCTGAATCTGGTTGTGTATCAGACTATTATCCACAACCAATGATTGAATTTTCCTCCTTCCTGCTTTTTCTCCTACAAGTCATCCAAGAATCAGGGGCATTGGTATGGATGGCTGGGTGGGAGAGTGTTAGTGTGTTTAGCAGTGATTGGGAAGTGGTTGGAGTGCCTACTCATTATACCTATACTATACTGCATTTTTTGGCATTTTCTATAGCCAAGTATTGAAATTTGTCCATGGTCCAGGAGTTTTTAGAAGTAAACAATGAGCATTTCTTCTTCTTTTGCCATGGGGGAAAGTTTTTATTTTCACCTGAGAGTGGTATAAGAAGGATAGGGGAGTGGTTCTGGCAGTTCTATGTCAACATCTTCCCCAGTTGTGTATGTGAATTTGAAGATTATCTGTAAGAAACCTATGGTATCGAGTTCAGATAGATATAGGCCTTGTGCTTTCGGTACTAAAGATCCTAGGTTCGATCTCTGCTGATGATTAATACAGCCACAGTTCATTACAAGATGAAAGTAATTTTTTTTCTTATATATAAAAAGTACCTTTTTTTCCCCTGAAAGATGCTACATTGACATGATTGAGCTGTCTTATCTGTTTATCTTTGCTATTGCTAATGTGCCTGTCACAGTAGTCTCTAATCACCAAAGATACCAAGGCCCATATGCGCCTCTCTTCTAATATGAACTCTAGGGGCATGGAAGGGGAGGCACAGCAACTGGAAACCTGCCTGGGACCTCCAAGGTATACAAGGGGAGGATCAGCAACTCCATGTACTAAGTCCCCTTAGCTAGCATATACCTTCTTGCCCCAAATCTGTGCTGACTGGGTCAGCTAGTTGGGTGCATTAAAACCTTGTCTGTGACTCATTTAATTTTCAGGGCTTCAGGAAGAGGTTGTGGAACATCTGTCCATCACCGTGTCAAGCCGTTTTTCTATTTGTGATAAAGTATATCACTTAATATAATATCCTTGTGAGTTTAAAGTTCATTGTGCTCAAGCATTTGTGCAAGTAAAACTCCATCGCTCCGGTGTCCTTGTGGAGAGCATGAGTGCAACCAAAGGGATGTGCCCTTTACATTAAAACAGATAACTTGCAAAAACTGTTGTGTTGTGTTCTCCCAGCTCTAGCCATTTCACCTCAGCCTCTCACCATCCATCAACCGGTAGCCATTTTCAGTCATTACCTACCTTGAGCTGGAGAAAGGCACCATACAGTGTAACCTGTTACCAGTTATTTGAGTCATCCAGTCCCAGTGATAAAGCAATCTGAAGGTTGTGTTGCAAGAGCTACAAAATCTATATGTATCATAAGCAGAAACAACCATGTTTCCCTTTTATTTGTTCACAACATATTAGTCAAACTGTAGGTCTAAGAGGGAACATTTAAGGACTTAGTGAGGGAGTAGGAGGAGAAAATATTACATGAACAGTATGCCCTGGCCTTTCCTTTATTCTCTGTGATTTACATTTTCCACATCAGAGCAAGCTGCAGTTTAATAGAGGCAATTAAAGATAATTTGAAGACTAGTTTGCTTTTTTTAGTAGTTGAGCAGATCCTGATAACAATCTGAGCTATCAACGGTAATTCACTAGGTAATGGGAAAAGTAAGATGCACTTAAAAGCAAAAGCATAAACTGATGTCAAGTGTCACTAATATGGGGTGAAAAATCAGCTAGCACAGTTGAGACGGTCAGTGCTTGAAATACATATCTGCAGTGGGGATGGGATGTTCTGCGAGTAAAACAATAAAACTTTTTATATTGGTACCATCCTTCGAGGACTGTGGCAGGTTTAAGTGGAAAAAACCCCTAGTGTTTTGATACCTGAGTACTTGCTAAATCAATGTAGTTCATTAGCTGATTTCATGGATCAGAAATAAAGGCCTGGGCCTTTAAAGATGTATTTCTGGTAATCATGGACATGTGCTCCACCACCATCTCCTTAGATAGCTGTACATTATTTTAGATTGTCAGAATAGAGCAAAGAGCACTGGCATTCAGACAGAGCGGCAGTGCAAGAAGCAAATGCAGTCTGATCTGAAAGCAAGCAAGGGCTTGTTTGGGAGAAAATAAAATACATCTTTTAGATGTATGCCTAGGTACTCTCTTGGCAACAGTGGAGTGTAATTGAATGCCCAGTGTTATATTACTGTGACTCGAGAAATGTAGCAAGGGGAAGACAACTCTTACAAAAGTGAACTTCCGTCTAGGAGAAAATGTGTCTGGATCTGATTATAACCTCCCCAAAATGCATTTTTGCAAGGCTCATTGAAATGTTAACTATAGGCAGTTTGGTTTATCTTTCTCTGGAAGCCAATGGTTCATATTCTCTGACTTATTTATAGTTTTTCAAGAATTCAAGTTTTTATTTTGATTTCTGGTGTTAGTGTTATGGAATTGCTTCCTCATCTATGGCAAGGAGGATTCCCAGGATACTCAACAGGCATTTACAGGTATTTGATACTCACAGGTAGAACGGTGTAAATGCATGTGTCCCAGTCTCACATAAAGGCAGAGAGAAAAGTTTGTTAAAAATATACTTAATATTTAAATGTATAGGTGCAGATTAGTGTCTGTGTGTTGATTAGTTTTATTCACTGTGTGGGTTAGTGAAGGGTACATACTATCTTGTCTTAAAATACACATTTTCTGACTTCTCAATAATATTTCATGTAGTATTCTGTAAATACCCTAAATTATCTGCTGAGAAATAGCTACAAATAATACTTACTTACTTTTGGTGTTATCTCTGATCTAGGTACAACTACTGTGTACTACTACAGCAACACACAGGAGTTAATTTCTGGGCTGCCTCATGATCTGGAACAAGAAATCATGATCTGTCATGCTGTAACATAAGATACAGTGTCACAGAGTTGGAGGATTGGTGAAATAGATTGGACATTACCAGAGATCACCACTGTAGCACCACAATTTAGAAAGGAAATCTGTTTGTTAATCCATATACTGTAATAAATAAATGCAACATTAGAAAATTAGGAAGGGGAAGGGTTTTATTTCAGAGTTGCACATTGATACCTTCCTAACCACACACAAATCAGAGGGATCGTATAATGACTGAAACTTGGCACCAGGATCCAAAATGATAGGCTCCTTATGATGAAATCTTATTTAAATGAGCACCTAAATCATCTTGTATTCTGAGATTACCAAATCCCAATTTAGCATGACAATAAATGCCCATCTGCATGTCAGAGAAACTCAAGGATTCCATAAGCTAAAAAGCAAGCCCACTTCAGTTTATGAATTATGATAGATGTAACAGTTTCCATGGTGACAGTTTGTTCTAATTGGGATACATTAGTAGCAACAAGAATTGGATGGCTCAAGTCGTTTAGTTAATTAAATGCAAACTTGGACGCTGCCAAAGGAATAATAGATGAAATGAGCACCTACTGGAATGCACCTGTATAATATGAATACGTCATTGCTGGTGCAGGATTTTTTTTTTTACAGAATATTTATGGATTCTCAGCACATCTTTCATAGCCTTACATGTCCTACTATGGGGATGTCTTCTCATTTATTTTAAAGTGCTCAGCGGGATGAAGTATGACATCACTGATCAATGAAACATGTTCCTTGGTTCAAACCAATAAAGCATGTTAGATTTCAGCTGCGGTGGGAGGTGTGGAGTGAGGAAGAGGGAAGTGTGGCTTACAGCAATTATACCAGATGATTAATCCACAATTCCTTGACTAGTACATTTAGCCACTGAAAGCAGGGGGTTTATAATGGAAAAAGCGAACACACCCTTTACTGTAATATCACAGATACAGTCTTAACATCAGAGAAAGCCCGATCTTGCTTTCAGAAAGGAAAATGTCAAGGTTTGCTGGTAGATTTTTAATAGTTACATCTGGGGTAAAAGATGTTGGTTCATGATTCATGCTGTCTATAAATGCTGCAACACACATAGCATGGCTTACTGAGCTGTTAGCAATGATGGCTCAGTGAGGAAAGCATGCACAAAGGGATTTTTGGTCTGCTGTCCACGTACAGTGAATGTGTCTTGAATTTATCACAGGCATTGCTAAAAACAATGTACTTGTGTTTCACCTATCCTCTGGTAATCAGAGAAGCCTTATGGTATTTTGTGTACAAGTGAGTTTAAGTCATGACTAAATTTTCAGACTTTGTTGCTTAAGTTTCAGCCACAGTGTAATAGAATTCCCCTGTTGCACCTGTAAAATATGTGTTTGTATGTGCAGAACAGGTGCATCCAGGTATCCCAATAAGATACATATACACAGTTTGCACAAACAAGTGTGCTTTATGACCACAAAGGATTAATGAACATGATTTGAGTTGTTAAGGTTTGAACATTTAAACTTGGCACAAAGGAGTGGATACTTGCATGTTAGCTACCTCAGCCTTTCTTAATCTCATAGCGCCATCTATATTTATCAATCTCTAAACTAAATTTTTATGAGAAGTGGGGAGAGTTATACCCCTCCCTGAACTTCTGGAACAGCTTTGGAAACTTTCAGAGCATAGCATACAACTATTTCCAACTGTGTAAATAACTTCAATGCACACATACTGTACTTTTCAAAATATAAGCTGTACCTTGAACCCAAAGCTAAGTTTGAGTGGATGCAAATATTTTACCTGAGATTGTTGTATTTGCAGAATTTTTATAAAGTATGCAAACAGAGAACTAACATTGTTTTAATTTTAACTTTGGACACTGAGATTCTACATGACTCAGATCTCATGGGTTTTAGTCTTCAGAAAGCTAGATTACATGAGTGCAAATTGACTGAATTTTCTCTTGTGACATAAAGACGTCTGTTGGCTTGAGCTATTATTACTAGCAAGGCTAAAATGAAATATACTAGCAGCTGTTTACCTCATTCTAGAAACTGTCACGGTTACATAAGTTTTAAAAACATGTAAGAAAAATTACATTTGTCATTTCAGATATAAATGGCCATTGCAGTTTATACTTTTGCAACCTCTTAAACACACACAGACACGCAAAACTATGAGCTGGCCATTGTAAGGGAAAATATGGCTTTTGTCAACAAGCCCTTTACTTTACGGTTGCTTCATGATCCTTGTAAAGAGATTGGGCACACACTCCGATTTTTGAAAGATAATGTTAATCTGCCTGCTGTGGCAACCTCATCCTGCAGTGTTTTGTCACCCCTTATTTTGAGGTAATGTTGCTACATCAAAAGGGTGGTATATTCTGACATAACCAACAAGAAAGAGGAAAAAGAAAATCTTTCTTCATGTACAGCACTTTTTTTCTTTAAAACTGTGTCCTGCAGTAGGCAGACTTTTTATGATGGGTTATCATGATGGGTTCGGAGTATGGGAGGGGGCTACGGGCTGAGGCAGGGGGTTGGGGTGTAGGAGGGGGTATGGACTCTGGGCTGGGGGAGTGCTTGTTCCAGGGTGGGGCCAGAAATTAAGGGTTCAGAGTGCAGGATGGGGCTCTGTGCTGGAACAAGGGGTTGGGGTGCAGGGGGTGTGAGGACTCTGGCTGGGGGTGAGGGGAAAAGTGATGGAGAAAGGAATCTCATTCTGAGAGCTCCTTTTATAAGGAGTAAATACCACTGTTAATTTGTTGTGTTAATCCAAATCCAGGTGCACACAAATCTAGGAGCACTTGCAAAGGAGTTGTCGAGAATGGCCTGACAACCTGGCTTTTCTATTTTTGTGCCTTATAGTAGAATCAGTGATCAAGAAAGCTCAAAGAGATGTACTCCTTCTAGCTAGGTACATGAGCATCTCCTAAGAATTCAAAAATAGAAAGAAAAGGAATGACCTCTTAATCTCTCTTCCTTCCAAGCCTGCAGAAGAAATAACATGATTAATTTACAGGCAGGCTTTGTTTGCTTATTAATGTCTTCCCATGTAAGAATTTAGGCCCTGGTTTGGGAAAGCAATTGAACATGTTTCATTGAAATCAGTGGGACTTAAGCATGGGTGTAAAGTTAATCACATGCTTAAGAGTGTTATTTATAAGGATGGATTTAAACATATACTTGAAGTGCTTTTCTGAATTGGGGCCTTTTTGAAAGAAAGCTAAATGGAAGAAATAAGCTTAATATTTAGATCTGTGGTCACCCTTTTCTTCTGCAGTTCCATAATGTAGGTCCAGATCTGTCTTCAGCACTTTTAAGTTTCCCTTTGTTGTTTGATAGTTTCATTGTTTCAGTGGAATGTAGCTGCCATATGAGATTGTGATAGCCAGGACCAATCCCATGGAGGCCTATCTTCAACATGGAGATCATGAACTAGACTGTATTCAGTCAAGAGAGAGTACAGAGGGCGGAGCACTGGGGTGAGGGGTCCATGGTGAGCTGTGTAACAAAGTAGATGGGTTTTCTACCTCTTGGAAAAATTTCAAGGTGTGAGGCTTCTTCCCTATATCATCAATTGAAGCAATGTAGTGTGGGGTTCATGAATGCATGGATCACCAAGGCCAGGTCTCTGGTAGCATGTGGCACCTTATTCTGCGCAGTCACCTATAGCAGTGGATGTCTTTGTTACCATCGCTGTGTGGGCATTCACTAGCATTGGGAATCCAAAAGGAACCCAGTGCTACAGACCAATTTAACAATGAGCGCAGATGAATTCAATTGTGGGGGATGTTTAGAGGAAAATAGTTCTTCCAAATACTTCCCAATATCATCTGTCTTTCTGAATTCAGTATCAGCTGACTGTTCTTCATCTAGATGTTGATTTTAAACAGGCATTGAGAAAACTGAGATGTATAAGGATATGTAGAACTGTGTGTTGTGTTTACTACTGGCACTTCAGCTTGTGTTGTCACACCAACCGTCTGAACAGCTTCATGTAAATGTGGGATAATTTGGAGAGAACATTGAGCTTTGTGGGACTCCTCAGATGAGGATCATGGAGATGGAGGAACAGTTGTCTATAGTTGTGTATATCTGTACATCCCTACAGCTTGTTTTACAGACAGGAATATTTGGTGGAGTGGAGTTTTCTGGGTTACAAGGTCAGCCATCTCTATTCAGAAATCAAAGATCATAGCATCTCATCTCTGACAGCCACCTTCAGGGATTCACAGAATGTTCAATTATATAAACCCAAGACTTGTTCTCCAGAAGCTCCTTTGTTTTATGGTGAGATTCACCCTGAAACAGAGGGTTTGCTCCAGGACCCTCTACACACCAACAGTTGACGGATGAGGCTGGATAGACTATGCTGGGGGACACAGGACATAGGCTGTGCTGGAGAGGCAGCGTGACCTAGTGGATAAAACACTGATTTGGGACTCAGGAGAGCTGGGAATAGAACCAGTGGGTGCTTCAGTCTCCCTATATGTCAAATGAAGATCATGATACTAACTTCCTTTATAATGTACTTTGTGACCCACTCATGAAAATCACTATATAAGACTAGCTATTATTATTTTTGCACCCACTGTGCAGACGCAGGGGGGCTTTCAAATAGACCAGACAACAGAGAGCTTACATTGATCTTACAAAGGGCTTTGATCCAACTGCTTCACATCAATGCAGAGGAGATGCCAAGGTGCTATTACATCCCTTAGGCTGGAAAAGTGTCTGAAGAAGTGTTGCATGCTAGCCCCACAGCCTGCCTACACAAGGAGTTGTATTCTGTCTCATCCAACCCTTAAAAAAAACAGTTACTGAGCTTGGTGCTGTGGTGTGGTGAATTTCACCTTTACACAGGGGGAGATAATTTCTTTCATAATTGTATCAGATTGGATTGTGCCTAGAATACTGCTCACCTACCCACTGCCTGGGTTTTACTTTTAGCCATATTTTCTCCCATGGTTTAATCTCAATGAAATGTGTCCATTAAAATCAGAGAAGATTACATCTGATGGAGTGTTTTCTGGAGTGGCTCTTGTCTTAGAACAATCTCTAATCACAAATCCTTTCTGTTTTTCCTGATAAAAGTTTAGTGAATAATATCTGTTCATCTTAGTTATTATAGTGCCCAGTACCATAGAATCAAAATGCTTCCTGCACAAACAAAACCTTACAATACTCTTACTTTTATATAGCACCATTTATCCTAAATGCTCCAAAAGTAAAGTTAGAGTATTAGAAAATTTCCCCAGATCAGTATTTAAATTAGTAACTTTTCAATACTATTTCATGTTTTCATTATTATTCTATATTATTTATTGAGGCTGTCATTGTCCTTGGTGCTTCTGTGAGGCTATAGGAAGACAAGGTTTTACATCTCTAGTGATCTGCTTAAGGCCTCTTGAGAGATACAATACCCAGCAGCTGCAAGTGCCGTTGAAGTGAATTACACAGTGGAGTTTGGTACATACCACTGATACATGCCTGTTGACTAGATGAAGTAACATCAAAGTGAATTTATGGTGAGTGGCTGCAGTATTTGCCCAGCTGTAGTGGCAGATAGATTAGATTAGGAGCTGTTCAGTGAGAGATTGCTTATCACATCCAATTTCCACGTTTTAGAACAAATTCAGGTCAATAAAAACATGTTTAAAATGGCAAGGTGGCTTTAAAGCAAGGGAAGTTTTAAATACTATACTTTCTGCACATTCTTCATATGCTACTGCATACCTTTGAATTCACACAATCATAAATTTCATTAGCCGTTACCTTTTGTAATTTACAAATATGATTCATAAATGAAATCAGGTAATGCCAGCTTCATTTTTTATGCCTCCACATTATTATTCATTCCTTATGCATGTTTCTACAGCCAGTGCGAGTTAGACTTAATTGTCTTCCAGGTAACAAGACTTTTGTTTTTTTGATTCAGTGTCAGAGTACTTGAACTTATGGGGTCAGAACCCAAAGCAATTGCTATCTTCACAGAGAGGAGAAATCTACCTCTTAAACAATGCTACATTGTAGCATGAATAGATATAGCACTGAGCCGCCTGAGCTAGCCAATAGGAAATGCCAAGAAGAACAGTGTGGCCTAAGCCCTGCACATCAAAGGGAGTTAGGTGCCTAAATCTGGACCGGAGGGAGGCACCTTTCTCCACTTGGGATTCACAGCCGTGAATCCTCTTCTGGAGTTAGGGCAGATATAGCTTCGGTGCCTTTCTCACAAAAAATGGAGGTCGTGGTGATCCCCTTATAATGTATAGTTTCAAGGCTAAGGCACTCACTGGGGAGGTGGGAGATTTGGGTTCAAGTTGTGCTCTGAGTCAGACAGAATGGGGATTTGAATGGCTCCCATCTCCCAGGCGCATGTTCTAACCACTGTGCTTTGGGTAGTGGGGGGGAAGCTGCACCTCCTCATTCTCCTCTATTTTTGTGGGGACTGACCCAATAGGGGTACTCAGAGACAGGTGCCTAAATTTTTTATTAATCTAGTCCCCAAATCCTCTATTAGCCCATAAATATTAAAATAATAAACAATTCAAAAGATAAATAACAGGGGCATAGTCATCTGCTTCCACTGCCTGTCTCTTCACCAGGTTATCTTCTTTGTTTAGTATCTCAGTTAATTACAGTGGCAAGGATTATGATATTGCATCCAGAACTATGACTTCAGGTCAGGAGCAAAACACAAGACCAGCAGAAATCCAAAGGATCAAAGATCCTGGGTCAGACCTTCAGCTGATTTTTCTGTCCTCGGTCCATTAACTTCAACTGGGACTGTGACAATTTACTCCAATGAGGGGTCTCTCTCTCTCTGGTTTCATATAAATCACTCTATTAATAAAAGGCATAAAGAAAGAAAAATATTGGCAGATATACTGGTTTATGTTCTATTTTAGGGTAAAGTACACCTCTACCCCTATATAACGCTGTCCTCGGGAGCCAAAAAATCTTACCGCATTATAGGTGAAACCGGGTTATATCGAACTTGCTTTGATCCGCCGGAGTGTGCAGCCCCGCCCCCCCCCCCCCCGGAGCACTGCTTTACTGCGTTATATCCGAATTTGTGTTATATCGGGGTAGAGGTGTATATTATATAACAGCATTTTTCATCTTTATATAAACCATTTGTCAATAGTTTCTATGAGTTTCAGTGAGTTTTTTAATGAATTCAGAATATTACTAGACTTGCAAGATTATTTTGTTGGCACGTCCTTATGTGCAAACTTTTTGCTTCTAAGAGACCATGAAATTATGAAATCCGTGTTATATCACAGCATGCAGTCTGTTCATGGAAGGCATAGGCTCACAAGAAGTTTAATCTCTTCCTGATTTAAGACAAGGCCCTCACTATTTATTTCTGAGTTGGGTATTTTTAAATGCTTCAAAGTAGTTTACAGAATCCATTTTAATGTCTATAAAGCTGACATACAAGCACATACTACACCTTTCCCTAATGGATGCACAGTTAATACGGTGCATACTCTGTATCAGCAATTTGACTTTGGAAGGTGGTAGTTTTCTACAATACTGCTGCAATTTTCTCTGTTAGCCATTTGATGTCCTTTGACAGTAGCTGCATGCTTCTGCTTCATTGCTCTGTCCAATTACCTGAATAATTTAATTTCCTCCCAGATTAGCTATTGTAGTTTCTATGTGGTAAGGGTGGAGAGAGACCAAATTGTTTATTCCTCTGCACTAAAATCATCAGGGTAAATGCTGTAACATTTAATAAACTGTTTTGATTTATCACACAAACTATGGATCCATAAATATTCATTCTTTTTTACTTAAGCAGGCAAATTTCTCTTTCTCCCTTTTGCAAAGAAGCTCCTATTATAATGGAACAATCTGCATAAAATATTTAGCTCAAAAGAGGCCCAAAACTCCTTAGAAAATATATACAGTAGTTTATCTTTGCTTTGCATTTTCTGCTTTGCCTTTCTTAGGGCTGTGAAATACAAGCTAAAAAACCAACCATGTGCCAGGCGATCTGATGTAAGACATGAAAATTTAAGTTGGCTACAGCACTACGACACTAGAAGAAACAGTTCTTACAATGCTGGCAGGGGAAATCGAAAATTAGTCCTTGTGGACCTGTTTACAGCCGTACTGTCTGCCTTTGTGCTTGGCCTCTGCAGGTGGTAATCTTTCACAATATGACCCCAATTTTCCCTTTGGTATCTAAGTCCTCCTGCTGTTAGCAACATATTGAAACATAATTCATCACATCCTTTACCTGCATAACTATAGTATATAATGTTGTCACTAGTATCTGCTAGAACCTTAAAACAGGAGGCATGAATGCTTGTAAGCACATTTAGGCTTTACCATCATTATCAAACTCACATTCTTCTTCCCCCAGTAGGATAACTCTGTTGTGTTCTCTGTCATGTTTTATCATGTTGTTAGGAGGGAGTAAGAGCTCACCCGAAAGTAGAAGCAATATTTGTGCCAACTGGAATTTCACAGCCACAGCACCATATTGGTTATGTTCTTCTCCCAAACTTCTCTTCATTAATGTGACTTATAGTGGCTTTTCAGAGCATCTCAGTCAGTCGATTTGTGGCCGGAACTGTCACATCCAATATCAAAGATCCTGGTAATATTGGTTAGACATCTGTGGGTTTCTCTGGGCAGAGTGGAACCATGTGTTTTAAAGCAAACATTGATTTCTGCTGTATAATCTTTTAGCATTTGTAGTTTGCCTGGAGCTGTGAAGATGATTCAGTGCTCTGCATGTGTGTATGAAAGGGACACATTCCCAAGTGCAGTGTTAAGCTATTCTCTTTTCCATATATAGGACTGGTGAGATTTATTCCTTCTCCTTGGGAGGCAGGGTGGAGAAGGGAGGAAAAATTGGATCTATTGAAGGGATGTTTAGAGAGTAACAAGATTGTTTCTGGGGATAGGTCACAAAGAAGACTCACCAAGTTGGCCACAAGTGGCAGGGTAGCCTGAAAAAGTTGGTATAACTGAGATAAGCTTGAGAGGTTTAGAAGTTCATTTTAAAACTGATATTTATATTGAATTGATTTGTACCTTGTTACCGCCTAAAATCTGAGTTTTGATTGTCTGCATCCCAGAGAGCTAATACCCTCAGAATACTCCCCTGGCATGACTTTCAAACAGGCTGAGCACCAGTAGCTTCCTTTGACTTAAATAGACTGGTACCTCAAGGTGCTTAGCACCTCTGAAAATCAGGACACCAGAACTTTATATGAATAATTACTATTGCTTCAAGAAATCAGTCTTTTGAGCTCATAATCGTTTTATTCACTTTCATTTTGTTGCAACAGCTATTGATTATATCACATGTTATCAAACTGTTTTTGCCTTCCTCTTCAGTATGGGGTCCCTTTCTGGTTTGAACTAGACAAAATGGTGTATTCTGCATCACTTGAAGTTTTTAAATCAAAATTTGAGGATTTCAGTAACTCAGACAGAAGTTATGGACCTATTGCAGGAGTGACTAGGTGAGGTTGTATGGCCTGTAATGTGCAGGTCGTCAGACTAGATGATCATGACGGTCCCTTCTGAATGTAAAGTCTGTGAGTTTATCTCTAACAAATAAAAAGAAGAAAAAGAACCACTGCTGTGTACACACTTATATCACTTGTCAGTGAATACCTTAATACAGGATATTTAAGCTATTTTATGGGACAAAGGGGTGCTGCACTGTCAGAGATGTCCTCTTCTAGATGCAGCATTAAAACAAAGGCCATTCTGATAATTTTCAGTGGCTTTTTTCAGGTAGAAATTAAAAACCTGATCAGCGTTTTTTGAAAAGGGGAGATGTCAGATATGATGGGCCCAATCCTCTCTGTAAATTGGTGTAGCTTCGCTGAAGTTAATGGAACCCTGATGATTTACACCATCTGAGGATCTGGCCAGTCCATGAACTGTTGCTAAGCTTGTAGTAGTTGCTATGTGGGACCACATAGTCATTGATGTACCAAATATCTTACTCATTATTGTAAAACACTTAGTGGGACACCTTATGTATGAATGTTTTATAACCCCAAACTCTGTTGTACATAGTCTATTTATTAAATACTTACCCTATTACAGGGAATTAAGTGAAATCCATTGTAATTAAATCAAATAATGGTAGATGGTTATCTGTGGTCCAGAGGCAAGAACTGAACATTACTTTTAAATATTGTGCTTATTGCTAACAAAATCCGTGCCTTTGGTCAAGAGATAAAAGCATGGAAACTTAATTGATGAAGCCAAAATGTGTTTATATATATAACATGGGAGGCATAGTTAGTTTCCTAGGGAGATAAATGGTGTGTTTTGTTTTTCTGCTTCAAAGATGGTGATTCAAGTCAGAACCTTTTTTGAAGTCCCACCTCATTATTTTAGCAAGAATAAAAAATCCATCTCACAGTAAAGTACATGAGAAAATGCATTCAGGCACCATTGTTTTTGAGATGATATATTTATTACATCCTTTGTCAAGCTGTATAAGCAGAAATAATTTATTATGTGTATAGCGTTTTTAAGAATACTTCATATTCATTTCAGGAGAGCAAGGAGCAGACAGAGATCACTATTTAAGACTAGATACACACAGGTCTGTGGTATTTATCTTTTTTCCCCCAAATACAAAGCTTCAGGAGCATAATAATATGTTGAAGAAAACAGAATTATCCTAAACCACACAGTAATGAAAATTCAGTTTCTTCAAAAAAACAATTTCACATTTTCAAGAAATAATAAGTATTTTTAACAAATATTTTGGAAGGAAAGTAGTGGGGAAGGAAATTTGCTGCTTCTTTTTCAACGCACGCTGTCTGAATTACTCATTTTCTTTATAGTACTCAAGACTGATCATGATAAATGGCACGATCTTGCAGTTCATGGACCTAAAAGCTATAATTTTCTTTTTTCTAGTTTAAAGCCAACATCAGCAAGGGAAGTGTTTTCTCATGAATCCAAGAAGGGAATTTAAAAAGCCTTTAAAGAAAAAAGAACAGGAGTACTTGTGGCACCTTAGAGACTAACAAATTTATTTGAGCATAAGCTTTCGTGGGCTACAGCCCACTTCTTCGAATGCATAGAATGGAACATACAGTAAGAAGATATTTATACTTACAGAGAACATGAGAAGGTGGAAAACACGGCTGCTACTCTGAAACCTGTCTTTAAAGAAAAAGTAATCCCTCCCTCCCTCCCCCCATTGCTCATAAGCTTTGAGCTGAGCTTCCTCTGCTCTCAATTTACCGTCCAAGCTTCTCATCTTAATTGTAGTATCAGTGATACATTAACCGTTTGCTTATGTTTCAATTCCATCTTCTTTTGTTATTTTTAGACGTCAGCATAAGACAATTATTTATATCATATGTTGCTCGGTTTGAGCAGCAAGTTGCTGCAACACTCATTTTCTATGTAGACCAATAGATATCTGAGCAGATATCCTTTTGTGAGAGCTAGATTTTTATTATTAATTAGTAGTAGTAGTAGTAGTAGTAGTATTTTTTATTTATTATGTAAAGAAGAATAGTAATTCACCTCTATCCTCTGAGGTGGATTTTATGTAGACACAGAGAACCTTCCCATTGGAACCAGGTTGCATGAGGGAAAGATAAGAGAAAAGGGGCAGCCTTACATGGGAGTTGGGTCTTCTTTCCTCCCATATAACAGACACTCTCCGGATTTGGACACTGTGGCTCCTCCCTCTTCAATGAACTTCCCCTGCCCCCTTCCCTGTTCATTTTGAAGGTATATCCACTAGATGAACTCACAAAGATTCCTGGCCTATCAAACCCCTTTCATTGAGTATCTCCACAGGAGGTAATAATTTAGTAGTAAATTATCAGTTCAGCGGAATAACCTAACAGACCAGTTAATTGCACTGAGCAAAATCATGCAAGCTATTGTAGCTGCGAAGTCTGATAAAATTTGAAAACCAGTTGTTCAATGTACATAACTTGTGGGATGGTTTCAAGTAGGTAAATAGGCACATCAGGTTGAAAATCAAACCAATTCATAAGGAGAATTTTGTTTTAGCATGCAAAGAATAGCTCTCTGCCTTCATCACCTTTTAGTCCTGCTGGGGTCCATTTGACAGCTAATTAATTATTTTAGTTATAAATGTATCATGCATGTGTACATTAGCCAATGGAATTTATAAAATATGATTTTTAGTACATTGCTTGCTATGGACACTAATGGATGATGTTGCAGTCTATGTCAGGGGTCTATTGATTGCAAAGTGTCTTCTTCATGTGATTCATCAAAACCCTAGGCCATTTTCTGATCTCATCCTGGTTTTAAACACTGCAACTCCATGACTGCAGAGGAGGGAGTCATTCTTGATTTATACCAATTCAAGCTCAGAATTAGAGATGGGCAAAATTTTTCATATGAAACTTTTTTTCCTGCTGAAAAGTGCAGATTCAAGCTGACTGAAATGTGTTTTTTTTAATTCATGTGGCCAAATTGTTTGTCATATCCCCTCAAAAAAATCAGAAAAAATCAAAACATTTCATTTTGACATTTTTGAAATAAAATGTGTTTTTTATTCAAAATTACTTTTAATTTTTATATTTCCTTCTATTTTATTTAAAAAAAAAATTTTTTTTAAACCCAACCCAAACTGAAACACTGTTCAACCCAAAACCAAGGTGTTGGGGTTTTTTTTTATTGCTATATTTTTTCAGACAGGATAGTGAACCTAAAAAAAAAAAAGAAAAAAGAGAGAACCAGTTTTTCTCACAGCACTTAGAATCAAAACCAGTTTGTTCTGAACTCATTGGATCAAAATAATGTACAATACAAATTCTGGAAAGCGGGAAGATTTTAAAAAAATACATATGCATATCCAGGAATGTTTCTCAGGAAAAAAATACAGGGGGTGAAATCTTGTCCCCATAGTGGGAGTTTTGCCATTGACGTCTATGCCGAGGTCCACAACGTCTAAGAAAATGTGAAAATACATCCGAAGTCATTTTCAAATGTATCTGTGTTAGTCCACATCCAACTAAGTTTGCTACATTTTATCAAGTGGCAGAATATATTAAGCCAATTCCTCCATGATCTTTCTTGTTTTTAATAGCAAATCAGTATTCCTTCCATCCAACTCGCAAATTACCAACTGTTAAAAAGAAAATATGCTGATAGTAAATTCCTATCATTTTCTTGTCCCTGAAGAGAGTATCACCTTTTGTTTAATTACAGGGCATTGAATTTATATAATCAAATGGTGTGAATGATTCCATGACATTGCCAGTGAAATTTCAGAAAAACCATTTGTATGCCTTGTTGTTTTCTACAGTAATAGCTGCAATCATCATAGCTACTACCATTTGTTTATCAAATGTCCCTGGGGTGGCATCCTTTGTCATTTGTAAAGCTTCACACTCTACGTAATAATCTGAACAGAAATACCTACATTGCTTTGACATCCAGTTATGTTTTCAAACCATCCTCAACATTTGCCTGTCACAAAGAAACTCTCCACTGCGTCTCAAGCACTGAAAAATTTGCAGGAGGATCAGAATGAACAGTACAGATGACTTTACTCATGGTCACAGCTCTTCTTGACTCTAGCAAACCAGGTCAAACTCAATCCTTTTCCTATCTTTGGCCTCTTCCTTTCCCAATTCCTAGCTCAAATGTTGGTACTATAAGCCCAGACACCTGTTAGCCTTCCCTTCATCCCTCTATCAGACCTGACGAGTAAGCTGATTATTCACCATCCCCCATCAGGTATCCCAAAGAACTTCACCAACTAGTTTCTGATGTCCACCAGAAAAATATGGAAACCCGAGCCTCACAAATGTACCTTCTCATTTGTATACAACTGTTGTGATTGTGCAGATTGTGGATGAGGAATGGCGCTGGTGCCCTAAGGGCCAGGAGGACTGGCTTGCTGTCAAAGCCACCGAATTGCCACCTGGTGGGAGAGAAGACTGACCCTAACCCACAGTTGTTGTCTCCATCATGGGGTGGAGAGAAGTGCAGGGCCACTTTTCATTGCAATGATTTGTTTAGTGGCTGTGGTTGCCTTCTAGATCCTGACACAAGTCATTTTTTAAATAATGAGGAGGAAACTCAGGCTGCTTCAGCATGGTGAGCTGGGAGAGGCTAGGATGTAGGGGGCCCTTTCTACCTTCAATCCTATAGACATCTACACAGGGGTCAGATATAATTTGTCTGTTCATCTGGGAAGCAGTGCTAGTAATCTGAGGAGAGAGAGTGGAGGACCATGGGCATACGCATGCCAGGTGGCTAAGATTGCACTTTATCCCCTCCCTAGTACTGATCAAACTTGTAAGAGGCCAATGAACCTTTAGTCTGTCTTCCCTCTACTGTTCCCAACTAAAACACAAAGCTGCACCACGTCAGCATGAAAAAGGTTAAAAATAGTGTGTGTGTGCACACGTGTGTGTGTATAGAGATGACAAAGTTATCAGACAGTTCTAGACATGAAGGGACCCATGCTCTCCATGTGGTCCTATACTACTGTGTAACTATGCAATGAAGAATAGACAGGTTTAAAAAACTTCCTTATGTCAGATCTTTTCCAGTCTTATCAACTGACAATTCTCTCCCCTGGGATGTACTGTGTGCTAAGTAGACCATGTTTCCAGGTAGCAAAACTGGAACAGCACATCAAGAAGTAGTTGTAAGCAGGGTCAGCTTTTTATCTCTGATATCACCATGCTCATAATTTGGTATTCCATATCTCTGTAGTAATAAATGTATATGCTAGTGAAAATATAATAATTGATCATTCTAAATGATCATACTGCACTAATATTAATGATCACATACGTTTTTGTGTTTGCTTGTTTCGATATAGAGGTTGAGTTTTGATCACAGGTGCTTGTGAAATATGGCTGTACATTGAAAATGAAGATGTCTGTACATTGAAAATGTCAAAAAAATGTTTTCCCTTTTTTTTCTTAACCGAAATATAATGAGACAACTCTTCAGCTGGTGTCAATGGGTGCAGTTGCATTGAAGTCAATGGAGCTGTGCCCAGGTACATCAGCAGAAAGCTTGGACTAGTAATTTAAAAGAAATTTGGGGGAAAATGAAATGTCACACCCAAAATTAAATAGTATGGATTTTTTAAAACCATTTTGTACCACTTTAGCTTTTGCTTACATAAGATTATGCTGATAAGTTTTATAATGTGCAGGTTTATTTATGATTGTTGTGCCACTTTAACAAATTTGATATGATGTTGAGCCAGGTACTACACAAAGTCCTGCAGTACAAAAGTTGCTAATAGCCTATAGTATTAGTGAAGGGAAAGCACTGATGGGATGTGTAACAGATAAGGGATGTATTTGTCCTTGGCAGCACAGCAGAAGCATGTCAGATAAATTCTATTGCAGTGGGTGGGGTTAGCCACAATACCGCCTACCTCTTCTGTTCCCACCTATGAAATGCAACATGCAAAGGTTGGTCCCATGGAGGGGTAGAAAAACCATCATTGGGACTTTGGGATGTCACTTTTAAGCACTTTAAATTTCTCGTGTCAAATTAGGATATCAGGTGAATTAGCATATTGCTGTTTCTAAAGCACATTACTAATAAATCAATCTGTCCCACTACAAATGTTAACAATGGGTAATGTCAACAACATGTAGGCAAACATGTGGGGAAGAGTAGACTTTTTATATAAAATACTGGGCCTGATTATTCACTACATCACCACTATTCTACTTTTTAGCCAGTGTAACTCTGCTGACTTCAGTGTAAACACACACACACAAAAAGGCTTAAATGGAATTTAAGTGATCTGAGGCCCTTGTCCTGCCCCCTGCATAGTGGTGAATTTTATCCACAAAGAGGAACTGCTTTCTAGCTGTACTCTCTGCCTCCTTCCAGTTGGACACTATTTCTTCCTCCCTTATCAACCCTCTCCCCTAAACATTTTCATGGAGCCTCAGTTACGTAGTTTTCCCACAGAATTGCTCTGTCTTCCTGAGGTGAGGGGAAGCACTGCAGTGCCGAGGTTCAACTCACTAATTCCTCACTTAGGTCCAGATGCAGCAAAGCACTTAATCATGTGCTTAGTTTTTAAACAAGTCAAAGGGACTAATCACATAGTTAATCTTAAACAGGTTCCTGAGTGCCTTATTTTCTCTTTTTGTACATACCCACCAAGAAGGAAGTTTTTAATTAACTTCCTGCATGTATCAAATAGTAAAGTGAAACATGTAGGCCTGACTTCCAAAGCCCGGTGTGCAACGTTGTACATGCTCAATCTGAGTATTTGCATATGCAGATAGATCATGTAGGTAGTTCAGTTTGATGCAGGAAGTGCTGTTGATTAATGGTGCTAATCTGATCCATCTAATCCAGCCTTAAATCAGCATGGTTTTAGGAGGTGCTGTGTTGTTTAAGGTTCTTCCTTTTTTCATGAGATGTTAAAGGAAGGTTTTGTCTGCACTGGTCAGGATAGCAGCAGAGTTGCTCTTTGTGAAGATTATTGTGTCTCTTTTGCATTAGTTCAGGCACTGAACAAATTATTAAACATCTTTGGATCCAGAAGTTAGTTGTACTTTTTAGTAGGGTGGGTTTAAAAACAATATACAAGAAATATACATGTTTAAGATGATATTTCCATCCCTTTTTATTGTCTGCAGAATGCCAAGATAATTTCTGTGTGGTGGGAATAGCAACCAAGACAAAAGAGAAAAATCTATAAACCATTTATATTTAAGTTCTCTTGTTTTCCATCATTTTGTAGCCACAGAATACAATCCCCGTCCAGGAATTGTGGCTCCTGAATCTAAATTTTCATTAAAAAGATGTTTCTCACCTTTATGGTTATATAATGAGCAATAGGGTGTTGTCTTCAACCAACCTGACACAATTGATCTGAAACAGCTTTGAACTGACCTATTCATCTCAATGAGGTGTACCAATGTTGATTTTAATACTGATATAAATGTGAAATAAATCAGGCTGAGAAAAATCTTTTTAGTCCATTTGTGAGTTAATAGAAATGCAAAAATATTTCAAAGGATTAAACTTAATTTCCCATAATCATAAGGAGAAACAATTCAGTGGATGATTTAAAAAAAAAAATCATGTCAGCGAAAAAAAAGGGAATTTGCTCCTGGATTCAGACTATGTTCACCAACGTTTAACCTACAGCAAGTACTTACAGTTTATAAACCCTCTATACAGACTTTTATAAGAGAAATCTTCTTGACTCTAATGTCCCAGTTATTGGATATCTAATCACTGGATGCACAAGAATTAAGGGGCTGATCCTGCAGTTTTTTACTCATGGTAGTAATCCTTATTCACCCCAGCAGCGCCATTGATACTATATGTGCTTTAAAAATTGCTAGCTAATAGATCTGTATATTCAAGACCATTCTAATCTTCTCTTGAGCTTTTTAAGGCAATGTTCATCATTTGCATGAATAAAACAAGAATGTGGAAAACATAGGAATCTAAAATTCAGATGAAAATCCTTTATGTAAAATAAATGATAAAATCTGGGTGCCTTTGCATATGAATGATATCCTTAGGGCCTAATTTTCTCTAATGTGCTCCTTCAAAGTCTGATCTCTGATGCCATCATGACATGTTTTAAGCTGTACAAAATTAAAATTTGTAAAGTTTTTAGAGCCTTATCCCGCTACATCTTATTCATGTGAATAGTCCTTTATTAGCAGCAAAGCTAGCTATTTTGTGGCGCATACGGTATGGTACAATTTCCTTCTGCCCTAATTAATTCTGCTGTGAGTTCCATATGGGAATAGGGGTGTGTCCACAAAGACCTCATTGCAGGATCAGGGCCCAAAATAAACAAACTTTAGCACAGGTTACTGTTGTCCTCTTCAGAAATATACTTACAGAAATATACTGTAAGAATCATCCCTTCCCATTATACCTAAATATAGGGAGGCCACAGTGTCCATCAGATTTCAAATAAAATGGGTTTCATTCTCTCACATGCTTCTTGATAGACAATAAATTAAATCCTCGCAATGCATGTGCACAATTGGCCAATGTTATTAACCAGTGATCTTCAGCTCACTGCTGGCTCTTTCACAGTGTGCAAAAATACAGGAGACCTATTCCTGCGCAATACTTCTCCTACTAATACTTCATGCAGCACAAAGGGGGCAGGACCATGTTCCCAGTCCTCATTCTGCACCAGCCAGCAGAGCTATTGCGGCCCAAATAGGGAAGCATGATTTACCATCCTAAGGGATAATGCAGCATCCCTGAGCACTGGGAAGTTTCAGGAGGAATTGTACCTCCTGAGGCACAATCTCTGCCAGAGCAGCCACTTGTATTGAGTGGCTCCACACCACTCCTTACTCAGATCTGCACCTTATATAGCTCTAAGATTGGAAACTGCCTTCTGCTCCCATTGTTCAGCCTTATGCTGGCCACCCATAAAAGGCATTCATGAAGTAAGAGGTTTCTTGCATAATTTACATCTCAATCTTTGTGTTTCAAAATATTGATTTGCATTCACCAGAAGTACTTGCAAAGAGTTATCAAATACATGAAACAAGCAGTGAAATCTTTGCATGTAAATTGCATTTCATGTGTAATTGTATCTAGAAATTTCCCTTAAGGTTCCCATTTGTCATGAGACTCATTGTGCATCGCTCAGTTTGTTTCGTTCTTCAAAGGTTCTTCTCTCGCCTTCTCCTCCTTCCCTCATTTTGCAATGCGTAAGTTAGGGAACCTCACTGGAATTGTAGAACCAGATGTTGTAAAAGGCACTGTTGACTAAATGTCACTGTAAGATCACCAGTTAACTGTAGGGAATAGAAACGAACAACCTTGTGCACCCAAATAAAAATGTTACTGACATTCTGTGCTCTGATGAAAACGAGTGCAAGCTGCATGTCATGCAGACTGATTACAGCTTTTGCAGTTGCACTAGTGTTGATTTATGCTTTAGGGCTTTAGACCAAATCCTCAGCCGGTGTAAATCAGTGTTGCTCCACTGATGTCAACACCACCGTGCAACAGCTGAGAATCTGGCCTGCTGCCTTCAAACACTATGCTCTCCTGTCATCAGAATGTCTTATTTTGATGGGTTACAAAGGATCTGTGTAATTCACTATTAATCCAGGAAACTCATTGCCATGGACTAGCTACACAGTCAGTGAGATCTGGCTTAGAGAAGCAGTAAATAGATTTATGTCAAGGGTGATATATATATATGTAAGAGGTTATCGATAGTGATATATATATATATATATATATATATAACCTCTTACATAAAAGGGCTAATCCTGGTTGACATTATAGCTGAGGAAATTAGTCAGAGAGAAAGAAAAAATAGTTTGATGTTATACTCATGTATTATGTCAGTGGGCCAAATTTAGTTCTGGTGTAGCCCCACTGACTTTTCTTAAAAACTGTGACATATCGTCGTGTAGAGAAGCCAATGATTATAAGCTACCGGTATGAACATGCTTGAATAACTGGGAGATTTCTGCTTTCTGACCTGCATCTCAACCCCAATACACTGTCCTCCCTACCCACCTTTTGGCACCAGTGAGAAGTCAGATGAATCAGAATCCATCATGTGGACCTGACAGGAGAATTTTGCCCTTCATTTATATTATACACAAAACTCCAAATGCATGTTCAAAAATTCAAGAACCTCTTTATTTATCTAATTAATGTTGTTCTTACCTAAGATCCATGTTAAAAAAGAAAAAAAAGATACTTTCATACTAGGTAAGATTTTTAAAAATATCTTAGTTACAGCTTGATATATGTTTATTTCCTTTGCTCTTTTCATTATTTTCTTAGACTCTAAAACATTTTGTGCTGAAACTTGCACTGTGTCCACCCCAAAACATCTGCTTCTCATACTGGGGGGGAGGGATAGCTCAGTGGTTTGAGCATTGGCCTGCTAAACCCAGCGTTGTGAGTTCAATCCTTGAGGGGGCCACTTAGGAATCTGGGGCAAAATTGGTCCTGCTAGTGAAGGCAGGGGGCTGGACTCAATGACCCTTCGGGGTCCCTTCCAGCTCTAGGAGATAGGTATATCTCCATATATATAAAAAAAAAAAAAAAAAGCCATCATGTTGAATTTATGACTCTGTCCTGATTCCAGAGGGAGGCCAAGACTCCATTCTATAACCAGTTATTCCCCATTTTGTAGCTGTGCATTTCATTTTTCCTTTCTAAGTGTTATACTTTGCATTTTCAGACCAATTCTCTAATTTATCAAGGACATTTTGAATTATAATCCTGTCCTCCAAGTGTTTGCAACCCCTCCTAGCTTGGTGTAATCTGCACATTTTATAAGCATACTTGCCACGCCATTATCCAAGTAATGAATGAAAAGATAGACCCCTGCAGGACCCCATTAGAGATGCCCTCTCAGTTTCACAACAAACCATTGATAACGGCTCTTTCTATGTTTTCCATTATTATTATTATTATTATTATTTATTTTATTTATGAATTATTATATTTTGTTACCAGTTTAAAAGAGATATTAAGGGACCCACTTCTCCTTTCAAGTACACCAGTATAATGTCATTAACATCAGTGGTGCTTCTCCTCATTACACTAGTGTCACTCAGAAGGGAATCAGACACTAAGAAATCTGTGCAGAGGTTCTCTTACATACTTTTAAATGGCAGTGTGGTTGTATATGGGTAAGAGAATATATACGGTGTATATCTAGATAGAAATAGAGAGAAATATATGTATCTGAACATATAAAATATAGACAGATATTTGTTTTTGGTCCATCATATATTTTCACAATCTTGAAGTCCTTTCTCTTGCAAAAGTCTATTGAAGATAATACGAGTTTGGTCTGAATATGGAGTGAATAGAAAATGAGTAAGCACTTTAGTTTTAAGCGTTGTGCTCCTTTATAGTTATATACTCATTTACTGCAGATATTTTATGTCTTCCACTAGTGTTCTTAATCAATATAATAGCAACTGTTATCCAGATAAAGCCTAGCAAGTTTGGGAACATTCAGGTTCTTCTGAGAACAGGTATTTGGAGAAATGAGGGCAGTGTGGGCATTTAACTCTGCAACTGCATTTTTCTTGACATCATAAGCAGAGATTGGTTTGCAGTGAGATATATTGCGTCCCAGAAGTAGTACTGCCTGGTGTGAACATTTTTCCTGGATGTGGGCATACAGTATATGCGAGGAGCACCTGCAGATATTTTGTTCTCTTTTTTCGCACTCACATATTTATTATACTGTCTAAACCTGTGTAATTAGAACAGTCCTTGAGTCCCAAGCCTTGTTCCATTTTATGTATTGAGTATCCTCTGAAAAGATTATTTTAAACAAAATTACAGCACTTCTAGTTATGTACGTGCAGAACATCTTTAAACGAAGGACATGTTATGGATTTCTTTAATTCATATCTCAGAGTACTAGCATTCTCTGACTATTGCACATACCATTTTTGCTAACAAGCTTAACTGCAAGTCAGCAGTATGCAAATCCATTTTATATTCTTTGGGTACTTATATTGCTCATTTTGAATAAATAGCAGAAATTTGAAATACGGTTGTTGAAAAGTTACCAAAATTTAAAAGATAGCTTTAATAAAATTTCTAAACAAGTTGTACTGTTATATTTATAGTGTTCATCTTCCCTAATGGGAAAATTTGGTTTCAGTTACAACAGAGTTAACTCTAGATTTGCACTAGTGTAACTGAAAGCAGAATCTGACCTTCACACTCTGAATAAAATATAAAATAAAATAAAATAAATAAAGCTATACTTGAAGACTAAGCCCTAAATCAGAGCAGCAAGAACTTTTGCAAGATCCTGAGTGTCCTCAGCTGCTACTGATTTCATGGTAGTTGATGTCCATTGGTAGATAAGAGCTCTCAGTAATTTGCTGGATCAGATTCTCTGTTAGTAGTTGTTATTTGTAAACTTAATAGAAGGTTTTTCAGAACGTTAATAAATTACTAAAGCCCACTTAAGTGTTACTCTCCTCTTTCTGTTGCATCTCACAAAGCATGATGCTTTGTTGCCTAGATGTTTAGCCCATCTCAAGACGCATGATTATACTTAACACCTCCTCTTTAAGTGCTACTGCATATTTCCCAATCATTTTATTTGTAATAGTGTCTCATGTGTTATGTCTCCTAGCTCTACATACAAACTACCACACTTACAATATCCATGAACTTAAGTGCTTCAGTGGCCCTGGGGATGCTTTACATGCCGAAAGTGTACATCATCATCTTCCACCCTGAACTAAATGTCCAGAAACGGAAACGCAGCTTCAAGGCCGTAGTGACGGCAGCGACCATGTCATCACGGCTTTCGCACAAAGCTAGCGACAGGCCCAATGGGGAAGCAAAAACAGAACTTTGTGAAAATGTAGACCCAAACAGTAAGTATTTCTAAACCTATTACTTGGGTGTTTGTGTGTTCTGGGAATGTGTTGACCAATATTCTATTTTTAGATCCTTCATATAATCTGATCTCCTCCATTAAAGTTTTTATGTAATATATTTCTTTTAATATCTCCATGGATGTCCTTTTTATGACATTCACTCTTTTCTTCCCACCTTTTTGACGCTTGCCTACTGGGAAAAACTCTTCAGACTATGCTTGATAGCTGGGAGCAACTCCTCCTCCTCCTTCTCCTCCTCTGGGAACATTGCTCTAAGAACAGTATTGACCCCACCACTGTACAATCATACACACCCCGATGTAATGAGATCTAACTTCCATCCTAATCCCTGCAGCTATAATTTCCAGTCTGAACATTGGAGGCAGGACTCAAACCATAGTATTCAGGAGCAGTGGGTTGTCTCAATCCTTTCTGCGTTAATGTACTTGGGCTGTGGTTATTTACTTATGATGTGCATAGCCAAATACTTGTACACACACACACACGCACACACACACAAAACCCTGTTAAACGCCCTGAGAGAATTCCCAGCTAAAGGTTTGATCCAGCTCCCTGTAAGAAACATACATCTCACTGAAGTTCATATGAGTCTTTCCATTGATTTTAGAGGAATCTGGACAGAAAGGATTTTTCCAATTCCTTTAATTTCCTTAATGTGGATGTCATGGTATATTGTAGCACAAAATCACATACTGAGGCCATCAAATTTTATTTGCATTTGTATTTGAACCTGGCTGGAATTCAGGAAGGGAGATAGCTGAACAGCATATTGGAAACGTTTAGGCATGTCTGCAATGTTTGTGTAAACCAGATCAGAATGTGAAGAAATACCCCTTCTTTGCTCAGATTCAGTTCATCCATTTGCTGCTAAAACCCCTGCCGCTTCCTGTCTATTAAATGATGGTCTGAATAGCTGTCTTGAAGTAGAAGCTCTGCTGCCAAAGCAAAGTGAAAATGGCTAGCAAACACAACATTTCCCCCCCTTCATTCACCACTCCCCTTGAGTATCTCCCCTGGGTGGTTGTATCATACATCTGTACGAAATATGTTCTAATTGAACAGAGAAACCAGGATTTCTTCTTCAAAAGGGATGGACACCCTTATTAAGGATTGGTTGTAGAGTCACAAATCAGTAAAGGAAACAACCCTAATCAATCAAGGCCAAGATTCTGACTTCTTACTCAGGCTGAATAGAACCTTACTCATGAGGACTGCTATTGAAGTCAACAGGATAGGATTACTTGAAGAGTAAGGTACTACCCAGCATGAATTAAGGAGGCAGAAATTTACCCTAAATTAAATTCCCATTATTCAGTACAGTAAATCTATCTATTTCGCCATATAAAATCCCTCCCCTCCAAAATAATTCCTGTTCTTTAAATCCACTCACTGCTGTGATTTCTGTGCTGCTACGGTCCAGTCCCACAATGTTCTGAGCACCTTCAACTCCCACTGATTTTAACACCTAACACAGCCAAGCTGGAGATGCACTAAATTGGCCTTTTGAATGAGGAATCGGGGAAGAGAGGGAAGGAGGAACAATAACAACAACAGAGTAGGAAGAAGGAACGTGCTAAGATGAAATATAGCTAGAGAAGGGAATGAGAAAATGAGTGTGCAAGTAAAGCTGCATTTTCACAGATTACCATTCTAGTAAAGCTGATGGATTTTTTTTTTTTCATGGAAAATTTTGACTTTTCAGTAAAAAAATCAAAAGCTGAAAAAACAAAAATTGTCAGTCAAATGCTTTGGGTTTAAAATGGAAAAAAATTAATTTGGAAATACTGCCACGGTGACTCATGGGATACATATCTGAGGTGCCTCGTGACCTTGTTTTCCTCCATGGGTCAAGATCCCTGGCTGAACTACATAAGAGCAGTCGTACTGGGTCAAACCAATAGTCCATCTAGCCCAGTATTTGTGTACCTGACAGTGGCCAAGGCCAGATGCTTTAGAGGGAATGAGCAGAAAAGGGTAATTTTTGAGAGATTCATTGCCTGGCAGTTAGAAGTATAGGGACACAAGGAGCATGGGGTTGCATCCCTGACCATTATGGCTGATTGCCATTGATGTACCTGTCCTCCATAAACTTATCTATTCTTTTTAGAACCCAGATACATATTTTTGGCCTTCCCAACAGCCCAGGGCAATGAGTTCCACAGGTCGATTCTGTGTTGTGTGAAGAAGTACTTCCTTTTGTTTGTTTTAAACCTGCTGCCTATTAATTTCATCAGATGACCTCTTGTGTTATGTGAAGGGGTAAATGACACTTCCCTATTCAGTTTCTCCACACCATTCATGATTTTATAGGCCTCTGTCATATCTGTTTTAGTCATCTCATTTCTAATATGAACAGTTTCAGACTTTAATTTCCTCGTATAGAAGTTGTTCTATAACTCTAATGATGTTTTGTTGTCCTCCTCTGAACCTTTTACAATTCTAATATATATTTTTTGAGATGAGACAACCAGAACTGCAAACAGTACTCAAGGTGTGGGTGTACCATGCATTTATATATTGGCATTATGATATTATCTGTCTTATTATCTACCCCTTCCCTAATGGATCCTAATATTCTGTTAGCTTTTTTTGACTACTGCTTTACATTGAGTGGTTGTTTTCAGAGAACTATCCACAATGAATCCAAGATCTTTTTCTTGAGTGGTAACAGCTAATTTAGACCCCATCATTTTGTAGGTATTGTTGGGATTATTTTTTTCCCAATGTGCATTAGTATGCACTTATCAACATTGAATTTGTTGCCCAGTCACCGAGTTTAGTGAGATTACTTTCGTAACTCTTTGCAGTCAGCTTTGGATTTAACTGTCTGGATTAATTTTGTGACATCTGCAAATTTTGTCATCTCACTGTTCCTCCACCTTTTCCAGATAATTTGTGAATACATTGAACAGCATAGGTCCCAATAGAGATCACTGGGGAAGCCCGCTATTTACCTTTTTCCCTTCTGAAAACTGACCATTTATTTCTACTCTTTGTTTCCTATCTTTTAACCAGTTCCATGAGAAGACCTACCTTCTTATCCCATGACTTCTTACTTTTCTTAAGAGCCTTTGGTAAGGGACCTTGTCAAGGGTTTTCTGAAAGTCCAAGTACACTAAATCAACTGGATCATCCTTTTCCACATGCTTGTTGACTCTCACAAAGAATTGGTGAGGCATGATTTCCCTTTAGAAAAACCACATTGACTCTTCCCCAACCTGTTGTATTTATCTAGGTGTCTTATAATTCCACTCTTTGCTATAGTTTCAACCAATTTGCCAGGTACTGAAGTTAGGTTTACCAGTTTGTAATTACCAGGATCACCTCTAGAGCCTTTTTTTAAGAATAGGCATTACATTAGCTACCCTCCAATCATCTGGTATGGGAGTTGATTTAAGGTTACATACCACAGTGAGTAGTTCTGCAATTTCATATTTGAGTTCCTTCAGAATTCTTGATGACTTATTCCTGTTTATTTTATTGGTTTGTTCCAAAACCTCCATCTGGAATAGTTCCTCAGATTTGCCACCTAAAAAGAATGGCTCTGGTGTGTGGATCTCCCCCATATCTGCTGTGAAGACCAATGCAAAGAATTTGTTTAGTTTCTCTGCAAAGGCCTTGTCTTCCTTGAGTGCTCCTTCAGCACCTCAGTCTTCCAGTGTCACCACTTCCTGTTTGGCAAGCTTTCTGCTTCTGATGTACTTAATTATTTTGATGTTACTTTCTGTCTGTATCTTTAGCTAGTTGTTCTTCAAATTCTTTCTTGGCCTACCTTTTTCTACTTTTACAGTTGACTTGCCAGAGTTTATGCTCCTTTCTATTTTCCTTACTAGGATTTGATTTGATTTCCAATTATTAAAGGATACCCTTTTTACTCTGCTGTTTAACCATGGTAGCATTATTTTGGGGCTCTTAGTGTTTTATTTAGTTATTTACGCTTACATTTTGAGCCATATTATAGTGTTTTTAAATAGTGTCCATGCAGTTTGCCGTCATTGCAGTTTTGTGATTTTTCCTTTTAAATTCCATTTAACTAGTTTACATGCCTTTTGTAGTTCCTCTTTTTGAAGTTAAATCCTACTGTGGTAAGTTTCTCTGGCATTTTTCCCCTGAAAGGATGTTAAATTTAATTTATATTATGGTCGTTATTGCCACGTGCTTCAGCTGTATCCACCTGTTGGACCAGATGCTGTATTCCACTTAGGACAAAATGAAGAATTGCCTTTCCTCTTGTGGGCTCCAAGTCGAGCTCCTCCAAGAAGCAGTCATTTTATGCTGTCTAAGAAATTTTATTCCTACATCCCTTCCTAGGATGACATATACTCACTCAATATGAGGATAGTTGAAATCCTCCATTATTATTGTGTTTTCTGCCTTTGTAGCCTCTCTAATCTCCCTGACCATTTCACAGTCACCATCACCATTCTGGTCAGAAGGTCAGTAGTATACTTCTAATGCTATCTTCTTATTGTTCAAGAATGGAATTTCTACCCATAAAGAGTCTATAGTACAGTTGGATTCTGTTAATATTTTTACTTTATTTGATGCTATGATTTCTCTCCCATATAGTGCCACTCTCCCGCCAGTGTGACCTATTCTGTCAATACTGTATATTTTGTACCCTGCTATTACTGCATCCCATTGATTATCCTCCTTCCACATACTTTACATGATGCCTATTACATCAATACCCTCATTTAATGCCAGGCACTCTAGTTCACCCATCTTACTATTTAGACTTCTAGTAGTTGCATATAAGCACTTGTACATTTTGATAATATTCAGCTGCTTGCCTTCATGTGTTACGTTTAACTGCTCCTCACTAGCTCCTACCAGTATTTTACCAACTTCTTTCCTATCCTCTTTATTAGGAGATAGAGTTCTCCCTTTAATAAATTCATCCCTAAGGGATGTCTCTGCCAGAACCATGTGCTCTTCTGCACTTGTCAGCTTTCCTCCAGCCCTTACTTTAAAAAATCCTCTACTAACTTTTTAATTTTACATGCCAGCTGTTTGCTGCCATTTTAGTTTAAGTGGGGCCCATCCCTCCTATTCCTAAAAGGTACCCAGTTCCTAATAAAGCTAAAACCCTCTTCCCTACAGCATCCATGCATTGAGACCCTGAAGATCTGTTTTGTCTTTCTGGCCCTGTGCGTGAAACTGGAAGCATTTCAGAGAATGCTACTATGGAGGTCCTGGGATTTACATCTCCTATGATGCACCTTGATGGTATTACTTAATTGACCCTTTTCCAGTTGTTGCATATTCAGTTTTGAATTTTGTGTAATTGAAATTTTCAATGAAAAGGAGACTTTTTCATGAAAAATGTTGTCTAGTTTAAAATCCAGTTTTCCTTGGAAAAACAGTTTTTTAGCCATTCCTATGTTGTAGGCTAGGATTTCCAAAAGCACCTAACAGAGTTGGGTGTCCAAATCTCATAAAAATCAATGAAGTTTAGGCACCTAACTCTCTCAATCTCCTTTGAAAATCCCATCCTCAAGGACCAATTTCTGATCTCTTTTATACTACTTTTTAAATCTGGAGTACATTGTTACTGAGAGCAGAATCTTATTCACAAAGGGTAATACAAATAATAATAATGAATAATAATTCTAACTTACATATGCGGGAAGAATTTTTTTGTATTCTCCTTCATATGCATATCATATTCCTAAATATCTACGTACATTTCTCAAGTTGTCTCATCAGGAGCAGTATGACTATATACTGTGTTAACCTTTCTGCCTTTCTGCAAATACTATTTTGTGTAATTTTACATGATTAACAAACTGAAATTTTCTTTGAAGTATATATATATATATATGTGTGTGTGTATGTGTATATACACATGCAATACTATTCTATGTTAATACTAATAGAGGCATTTACTATTCTTCATTTATAGAACATGTGCACTAATGACAATTGTTAGAAAATCTAATATAACAAGCTAGACAACTCGTGCTTAAGATGTTTTAGCATCATGACCCTGCAACATTAATATTAATGAGAGCTTTGCCATTGACTTCAATGAGTGTAGACTCAAACTCATAGGACATATTCTGTGAACTCCTAGATTGGATAATTTTGGTGAAAAATGTTGAAATTTCACTTTTCAATGTACAAATATTTAAAAAGAAATATGGTTAGAATTCTTGCAACTATTTTGGTGTTTTGGACAGCTATAATAGAGAACTGTTTCATTTAAAAAAAAACATTTCAAAGAAATGTTGAAAAACTTCAAATATCAAAAAGCCACTGAAAAGTTTGTGGAAAAATGTTACCAGTGTTTCAATAATAAAATGTATTTTCTAGCGCTGAAACAAACATTTGATGAAATTTCAGAATTTTGAAAAATATACAGAAACAATGGTTCTCCTCCCCCATTTTTCAAACAACTATCAGCTGGTCAATTTTTTTTATCTCTAAACGTTGACTTTCAAAAACAGTTGATTTCCCCCTAAAATTACTGTAAGTGTTCTTCCACACCCCATCCCCCCACCTTTTTTTGCAACCCACTCTAATATTTTTTCCAGTGAGTAGACTACAGCTAATTGTTATCAGTGGAGGAAACTAAGGGGGTTGGGACAAAAGCAGTGGATGCCCCCCTTAGTTCTGAATTGTTGTGAGGTAACACACAGATGATTAAACATAGATTGTCATTTCCCGGTTTCCATCATTACACAGTATGTTACATCTGAAGGCAAAAATTGAAAGAGGGTTGAAGGATGAGGAGGAGCCCATACAGTCAGTATTAGAAAGTGGTGCCTTAGGGTACAGATCTTATTTTCACATCGAAAGTTTTTATTTGTTTCAAGTGAGTAAGCACAGTTTTGTTCGCAAGTTTGATTTTCAAAGGCATTTCCTGGTAACTCTACTGCTCTGAATTTTGTTCAAGCATTTTATGGTGAAGGTGCCATTTATATTTTGGGGAGGGGGAATGTTTCATACTGAGAGTAGTTCTGTGCTGAACCACCAGCATGAGATTCATGTACCTCCAAACATTGGGGTGACTGATGACTGAACCCAAGTAAACCAGATGTTGGTTGCCCAAGCTATTTAGCTGCCAAAAGCTTAGGATCAAAAATAAAATAGCTTTACCAAATGAAAGAAAGAAAGAGAATATGTTTTACTAAACCTCCATGTATACTGCTGGCATTTAATCCAAAGAAAAATAAAAGATACAGGTCTGTCGCATCTTAGGCGCTTTTAACATGCGCGATTTCAGCTTTACGCGGTCGGCAAAAACAAAAACAAAAAGAGAAAAATAACAATTTAAATACTGTTTCTGTAGTGCGGGCGATGCTGCCCGCCATTACACTCAATGTAATTTTGACTATTCGCGATTTTCACTTTAGGCGCTGACTGCGGAACGTAACCCCAGCGTAAGATGAGACAGACCTGTATTACGCAGTGAACCAGAAATGTTTCATGTAAAACATTGACATCAGTATATTTGTAAGCCCAAAGGTTTCTTAGCATTATTGGCATTCTGTAAGGGCTTGATCCTGCATGGTGCTGAGCAACTCCTCAGAAATGCTGAGCATCCCCAACTCCCATGAGACTTGAAGCTGCTCATAGCTGTGTAGAGAAGCACTTGGCACTTAGCAGGACTGAGCCTAATTGTGGAAGTTTAAAAGTGAGTGCAAAGAGTGGAACTGCAATCATAAAGGAAGGAAAACAACCCAAGATATAGGGGCAATGATTATATGTCCCGCCCAGTAGAGGAAATAAGGAGTGCTACTGGTCTTGGGTTGGAATGTGAGAGGAGTGGGAAATTTCACAAGCTGTGCTCTCCTGATGTGAATTGAAAGAGGTTTCATGATCAATGGAATGCTTTAAGACCAAGCTTTTCAATCTTTAATAATTTCATTTTTAACAATTCTGATAATCATTACATCTGGTATGTGCATGCTTTTACTCATTTAACAACTTTGTTCTGCTATTACATGTTTGCATTAAAAGTGTTCTCCAGCAGCTTAAGATGAGCAGAAATTGGTCCACAGCAGCTTTCTTCCTTTAACAAGTTCATTCTTCTCTCGTGCGTTTCTTTGGTTGAATTTCACAGTATTTGAAAAGATGCTCTTCATCATGTCTTAAATTGAGTGAATAGAGAATTCCCATTCTTCCTTATCCATAATGTATTTGTGTTTCCGCTGCAAGAGCAGAATGTCAAACTTGGACAAAAATAAAAATCTCCAACCCATACTTAGCTTATGGTGAGGATTTATGTATAATTACTGCTTATACTTAGCCACTTACATAAATGTATGGCTTTTGCAAAATACAGCAACAGGAAATCAAGATCTCAGTGGTTTGGTAGTGAGAGAATTGTCTCTCTAACAAGCTAGAAATAGTAGACCTTACTGACAGGCCATTTGCTTTTCAAGTATTCTAGTGTTTAAGAATCCTTGAGTAGCAAAGTATTCTGCATTTTTCCATCAGTGTGACTGCAAAACTGCCTCCTTTTTTAGGATTTTCCAGTGTTCCCTTCACATAGCAATTTTCATGGTGAAAAAGTGCACCTACAAGATAAGTAAAAGAACCAGACTAATGTTATTTACTCAGACTATCATAGCTGACTCCTGAAGCAAGAATTCTAAATGGAGTGGAGAATGTTAACTAACCTGGCAATGTGATTCCAGTGTGTAGCTTGCGAGGAGAACAGCTGCCTTTCTTATCTTGTACTTGCCAACTGAAGATTCTTCTATGTGACTTTTTGTTGTTTCAAAACCCTCTCAAGCATATAGTACATAGTGTCCCAGTGAGCTGGAACTCCTGAGACCAGTGTTTTGGCATGCTGTTTTCTTTGCAGGAGCAGACTAAGGATTTTTTGTGACTGAATAAATCAATAGATTGCCCTGCAATTGCATATGGCACCCTCTGACATGTTCAAGAAATTGGACCCACCAAAATAGCGGTGGGCAATTTTTTTCACTTTTGTGATTTTCCTACTTAGATTTTGCTTTGTGATTGACAGTGGTCTTTCTCATAGAGTAGTCTACTAATTTATGATAGTGAGTAGCAGAGGTGACACATCAGTACGATATAAGCCAGGCATAGTAAGCAAAGTGAAGTAAAACAGAGTAGCTTGTTCAGTTAGGGATCCCCTCACCTCGCTTGGAGATGAGGTACTGTAGCTTGTTGAGATGTGGCAAAAAGAATGGTGTGACCAACTATCTATGGCAGAACTTTCAAAATGGCCTGATTTTTAGAAGTCTGAGCAACTCCTATTGAAGTAAATGGGGGTTTCTAGTGCTCAGCACTTCTACAAATCTGTCCAAAGTTACTTTCCCTTTGACTTTGTGTTGAATAGAAATCACTAGGCAATCAACGTAGCTTGCAATTTTTCGTGAGACATAATTGGTGCCTTTTATAACTAAACAAAACTTGATGTATTTGTTTCCTTTATATAATAACTTTATTATATGTTATCCGAGTTATGTGGCTCTGCTGTTAGTGCAGTATAAGCAGATCAAAAATGAAAGCCCCACTCTGACATGCCTCTCTATCTCAGAAATGCAAGATAATAAGAATACAACTTTGTCAATCCTCATTTTTGTGGGTGTTAAGAATGTATATTGGCTGTATTGATTCCCATCAGCAAGCTGTGAGTGGTGTATATGAAATGAAAACATCCCATGTCTCAGAGAGAGTTATAGAGACTGCTGCGCAAATGCTACTGTGCTGTGCTGTTTTGTTTTTGTTTCTTCATTTGTGTTGAACCCTAACATCACTGACACAACGTTGCCTGTTACGTCTTTCTGAGAAAAACCTTAAATGGCTGCTGGTGTTGCTGGGAAACCTCAGAGCGATTGCATGGATGAGGGTGGCTGGCTTCTGAGAGAAAGGGGAACTAAAGCAAAGCTTTTCCAGGGCTGGTGCAGATGGGAAGTATCCAACCAGTCTCTTTCATATGTAGTAGGCAGCTGCTCCTATGTTCAGAGGTACCTGAACTTTTGTGAACTGGTTTGTTTATTTTTAATCCACAGCAAATTGTATATATTGCAAGCTTTTCACTGTTACTGTTCTAATCCCAGATCTTCAATCGAATAAATTTTATGATCTCAGTGACAGGACAAAACAAAAAGATTCTATTGTGAACATATTGTACATATCAATATATTTACTTTTCCTGTAGAATGCATACCACCAGTAAGAAAGAGTGTACAAAAATCTGTTACTTGGTACACTATTCCACCTACAGTATAGCTTTTGCCTGCTTTCCAAGAAGGTAAGAAATAATCGAGCTTTTTTACTTTATTATATATATTTTATATTAATATCAAAAAGAAAAAATATTAGAACTGTGCACTGGTTTAGCTGTGTTGGAACAAGAATCTACCCTAAAAATTGTTCATATTTCCACTAGCAAGTGTTCACATTTAAAGGAAAGACTATAAAAAATAGAAATGTTGGGCCAAAACTTTAGATGATGTAAATTGCTATAGCTATATAGCTAGGTGGTGATGTTATTATTGAACTTGATGGAGCTACATCAGTTTAAACCTGATGAGGATCTATTCTAGCCCATTCACTATAAATTAAATATGAATAAAAAGTTAGCAAAAAATATTTACAGCAATTATGTCTAAGAACTGGCAAGATGATTTCTCTGGGAGCATAAAAGTAATATAGCACTAGTATGTGGTCAGCTTTCTAGATTTACAAGCATTTTTGTAGGGTAGAGAATGCCAGTGGAATGATGTCTACTCTGGAATAGGGGTTTGTGAGCAATTTTTGAGGGTTGATTTTACTGAGTGTTATTACTACACACTTTGTGGACAGGTGAATTAATTTTGTGTTTGTGGACTTATCAAGGAGGACTTGCTGTGTTCCAGAGGAATTTGGGTAATAAGAGTCCATTTGATAATTTTGTGAAAAACAATACTGTTAATAAACATTTTTTATTTCTGAAATTGTGTGTGTGTTTGTGTTGTGTTTTTGACCTTTTCTTTGTGATTTTGCCCATAGATGAAAAACATTGTCGTTGTTATGGTGTTACTCATATTATGTGCTGGAAAATAAATCTGTGTAGCTTTTTGGTGGAGCTACAGGGTCATGAAAGTTCCGGTCAGCTGAGCCAGAATACCTGAGAACTTACAATAGCAAGCCTAGGAATGGTTAACAGGGGTATTACTTGAATTATGTCTATATTGTCGAAGGGAAAGATCAGAGATAAAGGATCAGATTCTTAGTTGGAATAAATCAGCATAGCAATATTGAAAATACATTTGGATTCAGTTTGACTTCTGGCTGAACATTCTAACTGGTCCTTATTTCATTTGAATCCATTCATGTAATCCTAACTTAAAGCAGAAAGATGTGTTATATATATGAAGATCAGAAAGCAGAGAGATACTAAAGGAGCATAATCAGTGAGGTCAAAAATAACTAGTGTGGGGAGGGGAACAAGTGCCTGGAATGGAGAGGACATGCAAGATATTATTTCAGGTCAAATGATAGGGATATTGGAGGGGTAGCAGGTAACCACGGAAGACCAAATTGCCAAGGAGGAAAATTAGAAAGGTAGAAATAAATAAATGAGGTTGCCAATCTAGAAAGAAATAACTTTTTTTATATTTAATAGGCAGATATAAGGAATTGGCACAGCACGCTCTAAAGCAGAATTCCTTGTAATGCTCCTCTATATTGTGAAAACCATAGTTATCCTGATGTGTGGTAGGCATTCATTAGTTGATTCTTGTTCATTGCTTTCAACACATCCAGGGGTATTGTCAAAACCATGCAAGAGATTCGGATGCTTGATTCCTATTAAAAATTAAAGGACATTCAAACCCCTTAAGCTGATTTGAAAATATCAGCCCTACAGTGCTATGGAAGTGCTAAGGATGATGGTGACGATGATCTGATCCTGAGATTCTCTCACAAACTGTAGAACTCTTCTGTTTGCATCCTTCTACAACAAGTATTTTCCTAGTTGGGCTGATTGTTTGTCTGGATGTTATAACCTTTTGGTTTGCTTTTCCAAAAAAGAACAGGAAAAAATCTGCATTCCCTCATGTGCTGTATTAAAAGCAAACACAATGTTATCAGAAGGGGGGGGGGGGAAATCAACACTTATGAACAGATATTTGTTTGCTTACTAACCAATCTGTGTTTACACATAAGTATTGTACTACCCTATTACCTGACTATGTCAATTTCCCATAAATGATGTATGGAAACGTGTATTTATAAACCTTTTCAATTGTTTCCCAGGAGTGACAAAAAATATATTTATTTACTTTTAAAATTGATAAAACACAAAAACTGTATATAGTATCTAGGGAAGGGTAGTTAAAGTTGTGCCTTACCTGAATGATGTGAAGAAATAATGAGAGAGAGAGAGAAGGTGGGTAAGGTAATAGCTTTTATAGGACCAACTTCTGTTGGTGAGCTAGATAAGCTTTCGAGCTCCACAGAGCTCTTCCTCAGACACCTGAAGAAGACCTCTGTGTAGCTAAAAGGAGGGTAAGGGGAAGAAGCAACTTTACTTTCTAAATTGTAGCCTCTGGAGTCAACAGGGGGTCAGTATCCATTGTTATATTACCCTCCCTTGAGGGTTAGGAAGGGCTTCTTTTTAGGTATAAGGGGAGACCATTTATAGCGGAAGCATTATTTATTCTCTCTCCACAGTCTGAGAGGCCCCTCCTGTGGACTAAGGTGGTATGTTTCTTCCAAACCCCCGCTCATAGTCAAGAAATGGAAGCAATGAGTGCAAATGTACGGTTGTGCGAAAAGCGGGTGTTGCCTGCTAGCAACTGGCAACGGGAAAATGTCAGTTCATTTCAGAACAAGAACCTCAGATGAGCTGAGTTGTATTCGTAATGTCAAACTAAGTGGATTAGGCATTCAGCAAATTGTGTTTACTCATTCCTACAGGAAAGACTTTTGCATTTTTCCTCGGTGAATAGTTACAGAAATACAAATTCAGCCTATTGTGCGTGCCTTGTAAATTTTGGACATGTACTGACATCACAGGGACTTTAGTTTCTCTAATTTTTATGCAAGCAGCTGTTTCACTCCTTCATAGCAATACAGTTTGCCCTAGATTTTAAATAGGACATTTATTTGCAGCAAGGCTGTACCTGCAGTCCTTCGGCATTTCACATTCCTTCAGCAGAGGTGATTGTGAAAAACACTGCAACTCATTAATACTCCTTCATCATTTGAGTCTGTTTTCCAGTGAATTATGACATCTTGTGGAACAGATGCTCAGCAGGTATAAATCAGAATAGCTCCATTGTCTTTGCTGGAGCTATGCCAATTTACCCCAGCTGAGGTTCTGGCTGCATATCTTCAAACACCAATGATCTTTTTCAGCTGGGCTAGGTTTTGCAGCTTTCAGTTGTAAGAAGTTAAGAACAAAAAGATTTGAGGCTATCACCCAGCAAAAATATCATGTGAACCAGATACTACAACTGGAACCTTCCAGAAGAACCCTGTTCTTGGTGTTCCTTTTAGAGTCAGTTTAGAGTAAGCTTGTTCTGTGCGCTGCTTTAGGCTAAAAGCAAGTCTGCAGTACTAACTGAATTAATCTGAAAATGCCAATCATTGAATATCTCTGCAAGGGCAGCTTTGTTTCTTTAGAATTGCTAAAGAGCTGTGAGAGCAAGCTTTTATACAAAGCAGGATGATTAACACCAGTGAGACTATTAAACAATTATAATAGTATTAGAAGTTACAATAGCTCAGCCTTAATCCAAGGCAGGGTCTCTTACGGTCTGTGACTGGGGGTATAGTATTCTGCTTCAGGCAGATTTTCAGTTGCTTTAAAAGTAATTTTTTGCTAAATAACAAATCTATATGCACAGAAGTTTCTATGGTGATTGCTAAGCATTGAAATCATTTATAATGTATGTGCAACAACATGCTGGTAGAAATTGTTCCATACTATGGTCATAGCTTTTTTTAGAATACATTTACACCATAATTTAAAATTATGCACAGTAAGATGATACTCTTGTGATGTTTACTCCAAAGTGGAATTAATCCAATGTGTCCTTTGTTGAAGAGTAAAATTATTTATGAGCTGCCTGCTATGTACCATAATAACAATCATCTTCTTGCCTTTCTTCCTTCTGGGGGATGTGCTGTACATCCTCATCTCCCAGCCAGGTCACCCAACAGGGGACACTTTTCGGGGGCACTCAGCACTTCACAAGATCAGGCCACAAGTAATGTGTTAAAGCAATTTATGTGTTCCGGAGCTTATTGTATCTCAGACTATTTGGAACAGAATAATGACACCCTAAAGTAGCCTGGATTCCAAACTCATTTTCACTTTGTAACAAGTTAGTTTCATGTTCAGAAATAGTGCTCAATTTCTAACCGCTCTTGAACGATCTTCTGTTCAGCACAGACTGATGAGAGATGAAAGTGGGCAGTCAAAACTGAGACATAAAGAGGTTTTGACAAGTCTCCACTGCATCTATTTGTATTTTAAAATTGATGGCTGAAAAACTAAACCTTTAACATGGATACATGCTAATGATGTTAACCTGGTCATATTTTAAAATTTTTAGATCTATATGCATGTAAGTAAATCTCAGGTATGGAACCCTTCAAGTATACTTTAAGGTAACACTAATCCCTAATATTTATTTTCTCATATCCCAATTTCTTAACTTGGAAATACAGGTATTAAGATGATAAAATCACAAATCTTCCCCATTAGTCATTTAACAAATCTTTTAAAAATAAATGAATTGAAATAAATGAATGTTTTTATTTGCTGTACAACATTGATGCCCCCATTTCCACATATTTGCTGTTTGTCAAATCTTTCAGCTTTATTATTTATCAAAATCATAATACCAATAAAAGTTTCTACTAGACTGTAAGTTCTTTGGGCCAGGGATGGTGTACTACACTGTATTTGTACAGTGCCTAGCACGGTGGGGCCCTGCTCTCAGTTGGTCCCTAGACATCTCTGTAATAAACATGATTAATAATATGTGTCACAATAAATATAAAGCAAAATGATGGATTCATTTTATATCTAAAGCCCAAGTTTATTAACTCTAATCACTAGAACTGAGTGAATAATTTATTCACCTAGTTATGCAATAGATTCTGCGACCCTTACTCAGTATTTTACTCCATAAATAATCCCACTGAGATTGGCATAGTAAAGTACAATTCAATATGATTTTCAAGTGGCAGGATCTTTCCTTACATATCTTATTCTTATGTAAATTTTCCACAAACCGTTTAAAATTTTTTATTCTAATGTATTTGTTATAGGAGAATATTTGCAACATAATTTGTATGCATAATTCTTGGTTGGTAGTGATTAATGACAGTACTTTGGTAGTATAAACTGTATGAAGTTCAGCACCGGGGCTTTGTTGATTGGCTTTGTTTGGACATGGAGATCACATGACTTGGATGAGGCTGCCCCTCAGAATCAGGATTCTATCTGGGGCAAATACTCATGTTTACAAATTAACAATTCATTTCCCTTGAATATTCCCTGATATTTGCTTAAAAATCACAATTTCCATGAATATTCCTAACACTAAACTCGATCTATAAAATATTCATTTAAAGCAAACACAACGTGCATGAACAGAAGGCCATGGGCTTTCTCATTTGAGTAAATATCAGTGGTATTTTTTCAACTCTCTTGATGACCAAAAACTCAATCTTCCAAAGTGCTGAATGCCCTCAACTCCCTGTGTTTCCAGTGAAGCTGAAGGCATTGAGCATTTTGGAGGACATGGTATCAGGGTTAGAAACTAGCTAATAACATCCATGTATAGTAGCAGGTTTCAGAGTAGCAGCCGTGTTAGTCTGTATCCGCAAAAAGAATGAGGAGTACTTGTGCCACCTTAGAGACTAATAAATTTATTTGGGCATAAGCTTTCATGGGCTAAAACCCACAGCCTACGAAAGCATATGCCCAAATAAATTTGTTAGTCTCTAAGGTGCCACAAGTACTCCTCATTCTTCATGTATAGTAGGTTGGCTTTAAATCTTGTTTTCAGCTACATTATATTGCTAAACTTAAGCATTTTCCCAATGTTTCTCAGCTGACACTTCAACTGCTATTTACAGTTGCTTCACACATAGTGTGAGGACTAAGAAATGAATGGGAAACCTATCAGGAGTATATTTTCACTGCTGAGTCTTTCACACCACATATGCATTACCAAATGGTTACATTGGATTAACTGATGCAGAGCAGGTGGTAAAAAGAAACTGCTAAATAATAGCGACACATTACATGCTTATGGCATAGTTATAACTAGAAATGGCCCTGAGCTACAAGGTTGGGATTGGAACCCAGACATCATAAAGTCTGGGCTGCTCTTTTGTGATGATGCCACAATGTTAGCCTATCAACATTGTGATCTCCATCATCACGTGTGCTGCACCACATGCAATAGGCCAAAAATGTCTAATTTTCACAATGAACATAGGAAATGTGTGTGGGATGCTATTTTGCATTCCCTTTGTGTGGCATCTTAAGGTCTTGTGCTTTAGTGGTACACAGCCGATGAATAGTCACCTAAGGTTTAAAGTTGCTTCCTTATTCTCTTCTCCATGCACACCGATGTCTCAACAGTGCAAGACTGACACCCAAAGGAGTAGTGTGTTGATCTGGTGATAACTGTTAGCAGAGTGGCATTGGAGATGATCCTGGTGACCAGCAACAGAGACCGCAAATTCAAGACAAGACGGGAGAAGATAATTGATGGATGCACTGCAGCTAACTTACTATTAGATCTGTTAGCAGTAAGCACCTATGAATCAGGATAAATCAAGCACACATCATCATCACAGACACTTGTACCACTTTGCTGGTGACCTAGCAATGATCTTCAGATTAAAGGTTTATTCATGCCAGGCATCAGCTTACCAGGTGCCAGTGTGGTATAGATGTCTAATATTCAACCCTCATCCCCATTTCATGGCAGTGACTGTGGGGGTCACATGAGGTTGACCTACTCTGTTGTTCTTGTCCTTCGCTTGCTTTTATGAACCTTCAATACCCCTGTTCATTCTATTTTTTCTTATTTTCTGGTGCATTGCTCCTTGCCCCCTCCAACTGGACCAAATATTGGCATGGTATGTACATCTTGATTCTGTTGCGTGGTGGAAAAATTATTTCCTGATTTCAACACATTTTAGGCTTGATCCTGCAAGCCCTTGAATAGTGACAGCTCCAGTACAGGTCTGAAGAGAGACTAGATATGGACATAAGTATCTCGTTCTCTCTGTAGCAAGCTATTTACATGGACCCAATAACCACAGTACCCTTCTGTTTTACTGTTCATATTCTTTCTCTCTCGCACACTCAACTCTGTGTGCTCAGTCTCTAATTTGCTCATGTTACCCATCTAAAAGATATGGCAAATTCACTAAAGCCTCTGTGAATATCTTTTAATTCATCAAAGCCCAGGTGTTTCAGATACTTTTCCAGGGTAAAACTGCTTCTTTAGTCTTTAGATACATCCATATGTTTCCCCTTTATTACCTATTATTGCTCAATCCTAAATGGTCTGATTCATAAATCCTGCTTCAGCTTGTTTTTAAGAGAGAAGAATTTGGAAAGACTTCTTTTGTTTCCTGTTTCAGCACTACAGCACTAAAGCTGAAGATGGTTCAACAAAGCATAGATAAAGATTAGCTAAACTGTATTAATGCAACAGAGAACACCATTTATATTGATAAGGTTTAAAATCTTTGTTTAATACTTACTATTTTTTTCTCAGTCAGACAGAAATATAAACTTTTTTCCCTGTCCCAGTTTAGGATAGTTTTGGAAAGATAGTACTCAGTTTTGCAGCTATTATATGCCATTCCATGGACCTCAGATGCATTTTTAATTTGTTGTTATCTACAATTCAAAGGGAATCTATCTCCCTTTTATTATGAATTCCATGTATATTTTTCTTGAGCTTTTTCTCAAGTACTAGCTAATAAGTGTGAAGTTCACTTTATATCTTTGACCTGTTTCAGAGGCATCTCTAACTTGCATAAATTGATTGAGAGATGTGAATAGGTCTCTTCTATGCATAATGTAGCTGATGATGCTTGTACTTTTGTAAACTTCAGACGGAAGGTGGACTCATATAAGTGTTTATTAAAGAATTATTTATGCCATAGTGTATGTTATGAGAGTTATAGCCCATCTCTATTTGATGAGATTGAGGATGTCAAGCAGTAGTTAATTTTGCTATATTTACACTATAAGAGTTAGTATTTCGGAATTTCCTCTTTGGGCCTTGGTCCACATACATTTCTCTGCCAGTATAACTGTGTTGATTACAGCTTTGATTATTTTACCAAAATAGTTATACTGATACAATCCCTTGTGTGTGTGTAGTTATAAATGTGCCTTATAATGATATAGCTTATTCCCTTTCCTGTATGAGACTAAGCTATAATGGTATAAGCACTCTTAGAGTGGTATGAATGCATCCACTTGTACCCCTTTAATTATATCAGTAGTTTTGTTTGTGAATATAAAGAGGGAGAACTAAGACAGTGCAACATTCAGGCTTTATTCTGTCCTTCACTTACATTGGTTCTCTCAACATGTACTTCCTCCAAGTTCCTATATACATTCATACCATTCTGCCCCCTATTGGGAAGCTATTTAACATAATATAGTTACAGGTGTACATTAGTGGGTAAACAAGGCTTAAAAGGAAGGCTATAAGGAGAGATAAAGTGCATTCGGGGCAATATTTTGGAAAAGAAAACCTAGTGATTTGTGAACTTCAGCAGGTTGTGTGGTCTATTTGATGTGTGTGCGCGCGTGTGTGTGCGCGTGTGTGCGTGTGTGTGTATATGAACTACTTAGATTTTTTAGGTTTCCTCTCTTCAGCCATCTTCTCCATACCCCATTTGCCAATAGTACAGCCTTTAGCAGGTCAGTTAAAAGGGGGAAAACTTGCTCATGAATGGGCTGGAGAGATAGTGTAGGCGCTGATCTGAAGCAAGTGACTCATCAGTTATTGCTGTTCTTGATGTAATATCATTAATTGTAGCCCAAACAACACTAAATTCTCAATAGGATTTGGATAGTCTGACAATGCCTGTGACAACTATAAGTAGAAGAGGCATCTCCCTCTTTCTTTTATCCAACTGCTCCTTCCGTCTACATCTCAGGAAAGCGTTGAGGCAATAGAGTCATTACTATCTATGTCAATTGGACAGGTGATTAAGCCAGGCTTCAGGTTTATCATTTAAAAACAACAAAAGTCTGGAGTTTTGTTCCAAGAACTTAATTCCTCTTTCCCACATTTCAGTTGCATTTTCACATTGAATTTGCATTTTAATTGTCTCTGGTTGATCAAGGTCTGAGTACCTATTTGAGTCATTGTTTTCCTTCAGGTTTTATGCATCCATGACAACAGCCTCGTGCCCAGTAGCCTAGTTAAAGTCAAACAGCCTATCTTTTTCTAATCATCTGAGCATCATCGAGTGATTTTGCAGTTACTCTTCTGAGTACCACAATTTTGGTTCTTTCTTACAAGATCTCTAAGTTTGAAAGACAGCACATCGCTACTTTATATACTTTTAGAATATGTATATCAAGTAACCACTGAGTAATGTATGTGATTAAAAACGCAATGTATTATTTAAAGTTTGTTTATACAATCCCTCATAAATAAGTCAGATGCAGCGATTAATGCTGTGTAAGTACTGTAATAATGCCCACTCTCATTTTTACTACAGTAAGTTTGCTTGATATTTGATGGAACTTGGTTTCATGTGGGATTTTCAAACTCCCCTACCTAAGTTAGAAGCACAGGTCCCAGTGGCTTTTAATGGGCCTTGTCCTCCTAACGCTCTTGGAGTATGCTGGCAGAGGAAGCAGTACAGACCTGAGTGGCACTGTGACACCGTGCGCCGGGTCACTCCACCACTCACTCAAATTTGGCCTAGCTCCCCTGCCCGCACCCCCTGTTCATGATGGAGGGAGGCGGTCAGGCCAACCCTGAATGGGTGGCACTGCAACCTGCTGCTTGCCCCCCGCCCCCTCCATGTCTTCCATAACCACCAAACGGCTCGCCGCATCTCCGCCCCCCCCCCCCCCCCCCCCCCCCCCCCCCCCCCCCCCCCCCCCCACAACCCCCCCCCCCCCCCCCCCCCCCTCCCCCCACCCCCCAAACCCCCCCCCCCCCCCCCCCCCCCCCCCCCCCCCCCCCGAAAAGTCCAATGCATCTCACTGGTTGAGAACCTCTGATCTAGGGTGGAGGAAGGGGGCGGCACACTGAAGTTTTGCCTAGGGCAGCAGATTGTCTTGAGCATCCTCTGCTCACATTGGATATCATGTGAACGTGGCCTTAAATTGAGACCTGTGCTTTTCCAATGATTGTACTGTACACATTTTGTTCCCCCCCCCCCCCCCCCCCCCCCCCCCCCCCCCCCCCCCCNAAGCATGGATGGGGTTCTGATTAACTATGTGATTTTTTTATTATAGAAACATGGAAACAACTTAAGTTTGTTTTCTTTGTGTCGATAATGAGAGAGTAAATATCACCAGGCCTCTAGAATTCACAAACTGTGGGCACAACCCAGCTCCCACCGAAGTCTATGGTAAAATTCCCATTGATTTCAGTGTGTTGGGATTGGGCCTCTTTATATCTGAAAAGAACGAGTTTTGATAGAGTGCATTCATCTGTCTAAATAAATGAATGTTCCCAAATTTACTCCCCTGCCCCAAATCCCTCCCATCATTCATGTCTGTTAATTGGCTTTGGTGCTTGCTGTGTGCTTGCTTGCTTGAAGATTATAGTGTAGTCTCCTTTGGGGGCCTGGTGCTGAGGCAGGCTAGACTGAAAGATTCCTAACAAAGCTCTAACCTGCTATCCTTTGAGCTCTAGCCCCTTTTGGATTCCTTGACAAGGGGGTGGGGCTTACGCTGGGAGAATGGGGGTTTAAAAAGCCAGTTCCTAAGTGACCATAGGAGCTAGAGAACAGGGAAACTTTGTGAGACCAGAAATGGAATATGAGAGGCCGATACACCTAACAAACATACTCTGAACTTAGGCTAATAACCACCCCCGCCCTCCCCCCAAAAAGCCTTGCAAGAGTAAAAAGATGGCAGGCAGAAGTCCAGCAGCAGAGTGAGGGCTATCCAGCTTATTGCATTGTGTGCAGCTTGTATAATTAACTGCCTTTCGGGCAGGTAGCTTATGTGTGCATGTGTGGAAGCAGCTCATGGCCCTCAAAAACATGGGCTCCTGAGGCCAGAGTAGCTGAACTGGAGGAGCTAAGGGAAACAGAGAGGTACATAGAGGAGACTTTAGGGACTCCCAGTTGGATGGCCTCTGTGCTGTTAAGGAGGATGAAAGTCTTGGGGCAGGGGAAAATCAACCTGGAGCAGAGGGAAACAATCCCATAGTTGGCACCCTCCTTTCATATGATGTCATGGTATCCTCTTGAACTAAGGTTACCCCTCCTCAGGTACTAGGAAGAACCAGGTAATAGTAATGGGGTATTTGATTATTAGAAATATAGATAGTTGGGTTTGTGGTGACCAGGAGAAACCCCATGGTGAATTGCCTGCCAAGTGTGAAGGTTGTGGACCTCTTGAGATATCTAGGCAGATTTTTGTGCAGTGCTGTGGAGGTGCTGGCAATTATGGTACCTGTACTTACCAACAACATAGGGAAAGTTAGGAGAGAGGTGCTGGAGGCCAAATTTTGGCTGCTGTATAAGAAATTAAAGTCAAGAGCCTCCATAGTAGCATTCTCTGAAATGCTTCCAGTTCCACGCATAGGACCAGAAAGACAGAACTGCAGGGTCTCCATGAATGGATGAGATAATGGTGTAGGGAGGAGGGTTTAAGATTTATTAGGAACCAGCTAATAAATAGGCTAGTTAAATGTAAATTAAAAGGAACATTGCAAACTGCATGGTGACTCTAGAAAACCACCAAAATAGAAGCCCAAACTAAATGTATACCCCAAGCAAAAAAATACACAGTAAGAGAACAAAAATAGATAGATAGATAGATAGATATTTAAAGCCCACCATGGCAAAACAGAAGAGTAAAGAGGTGGTTAGAGGGAAAAAAGTATCTTTTAAAAATTGGAAAATAGAAAGGAGCATAAACTCTGGCAAGTTAACTGTAAAAGTGTAAAAATGTAGGCCAATAAAGAATTTGAAGAGGAACTAGCTAAAGTAACAGCAAAACAATTAAGTACATCAACATCAGGAAGCTTGCCAAACAGTCAGTGGGGCCACTGGAAGATCAAGGTGCTTAAGGAGCACGCAAGGAAGACAAGGCCTTTGCAGAGAAACTAAATGAATTCTTTGCATTGGTCTTCACAGCACAGGATATGGTGGAGGTCTGCACACCACAGCCATTCTTTTTTAGGTGGCAAATCTGAGGAACTATTTCAGATGGAGGTGTCAATAGAGGAGATTTGGAACAAACCGATAAATTAAAAATAAGTCATCACGAGTTATGAAGGGATTCAAATATGAAATTGCAGAACTACTCACAGTGGTATAAAGCAGTGGTTCTCAAAGCCGGTCCACCGCTTGTTCAGGGAAAGCCCCTGGTGGGCTGGGCCGGTTTGTTTACCTGCCGCGTCCGCAGGTTCAGCCGATCGCAGCTCCCACTGGCCGCGGTTTGCCGTCCCAGGCCAATGGGGGCTGCGGGAAGCAGTGCGAGCCGAGGGATGTGCTGGCCGCCACTTCCTCCCACCCCCATTGGCCTGGAGCAGCGAACTGTGGCCAGTGGGAGCTGCGATTGGCTGAACCTGCAGACGCGGCAGGTAAACAAACCGGCCTGGCCCACCAGGGGTTTTCCCTGAACAAGCAGCGGACCGGCTTTGAGAACCACTGGTATAAAGAACGAGGAGTACTTGTGGCACCTTAGAGACTAACAAATTTATTTGGGCATAAGCTTTCGTTGGCTAAAACCCACTTCATCGGATGCGTGCAGTGGAAAATACAGTAGAACGATATATATACACACAGAACATGAAAAAATGGGTGTTGCCTTACCAACTCTAAGGAGACTAATCAATTAAGGTGGGCTATTATCAGCAGAAGGAAATTGTAGGAATAATCGAGATGGCCCATTTCAAACAGTTGACAAGACGGTGTGAGTAACAGTAGGGGGAAAAGTAGCATGGGGAAATAGTTTTTACTTTGTGTAATGACCCATCCACTCCCAGTCTTTATTCAAGCCTAATTTAATGGTGTCCAGTTTGCAAATTAATTCCAGTTCTGCAGTTTCTCGTTGGAGTCGGGTTTTTTGGAGAATTGCAACTTTTAGGTCTTTAATTGTAATTTTAGGTCAATTACAGTCAATTTACTGGGACCTGTGCTGTTCAAATGATCTGGAAAAAGAGGGTGAACAGTGAGGTGGCAAGTTTTTAGATGATACAAAGTTGATAGTGAAGTCCCAAATTTGCAGACAATACAAGATAGGTAAGTCCAAAGATGACTGCAAAGAGTTACAAAGGGATCTCACAAAACTGGGTGATGGGGTGACAAAAAGGCAGATAAACTTCAATCTTGATATGTGAAAAGCAATGCACAGTGGGGAAAAAAATAATCCAAACTATACTTACAAAATGATGGGATCCAAATTAGCTGTTACCACTCAAACAATTGATCTTGGCATCAACTTGGACAGTTTTCGTAAAACATCTGCTCAATGTACAGCAGCAGGCAAAACAGCTAACTAAATGTAAGGAACCATTAGGGAAGGGATAAATAATATGACAGAAAATATCATTATGCCACTATATAAATCCATGGTACACCCACACCTCAAATACTGCGTGCAGTTCTGATCACATCATCTCAAAAAAGATATATTAGAATTTGAAAAGGTACAGAGAAGGGAAACAAAATGATCCGAGATATGGGACAGCTTCCACACAGGAGAGATTTTTTTAAAAGGTGCATCTGAAGAAGTGGGTTTTTTACCCATGAAAGCTTATGCCCAAATAAATCTGTTAGTCTTTAAGGTGCCACCGGACTCCTTGTTGTTTTTGTGGATACAGACTAACACGGCTCCCCCCGATACTTTTTTTTTTTAAAGGGGACTCTTCAGCTTAGAAAATAAATGACTAATGGGGGATATGAGAGAGGTCTATAAAATCATGAATGGTGTGGAGAAAGTGAATAGGGAAGTGTTATTTACCTCTTCACATAACACAAGATCTAGGGGATCACCCGATGAAATTAACAGGCAGCAGGTTTAAAACAAAGGAAAGTACATCTTCACACAATGTACAACCAAAAGTGTAACTTGGTTAGAAAAAGGATTAGATAAGTTCCTGGAGGATAGGGCCATCAATGACTATTAGCCAAGATGGTCAGGGTGTCCCTAAACCTCCAACTTGCAGAAGGTGGGACAAGACAATATGGGATGGATGACTCAAACTTGCCAGTTCTGTTTATTCTGAAGCATCTGCTCCTGGCCACTGTCATGGTTAGATGGACCATTGGTTTGACCCAGCCTGACGGTTCTTATGTTTGTTTTATACTAAAACTTTTGTATGTGGGGAAAATATAGCAAACATCCACATTTTCTTGCACCAAGATTCTTTCTGTATTTAAAGGATCTCCCTACAGAGTGAGATTTGGGCAACATGTTAACTAAAATATTTTACGCTTGACTACATTTATATGTAGATTTTTTCCTTAAAGTGCTTTGGCATATTAAAGGAGATGTATGTAGATTAAAGGGTACGTCTATGATTTTCCTTCAAATCCGATATCTATATGAATGTTAATATCACTTTTTGTTAGACTGTTTCTTTCTTTACTTTCTTTTGTCAGTTTTCTTCTCTCCTAGGAGATACAAAAGAAAAGCAAGCTGTAAATCTTGCATATATGGTATGACTTCCAAGCTAGTTCCGCTGTTGTTCTTTGGCCTTATAAACTCTTGGTTTCGCAAAGTTACCTCTCTAACTAATTTATCGGTCTTACATGCTCTCAGGGAGAATTTGTCAAATTCATAAATTGTAATATCAATGAAGGAGACAAAGGCTTTTGGCTCCCTTATCTTCCAGATATTTATAATTAATCTCTTTCTTCTGTGCCGAGTAAATGTAATCTCAATGGAGTTAACTTTATAGTATTCTCAGTTGGTAAGATCAGATGAGTAAGGGTTGCAGGATCAGGAAATAAAACTGCCTTCTTTCACTGAAGTTGCTAGAGTAACCCCTAATGTAGAACCCCTTTATGAGATTAGAATCATTCCCTGTGTGATTTGAAAACTCTTCTTCTACTTCCCCCCCCCTAGACTCATATTGAAAACTATTACATTTTTTCGCAGCTTTCAAGGTGTATGTGCTTTTTATTATTATTGCTACTATAGTTATAACAACTATATTACCAAATACAGTAGTGTTAGACCGAAATTCAAGTTGAGGTCCATAGCACACGTGATTGTGTAACAAGATAAGAAGAATTTCTCCTGGCACAGACACTGTGGAGACAGGCATAAGACAGCCCTCTGAGCTCTCCATTGCAAACCCTGGTGTAGGGGGTGGGGCTGGTAGCAGGAAGAGCATGTTAGGCTATGGGCCACAGCACTCAAGGCTGTGGAAATTCTGGTCATCATTGTTGCCCATAGGGCAGCCCAGGGAGGCTACTGGAACAGAGAGAGGGCCCTAGTGCTTCTAAATTACTCTGGGGGCTACAGAAGACTGTGGAGCAGCCCAGGATTAAAGACACCCATCCACCCACACCCACACACCTACACTCAGGCTGCAAGTTCTGTGTTGCTCCTCTCGGAGAATCTTACTCTTTGTCTATAAAATATCTGTGATGTAATTCCATTGGCCTCTGTACAGTTAGATCAGTGAGGGATTTTGCCTATTCTCTTCATATATCTCAAGCATATTGGACTTCCCAATTTTTGCCAAACTGTAACCAGTAATAAATTCCTTGTAATAACATTATTTATTTTTATTATTGCGGAAGCAAGTTGTAATTTCTGATTATATATGATAAATCTTCAAGCCTTATTGGTTGAATAAAAAATATTTAAGAATCACTGTGTTTTGCTCTGAAGAAAGGATATTTAAGGACATCAGTATCAGAACATCTGTAGCATATTTGAGGAAGGAAAGATCACATATTTTGAGGACGGCTAACAGCTAGTGTGAATATAAATAGTTTAGAATTGTGAAGGAAAAATATATAGTTGATAGGGTTAAGTGCAAAACCTGTATCAAATGGGTGACTTGTTTTTCCCCTTAGGTATGAGAAAAGCTCTCCTCATATTCACCACAGAACCTAACTGGACATATGCGATAGTAAAGTTCAATCAATAAAAATCCCACAAGTGTATCTGAAATGAGAAGGCCCCCCTGGGGAGAGAAAAGAATGCTGAAATTATTTAAACTGGTTCTGAAATGTTTGTGGACCAGCCTTCAAGTTTGTGACTGGGATTATGGACAAGGTGGTTGGGAGTAGGGTGAGGTGGCTTTTTGTACTGTATTCAGATGTGCCTCACCTGACTGTGATTTCTGTTTACCTGCTGCCTAAGAGCGCAACGACTGACTTTGTTCAGAACTGACTGAATCCTCTCTGCCGTTATGGATTTAGCTTTGGATAAAAATGAGGCTTACTTAAAATCTCATTTTATTTCAGGAGTACCCATCTTACAGTAAGAGAGAGGTCTTTAGTTGTGGTTTTCCTGTGAGTACATAGATGTTTTTTTTCCCACATTGGCAGACAATTTTTCTTGAAGTCTAGTGAAGTAGTGTCTAGGTAACACTTACGTCTTGTTGCTTATTTTGCCAAGGAAAAGCTAGTCAGATCTTGCCTGTGTGGAGATCTGTGCTTTGTCCTTTCCTTAGGGCACATGAATATATGCAGGTTCCTTTATATGTGTGTTGTTCCTCCTGTCCACCAATCAGAATACAGTAAGTTATTTTATGAAATGTAGTTTTACTAATCTGAAAAAAGAAACTATTATTTTTGTTTTTAATTGAATCCATTCTCTACTTTTTACAACTTTTTAAAGTGAATTTAGCGCTAAAATGACATTGCAAAATAACATTAAATAACAGATTATCTGCAGCGTAAGATTCTTCACATTGGTATGACGATGTGCTTCAACCGTAACGTAGAGGGATCAGCTGAGGCAGACTGACTAGGTCAGTCTCCAGCCCACAATCAATCCTTGCCCTCTTCTTGAGAATGTCACTGAGGCTTCCAGTTACTACTAATGCTAGCGAATATGGCCTGCTCAAAGTCTGCTGAAGTTGATGGAAGTACTCATATTGAATTCAGTGAATTAAGCCTCATAATTGGCCAGCTATCCACTGAGAAATGGACTCCAGCTACGAATCTCATTTCGTATCAGCTCTCAGATATACATTTCTTTTTTCATATAGGACTCTTAGTTTCATTAAAGAGTCAGTGACTGAACTGAAAAAACATTTTAATTATCAATGACATTTCAAAATTTATACCAAGTAAATTTGACAAAATTTTCAAAAATATATTTACCAGCATGAAAGCTGTTCAGTTTTTTGTTTTTTGTTTTTCAGATTTTGATGATATTTTCAAATAAGGAAAAATTGAAAACAAAATTGTGGTTTCCTTCTTCTATTTTCACTCTCCCACTTCCACGCACACATACCCATCTCCAATAATTGTCACTTGTTTTCTGGACATTTTTTTTCTCTCTCTCAAGTGCTCTCAAATTTGTTCACTGAAATTTTCATTAGCTTGTAAGGCTAAGGATACTTCTGTGTGTTTATTTTGAAGGAAGCGGCTGCATATGTTTTCTCGTTGGTTTATTTCAATGAGGTTCAGGATAACAGTCTGAAGTCTTTATAGTGATATCTTCAGTGGGAGTACTGGGGCACTGAAAGCAGTGGCAGATTAGCCACTGGGCCAACAGGGACCCCACGGGCCCTGGCCAATTGGGGGTCCCCAGAAAAATGGGCACCCCTGCTCCCTCCACCTGCCTGGTGTTCCTGCTGGAGAGAAGCGTTGGGGCATGGGGGCTTCCCCGCTCTGTCCACATAGTGCTCCTGCCAGAGAGAGGGGGAAGCCCCCGTGCCCCGACCCTGCACCTTGGCAGGAGGCAGGGAGACTACAGGCAGAAGGGGTAGGGAGGGACCCCCACTTGTTCTGGCCCAGTGCCCCACAAAACTGTAATCTACCTCTGGCTGAAAGTTAAGCAGACACGGAAGTGCTTCCAAGATCAGGAGCCGATTGCACTAGTTCATCACAAAGGGTGGTGTTTGCACAGAAACTGAAAATTGAGCAAACAAGCTCCAGAAGACAAAACACTTAATGGAGTGAACTATCCAGAAAAGCAAGAACTCTGCAGTGTCAAGGGTGAGAATTAGATGACACCTTCAGAAATATAAATAAAAAACACTTCTGGGTACTTGGTTTAGGGCTTGTATTACAGGGGCTCAGCTTTTCAACAATTCACCTAACAGTGCTTACTCGAACCCTGCAGGACGACTAGCTGGCTTTCAGATATCAATCTGGAAAGTCAGACTAAATGAATTTCCTCTGCCCTGCCACAAGCTGAAGAGAAATCCATTAATATATGTACATTCAAGTCAGCATTTGCAATGTTGTGCTTCCAACTATTGCTGCGTGCATGACAGGGTTTCAAACTTAACAATGCCCTGCTCTCATTTCAAAATGCCTTTTTTTATGCCAAAGACCTTTCACAAAGACTATTTGGCTTTATATAGAGGTTGCTGAGCTTGCAATAGCAGTAGCTAACACAGCTGGGTCTTTCAGCTCAGGCAGCAGTGGCTTAGGCTTTAAGAGCCATAGGTTCTCAAGTCAATCCTTTCTACTAACAACCCACCCAGGGATGGTGCATAACACTTGCAGGGAACTGCCGTGCCAGAAAAGGAGGCCAGCTATTAAAAACCTGCTGCTTTGGGCATTCCTCTGCTATATTGAGTGTATAGGAAAATTTAAAGAAGCTAATGACCTGATTTTTTTTTAACAGTACAAAAGCAAATATCTGTTTTAGTAGATCTGTATGTGTGAACATACTAGCATATTGTTTGTGTAGTTCACGTAAAGAACAGCCTACTCTTGTGCACACACTCTTGCAAATTTGTGTCCTGATGAATTAGGGGAGCATACACCTAAAATGGGGTAGAGATACAGATGAGTTTTTATTTGTGCATGGAAACAAAATAATACCATAAAATGAGGAGACAGGATATTTTACCTAGAGACAGACTGATCAAATGAGTAGAAAATACGTCTGTGCAGCTCTGGCATGGCTGTTGTTTTGCAGCACTCCAACAGCAGCAAATCAAAGAATGGTAGATAAGAAATTGATCTCTGTCTCTCTTTGTTTCTCTCTTATTGCAAATGCACAACTGCTTCTTGTGCCAGCAAACTTCTCTGAAAATATCATTTTTGTTTTTCTTTTCTTTTTTGCTACATACAAAAATGTATTTGTGTTTTTTCTGAGGAAAAAAAATGGACAAGATAAAGACAAAAGAATCATTTTTGTCAAGGAAACACGATTTTGATCTTTTATGCAGTTCATGATCCCTCCATCTACATATAAATATATTGTATGAGACACAGCTCCTTTTTGTGCTAACGCTTGCAAATATAGGAGGGTTAGATAAAATGGCCAAAAACTGCACACCCAGAAATAGCCATTAAACACACCTATAAAATAATACAAATGGAAATAAAGGAGGGTGAATCTGTTCTCTGGATCAGATTTGGCTTTTACTTATACCCATGCTAACTCAGTGTATAGAGAGAGTTTCCACAGCCTTACCTGAGAGCAGAATTCGTGACTCTCTGGCTAATGTGCTATCTGTTCTTGCTGTTCAATAATAATACACACACACTCACACAAAAACAAAACAGTTGCTATAGTTACTACCACTTGACAGAATACCTATCATGCTTCTGGGTTAAAGAGCCTCCTATTAAATCAACACACTTACTAATATCAAATGGGAGATTTTAAAACACGACTTTCTGCACTGAGATAAAACGTTAATTGTCGCAAAACTGTAACTTCTAACCACTCAGATTAAATTTAGTAATTGAGTTAGTCACTCTGCAGTAGAGCTGGTTGAATTATATAGCGTGAATAAATTATCCAATGAATTTAACCCCATTTGTTCTTCATGAACCAGTCCACTTGTTACTTGCAAGTATTTGCTGAAAAGTTTAAGCAAATAAATATCAGCTTTTGGGGTGATTACCTTAAGTATTTCTGCTATAGAATTGGGTGTCGGAGGCTCCTGGCATTATTTTTGCTCATCATTGGACTTACTAAGGTTTTGTCTACACTGTCCATTGGTCTGTCAAGAGGTGTGTACATTCCAGAACACCCTAGTGTGCTGTGCACTAACTGGACTGTGTGGACCCTGCTGGCATATGCTAAAAGTTCCCTAGTGCACAACAGGGTCCATGTGGGCCACTTAGTGTATATCATGCAGCCTAAGAGGTACACCCCTTTGCTATGAAATAGAACACCATGTAGGCAAGCTTTTAGGAATAATGAATGGTGAGTATTTTGCACACAAATACCCATGTCCAATTTCATATGCAGAACAGGCACAACCTAAATGTTTATGTAAACAGAACCCCATTTGCACAAGGGTTCACTGTTCATGAAATAATCAGGGAGACGAAGCATGCTTGAACCCCCTCGCAGTTTGGAATTTCATCTGATATCTACAAACCATATTTTGCAGGCTTTGAACAGCTCTGTAGTTACACATTCTTCTTTCCAAGACTGGTGTGTCCCACTGTTAAACTCATGTCCCGTGGGTCAATATTAAGCTGCTGATTAAGAGGATATTATTGGATATATAAAAATATTCCCTAGAGAATTTATTACCTGTGCTATCGGCAGATGCTGCAAGAAGCTTCGTCAACTCCCATCAAGGGACTAACCCTGCTCCCACTGTGAAGTGAAGTTTTGCATCCCCCTAATTATGTATGAGGTCTACTCGGCAGTATTCTTGCAGATATTCATTCACAACCACTTAACTTAGAGTAGAATCCAGATCCTCTGTTTATGATCCATTTTCTGGGCTATCTGTAGTATGAAAATAGGACACTATTGGCACTGATTTAGTTATGGCAGAACATTTGAACAGCAGTGGAATAGACACTAAAGTATATTTCTTCTCTAGTTTCCCATATAGAAAAGTTCTGTAGAAATAGGGAGGAAACTAATAAGATTCCATAACATATATAAAAAACTATAGAAACTCATGGAGATCTATAGAAATTGCTCTAAAACTCTATAGGGTGAAATCCTGGTTCTACAAATGTCTCTGGAAGTTTTGCTATTTACTTCAATGGGCCTAAGATTGCACACATAAACTTAATAAAGAATAATATCTTTTCCATTGGGCTATATTTAGGATATAATTCTCTATTTACTTCTATGGGATGGCTTAAAAATGGAAAGTTTGATGTTTTGTATTGAGTTTTATAGGACTTTTCCAGAATGGTTCATATTTAATTTATTACTTGCTTGTGCATAAGCCACTATAGTTTGCTATTATCAATGAGATGCTATAAAAGTGAAATTGCTACCCAGTGTGGTTAGAACAGAGCTCTCAAACATAAAATAGTATTTCTTCTCCCTTGTGTTAGGGAGATATGACTTTGATGTCAGTACTTGAGATGGTGCACTAGATGGAAAATGAGATCTATGCCAAAATGTGCCTCACATTCAAATAAACAAAAGAAAATATACTTTTCTTTCTTCTTTCCTTCATCTCAAGGGGAATGTGTTTACTGACTTTGTGGAATAATTCCTACATCACATGGTTAATGATATATGGGAAAAAATAGCCCATACTGACGGAAAACTTTTATGATGCTTCTGGTGCTGTGGTATTTGCTATGTGTTGTAAAGAAGACACAGAAGTCTTGATTGACCTAATTTACATGAGCATAATTTAGGAGTAACTGCACTGAAGCCAATGTGATTCAGCATAGCTGGCTCTTGCAATATTTGATGTTTCATGACCATTCCAAATTCTGAAGTCCAGTGTTTGATTGAGAATCTTAGCATTCATTTTTTAAAATAAATTTCTAGCCCTCATGGTTGTAGATAAAAGCTTGAAAGCATGAACCCTAAAAGCTGTGTGCACATCCAGTCTCCACTCCAAAGCTGGCTACACTTAGCAATTCTGAATCTAGTTATGCCCAAATCCTGCTCACCAAAGTCTCAATCCTACAAGGTGCTGAGCACTCTGGCCACAAGTCAGTAAAACACTTGAGCCCAATGTTTAATTTAAGCACATGATCAGGGCTGGCTCCAGCTTTTTTGCTGCCGCAAGCGGCGAAGAGAAAAAAAAATGAAAAAAGATAAAGCCGCGATCAGCAGCTGCTCTACCGCGCCTCTTCATTCTTCGGCGGCAATTTGGCAGCCGGTCCTTCCCTCCGAGGGGGCTGAGGGACCCACCGCCGAAGACCTGGATGTGCCGCCCCTTTCCATTGGCCACGCCATCCCTTTCCATTGGCCGCCCCAAGCACCTGCTTCCTGCGCTGGTGCCTGGAGACAGCCCTGCACATGATTCCCTAATGATTTGAGGGAATAACCCCCAAAATAGGTGGAATTAAGAGAGCCCAGAAAGTCTTTGATACTTTTTAAACACTAAGAACTTTGGTCTTCTCTTGTTATTTTTAAAGATTTGGAAACAGCAACAACTACTATTCCGCATATCCCTCAGGATGTGTGTATGAATAACCAAAGCAACTGCATGATCTTATTGCTGTAACCTTTCTCCACCTAATCTCTCTTTATGTTACCTTCTCTTTTCAGGCCATGTAGTTACTTACATTGTAACCTCTTTAGGGCAATACTACAGTATTTCATTGCCTGCAAAACTCCCAGCTCACTTATGGTGTTCTATAGATAAAAAATTGCAAATCATTATAGCAGTTTTGAGTGTTGAAGTGGCTGTAATCTGCTTAGATTTTGAAAGAGCGTATAACAAAGTTGAAGAGTAGAGAAACAGAGAAGAAGCATTGTCATTGAATTAATAAAATACTGGTTAGGTGAGCAAGGGCAGATTCTAATGACTAAAGGTGATGTGGGTTATAAATGAGGAAGAGTCTCATGAGAATTAGCAGTGGAGTCATTTTGTATTTCTGTCATTCAATTGTATTGTAGTTATTTGATCTTGACAAAGGTGTGATCCATGTCACTGTGTGAATAAATGGTACAGCTAAAAAAGTGTGTGAGTGTACAGATGCTATATTAAAAGCTAGTGTGTTCAGTGCATCGGGCATTGGACTGGGACTCAGGAAACACTAGTTCTATTCCTGGCCTCTGCCACTGATGTGCTGTGTGATTTGGGCAAGTCACTTTCATCTCCCTTTGCTTATGCCTTTGTTTCCCTTCCCACCCTTTGTCTTTCTGGCTTTTTTAGGGTCTTCAAGGCAACATTTCTCTTTCACTATGTGTTTGTACAGTGCCTTGCAAAGCCATACCCGATCACATTTTGGGGCCTTTACGTGCTAGTATAAGGTAAATAATTAGTAACTATAATGCCACCAAATTTATCAGTGAATAATATAGAAGTAATACAGGTTTCAGTAGGTTTAAACAAATGGATCATGTCCTCTGACTTATAGAAGGTTTAGGATTGTGAACAGTCAATGAAGAATATATTAAGTTATTTTCTGTATATTCTAGAGCTGAGCTAAAAAGGGAACAAAGAGCTCTTAGATACAAGATGGATGGACACTATTAGAAAACCCTAAACCAGAACCAAGTGGATAGAACCATCATCACAATACATTGATGGAATTAAAATGGGGAAACAAAATATCGGAACATATCATTTCGGGGGAATAATACACACAAGGAAAAAATAAATTCTAGTGAAGATATCTGGGTGAGTGGCAGAGCTAAATTGCACCCTTTCAATGGCTAGAGTAAGTTACTTTCTCCCTGGAACAGAAGGGGAATAATTGTGACTCCTGGTGCTACACATATGTGTCTCAATGCCCCTTATGCAAGGGCCTAAGAGCACAATCTAGCCCAGGGGTCGGCAGCCTTTCAGAAGTGGTGTGCCGAGTCTTCATTTATTCACTCTAATTTAAGGTTTCAAGTGCCAGTAATACATTTTAACATTTTTAGAAGGTCTCTTTCTATAAGTCTATAATATATAACTAAACTATTGTTGTATGTAAAGTAAATAAGGTTTTTAAAATGTTCAAGAAGCTTCATTTAAAATTAAATTAAAATGCACAGCCCCACGGACCGGTGGCCAGGACCCGGGCAGTGTGAGTGCCACTGAAAATCAGATCGCGTGCCGAAGGCGGCATGCGTGCTGTGCTATACGTTGCCTACCCCTGATCTAGCCACTGGTGAATATGTGAGCACCCTATGCTATGTTTCAGAATTTAGCCCCATAATTTTTTTAGTGATTTTTAAGAATGGTTCACACTGTAGCATGGCAAACAAGTACAGTCCTTTACTGAAAGAGCTGCATATAAAAAAGGCATATCAAGCCCTTTAATGTTAATATCAGTATGCAGTTCATTTCAGATTATTTATTGAACCAATATATGTTGCTAGCATCCTATGTGCGATGAAGATCTCATGTTTCTGTTCACTCCCTAGAAAATCCTTTATTACAAGAATTGAGAGTTTCATTAGAAATGTTTATTAAATAGTTCCAGCAGGCTAATACCTGCATTTAATTTAAAGTAAGTGGTCTCCTAAATAGTTTGACAACCATCATATATGCATTTACTTTATATAAACGGATGTCCATGTAATAATAAAAATGTTCTGGACATATCTAAACCATTTGTAAAGAAATGTTCAGTGATTTTAATGACGCAAACTCCCTCATAATAGTGGTTGATGTCTCTTCTGTGCTGTAAGTGGATTTTACATTATTTTAGGGATTATGTACATTAATGGATACCAGCTGTAGTGTGCTTATGTCCCACTGAGTCTTTATAGTGCATTGGTTAGTTGTGTATAAAGTTATAAAGAGTCAGTCAGACATTAGCATGTTCCAGATGGCATAGAATAACGTATATATTTGCTACAAATGGTTCGCAGTCTGCTTACAGTACAGAAGAGACATCAACAACCACTTCAGAGTGGTTATGAAGTACTAAGATTAAAAAAGACACTCAATTTATGCAAGTGTTTTGCTTATTGTATTGTCAAAATATTAGTAACCCCACAAAACTTATTTTAACAGAATTACAGTAGCGACTCTATTTTTTCACTTTTAAAGCTAATTCCAGCAATGCTTGTTGTCATAAAAACCCACTGCAAATCTTTTTCTCTCCTCTCTTTGTTTCTCCCAGACCAATCTACTGCAGTTTTATTGTGATCTTTATGAGAGACAGCCTATCCTTCCTTTGGACTCATGCAGTGAAAAGTCTGGCCTCATTGAAGTCAATGGGAAGTTTGCCATTGACTTCAGTGAACCAGGATTTCACTGATGGCTTTGTATAGCAGTGGCAACTCCTCTCCAACATAATTGCTTCCTCTGTATTATCTAGTATTAAGAGTTTTCTTTACCCCATTTTCACTATTCTCTTAGACCTAAATTCTTCAATTCAAATTTCTTTCTATTAAACTCTTTGAAGAGGGGTCTAGGGTCCTTTGACCTTCATCATTTAACCCAGGTTGTTAGCGTTAGCCCTTGAGAGTTCCCATAAGGGATTCTAATGATACAGTCACTCACCTGTATCATTGTTAGAACAATATAAGTTATGTTTATATCAAGAGTGTTCAAATGTGTATAAGAGCCAAATTCTGGTTCCATTGAAGTTAATGGTTGATTTGACTTTGACTTGAAGGAACCAAGATTTGGCCCAAAAATATGTTTGTTTATAGGAGATGAACTGAATATTTAGCTTCATGCAGTATCACTGAAGACCTATGGGTAGAACATGAATCGGGCTTACCCAATACATCTCCTAACAGGCCATCATCTTGTTTGAGCAATACCAATTAGTTGTCATTGTGCCTTTTATCCCCTTAGCTTTAGTGCAGTGTTGTTGCTAAATTCTGTTTCCAAGTTGGTGGCAACTCTCATCAGAAAAGCTAATATCTTAATTTTGAATGCCATTTACCCAAGAAAATGCTTTTTTATTGTTCTTTCTAATTTTGTATTGGGTACATGGTCCTTGCTATTTTTTAAAAAAAGTACAGTAAGAAATATGCAGTAGCTGGCAAAGTTTGAAAACATGGTCATCCGATGAGAGCTGCTGCTTTAAATTTGTTCTATGAGCTAAAAAAATTATTAAAAAATAGGCTTGGTTTAAAGAAAAAGCCTACTTCAAATCCCAAGATGCTCTGGGGATCAGACAAGGTTATACTTCTGCTTCCTATTAAATCCTTTTGGGAACTTCAAAGCAATCCCAGTTAAAAGAAACCATTACTTTGGATATTTGTAATTGTTACTTATGGCACTCACACTGTTCCATGCGGTATTTTACTAGTCCCCTGGGTATCAGGCTCACTTCAAGAACAGTTATATAATGTACTTCACTAGATATGCAGTCTGAGTTTGCTTAGAAGTTGTACAACAGTAGATATGATAAATATCCATTTCTAAAAGGACTAATAATGAGAAAGCCATGTGGGTAAAATTTAACCATGGATAAGTCAAGAAATACTTAAAAAGTGATACACACATTCATGTGAAATGACTGACATATCAACATATATTTTGAGTGTGCTTATTATATATATGCTGCATTTTATACCATACAGAATATATTACATATACATGTGAATACAATTATTTTATTAATTGTAAATGACCATTTTCCTTATGAATTTGGTAAATTATTAAAACAATTGAAGTGAACTAAGTCATCTGCTGAATGTCAGCAGATCTTTAAGCAAGACATCCTGCATCTCAGCCCTTTATTCAGACCTCTAGACCACAAACTACCTCACTTTAGAGTCACAGAATATAGGGCTTGAAGGAACCTCTAAAAATGATTAGTCTTTTTTGTGTTTGATTTTTCTTGCCTAAGTAAAGCACTTTGCGCTCATCTGTACTGAATTTCATCTTATTGAATTCAAACCAATTGTCCAATTTGTCAAGGTCATTTTGAATTCTAATCCTGTCCTCCAAAGTGCTTGCAACCCCACTCAGCTTGGGTAAACTGCAAATTTTATAAGCATAGTATCCATTCCATTATCCAAGTCATTAATGAAAATATTGATTTAATTTTTTTTATTTAATATATGGAGATATACCTATCTCATAGATCTGGAAGGGACCCTGAAAGGTCATTGAGTTCAGCCCCCTGCCTTCACTAGCAGGACCAAGTACTGATTTTGCCCTAGATTCCTAAGTGGCCCCCTTAAGGATTGAACTCACAACCCTGGGTTTAGCAGGCCAATGCTCAAACCACTGAGCTATCCCTCCCACTTGTACTAGACCCAGGAGTGACCCCTGTGGGACCTTACTAGATCTGTGGGAACTTACCCTCACAGTTTGCCAGTGAACCATTGATAACTATGATTTGAGTGTGATCTTTCAATCAGTTGTGTACCCACCTTACAGTAATTTCATCTAGACCACATTTCCCTAGTTTGCCCTATGAGAACATCATGTGGAACTGTGCCAAAAGCCTTACTAAAATCAAGATATATTGCAACTACTCTTTCCCCCTAACCATTAGGCCAATAACACTGTCAAAGAAGGAATTTAGGTTGGTTTGGTATGATTTGTTCTTGACAAATCCATGCTGGCTATTTTTTTATATCCCTCTAGGTTATAAATTGATAGTTTAATAAGTTGTTCCAGTATATTTCCAGGTATTGAAGTTAGGCTGACTAGCCTATAATTCCATAGGTCCTCTTATTATAGGTACTATGTTTGCCCTTCTCCAATCCTCTGGAACCTCACCCATCCTCCACGAGTTTTTGAAGATAATTGCTAATAGGTCAGAGATTGCTTCCGCTAGTTCCTTAAGTACCCCAAGATTAATTTCATCAGACCCTGCCAACTTAAATGCATCTAACTTATCTAAATATGATTTAACCATTTTTTTCCCTACTTTGATTTCCATTCCATGTAAATATTAGTTGTGTTAAGTATTTGGTCACCATTAATCTTTTTAGTGAAAACGGAAGCAGAATATGCATTAAACTCTTCAGCCTTCTTCATGTCATCAAATATTAGCTCTCCTTCCCTGCTAAGTAGAGGATCTACACTTTCCTTCCTCTTTCTCCTGTTCCTAATGTATTTAAAGAACCTTTTTGTATTGCATTTTATGTCCCTTGCTACGTATAACTCATTTTGTGCCTTAGCTTTTCTGATTTTTGTTCCTACGTTCTTGTGCTATTTTTTTGGTACTCCTCCTCAGCAATTCATCCATGTTTCCACTTTTTGTAGGATTCTTTTTCTCATTTTCTGGTCATGAAAGAGCTTTTGATGGAGCCATATTGGCTTACTATTCTTTCTGCCTTTCCTTCACATAGTTTGAGGGTATACCCTTTGCTGAAGGGTAAGAGAGGTATATCATTTATGTTTAGGTATAAATGCCTTTGTGTTTGTGTGCTGTCACTGGAAAGTCAAAAAGTCAATGGAGTTGTAAAAGCAGAGAACTTGGCCTTGTGTTTTTAGATTATATGTTCTTTGCAGCAGGGACTCTGTGTTTTGAAGGTGCCTTATAGGTAGGTGAGCTCTCGGTGTGAGATTTGGCACAGCACAGAACTTACATCCCAATGGCTAGGGGGCCTTAGACAGCTTTAGTTACTTCAGTCTCTCCGGACCTGTCATATGGGCCACAGTGCTGGCCAGAATCTCTGCAGTGCTGCCTGCTGCAGCCCATCCTCTTCCTGACATGTCCTCTAGAAGAGTCATCAGAAGGGAGCCATAGAGCTTTCCTCCACAGGGACTGTGCCAGGCCATCCTTCCACAGCCTGAAACAATGCTGTTAGGGTATCTGCCCTTTTGCATGGTGTAAAGGAGTCAGAGTGGGAATTAGTGTCTCACCCTCTCTCTTTCTCTTGTATACAAGCTTATTATTATATTAAATAGCAACACAATCCCTGTAGTGAATCTAGCCTGGGAATTGTAGATGTATTTTCCTGCATAATCTTTAAGCAGACAGAGACCGAGAATTAGACACTCATACTAATGAATTACTAACCTACTTGTGAGAATTACAAGGAATACATCCCGGAGTATGCTGCCTCCAAACTCGCACTTTTATTGCCTCAGTAACTTTCACAAGAGGTAAAATTCCAATCTGTTGGAGCTAGTCTTGTTGTTATGAAGTTATCTGAAGCAGTTAGCTTTTTTATTTCTATTTGTGAATTATCTGACAAAGAATTTGATATTTTTATTCACTTCTTGTTTTTCCTAATTGTTTGAACAGTGTACATGAAGAAACTTCAGCACATGGATTGTTTGTGAACTGTTTGCTCTGTCTATATGCACCATTTATTATTTGAGCAGTCTAATTGGTTGCATAAGTCAAATAGAGTTGTTGCTGTTTCCTGGTTGAATTTTTTTTTTCAAACTGGAGTATATTGAATAACAAACATTCTTTTTAGAATATGAATACTCTCACCTGCACGAAAATGCTCGTATGGTATTTGTTCAGAGAATGACCTTTCCCCCAAACAGTTGTGTAAACAAAATCTGCTTTATGTGAACATTCTCTATTAGTGAATAAAAAGATGCACAAACATGGTTGAAGTTCACAGCTGTTCAAACAAATGTTTGTGAATACTGTTTTGCAGTACTCAAGTACTCACTCATCCATCAGACTCAACAAAGATAAATCAAAATTTCAAATGACCCTTCAGTAATTTCTTGGGTATAAAATTCACCTCTGGTATAACACAGGTGGGAAACATTCAAATTGCATTTAACAGATTTGTACAGATTTTCCTAAAGGGTTACTATGTTTCATTTTTTGGAGGGGCAACCTGCAGCAGCTCAGTTTAAATAAACAAAACAGCAAGAAAATACATTAAATTAATATCAAGATGAAGGCAGAAAATCTATACTGAATTAAAAAAGCAGGTGCATCTCCTTCAGGGGCTCCCTTTCAATATTGAATAAAAAAAGAGAAACTCATAATCTCTATCATAGTGCTGAAGTTCTCTGCAACCAACTCAAGTTGAGAAGGCAAATATCAGTCTAACATGTAAGTAGATTTTAATGTTCTCTCTACAGAAGGATCTTAAATGAATGTCTCCAAAATTGCATTATTCCCAACAGTGAATGAAAGGGGAGACCTAATATATAGCCATCCAAGAGCTCTAAACACCATAGAAGCCCAGTTGACTCATTTTATTTCAGTAGGCTGAGGCTCTGCAAATTAGATTTGCAGAATGATAATGGTTGTTGTGTTTGTTGTTATAATGGTGTGTAAAAGCACACCGCCATGATGTGAAACACAAAATGAATACGGCAGCTCTACGTGCCATGTAGAGGCAGACTCAGTGTTCACTTAAATACACAAATGTTGCACGTGAGTAAACTAAGTGGAGAACTGTAGTCAGGAAGGGAATGACCTGTCTTCTAGAAGATTGGCTTGAAATAAATCTTGATTATTACTCTGAACAAGCAGCTTTTTCTGTTACTGGCTCTATATATCCGAAGCCTTATTAATCATAGCCATGTAGCACAGGTCTGAAGGCCCCCAAAGGAATATAGACAGTGCAGGGGACTCCAACATCCAGGCACAGCTAATGACTATGCACCATCACTGCAACAGCCCTAGCAGAGCAGAGATAAGGCATGGGTGAGCCAGAGGAGAGAGGAGTCAGAGCTGGGGATGGATCTGTATCCGGGCAACTGTGCAAAATCAAAGCCCCATAAGGGCCATTAAAACACAGGGGCAAGTTACAGGAGCCAATTTATAATTAAACTATAATGACCACCTTCCAGTTCAAGTTAAGGAAGAAATTTGAGAATCTGCCTTTATTTCAGCACTACCAGTTCTGGAAAATTGATAGAATTCTGGCTGAACACAGATTGTGATGACTTAAAGTTACAGAGAACTTCACACATCTGTAGTAGGAAAACAGTTGAAACCGATCAATGGAGTGAGCTTGAAGAATTACCGGCAGGACTGTAAACAGAGAGATGGCTTTGGCAACCTTGTAGGTGGATGTTTTTAAACATTCAAGAAGCTGCCTGTTCATCTGAACCAGGGCCGGCTCCAGGCACCAGCGCAGCAAGCAGGTGCTTGGGGCGGCCAATGGAAAGGGGCGGCACGTCCGGCTCTTCGGCGGCAATTCGGCGGCGGGTTCCTCATTCCCTCTCGGAGGGAAGGACCCGCTGCCGAAGAAAAGAATGAAGTGGTGGCGGTAGAGTTGCCACTGAAGTGCCGCCGATCACAGCTGTTTTGTTTGTTTTTTTGCCGCTTGGGGCAGCAAAAACGCTGGAGCCAGCCCTGATCTGAACATTAGGAAAATGAATTCAAAAAATTTTGTGCTTATGTAAGGCTGAAGTTCTCTATCCATAGATGAGAACGGGGACAGTGCAAACTTTGTCAAAGTTGCCTTGCCAAAGAGCCTTAAACCTGCTCTAGAAAGACCACCTTTAGTCATGAAAGAGTAGTTTAGTTCACCAGACCATTCAGCCTGTGACTTTCCTTTGGAATTGAAGTCATTGGTGATACCACCAACCCATCTCACTCATGCCAGTGAACAGCTATTAGACTTTCAGTAACTACTGCCCTGGAGTAAATCAGAACAAGCAACATTGAGGTGAAAGAGTATTACTAGTGACACATTCAGTCTTGGTCTGTACTTCTCATTGCTGGCAGCCAGGGCCGGCGCAACCCATTAGGCGACCTAGGCGGTCGCCTAGGGCACTGCTATTTTGGGGGCGCCGGCGCCCCGTCCGTCCGTTCAATTATGGGGGCGGGACCTTCTGCCGCCGCTGTTGGGGGCAGCATTTCGGGGGCGGGACCTTCCGACGCCTAGGGCGTTGGAAGAGCTGGCGCCGCTACTGCTGGCAGCAAAGGTTACTCTCTCAGTCCTATGGCATAGTCTTGTGGTCCTTACACTACATCAAGTAGATTAATTTGTTGCACAGTGAAATGGCAAATCTCCCCCATATTACAAGAAGAAATACCAAAAATTCAAAAGTATCTAGAATCCATTCATATAATACACAGAAAAGGTAGCAGTTACTAGGCAACCTGGAACTCTTTCTTCTTTTATGCCATTTTAGTCCCTCACAGCTTTCTACTCCAGGTCTATAGCTACTTAATTTGATCCTATTTGAAGTGACAATTTAGGGCCTTATAGCTTGGATACCTATTCACATGAAATGTAAAAAGCAGCACACTATTAACAAGCTACACTTTGTTTTGTACATTGGGAAACTGGAATAAAAAGAGTGGGTTTGTGTCTCTTGAAATCCATGTGGAATACTAAATTTGCTGCTATAATATCATAACTCCATTATCTCCCCCATGTCTTGCCCCTCATCCTTACACAGGACTCACAGCCTTTCATCAGCATTTAATTACGGTATCTGCAATTTCCTGAACTTTTAAAGCAATTATCAACCCTCATGCCTCCCTTGTCACATGTTTCCCCCCCCTCCCATTATTATATTATCCAGAATGCCCTTCACACATATATGAACTCACACTTCTCCTCTACCTTCTTTATTTCTTTAAAATAAGTGGGGTGTAGTCCGGTGAGATGATAGTAGCAAACAAAAAAACAAAGAACATTAACAATGTCTAATCAGAGAAAATTGATTCCACGATAGGAAATATTTGGTTGTTAATAACACACATGCACATGCACAAAGTCTGACCCATAACTTACCCTGTTTAATGAAATGAAGTGAGTAGAGCTACACCTTAACCCACCTGAGGAGCTGGCCCATGATTTTCTATTTAATTCTAATTTGTACACCCTGTTTTATAAACAATGTTGAAGTATTGTGTGCACAGTCTTACAACCTGCTCTTTCAATCACTTTCCTCCCACAGTCTCTTCCCTACCTTAGAACTGACTTTGGCAAAGTCTAGGAAATACCAACCCAGTGAATCCAGTTAGAGTAAGGAATCCATGCAGAGTCATTCTGTGCATGTCAGTGGGATACTTGCTTTGGAATGTTTTCACATGTAACTTCCCCACAAAAAATTCTATATTCCCATGTTTTAAAAAAAAGAATAAAAAATATACACTGTTCAGTTAGGCCCTGATCTAGCAAATCATTTAGACATTATGGATTACTCTCATACTACTCTCATATGCTTAAAAGTAAACACATGCTGAAGTGCTTTGTTGGATTGAGAGTTTAAGGACTATATTTAACAAAAGCTCTATCCAGCTCTGGAAACCTGTATAAAAGACACAGAGAATATAGGCTGCCTCTCTCCCTGCTTATGGATTTTATTGGATTTGGTCCTCAGTGAAAAATACTGGCCAGAAGAGTGGAATGGAAACTGTTATATTTTGTTCCAAAAGAGAAATCTGAGCTAACTTAATATGAGCTACATCTCCTTTATGCATATCACAAGATCCCCATATTGAGGGGACTATGCATGCATGGGACAGGGCATGAATTGGAATACAGGTGTTTAGGGGAATTAATTCAGTTCTTGCTCACACTCTGTTTATTTCAAGTCAGTGCTATTCCTTCTATAGTGCCACAAGAACTCAATGTATTGCCATTGTTTTAATTAAAAATACTAGATTATCTTTATATTCACATTTTTATCAGCTGCCCTTGGTACAGTGCTCAGGCTCATGTGTTTGGCTGTTATCTACACACCAGTTCCGTGTATGCATAGCAAAACCCAGAGAGCAAAGGCAAATGGGACTACAATGTGATGTAAGGAGTGATAATTCAGCCAACAGTTCTCAGGGCAAAATGTGTAATTTAAAAAAAAAAAAAAAGAAAGCTGTTGTTGCCACTGAACTTGGCACCAGGTTACTCTTATGGTATTTATGCACTAGATTAATTAGAAATAAGGAAAAAGAAACCATTTTTTAGCAACTTCTGATTCCCTCTTGTAATTTCTGATCTGTTGATAAACCTCCAAGGCAACTAGGACAGCACTGCTATTTCTGGCTGTGTTTAGTGTTGAGTTGCTAATTGTTTCTGCTTTAACAAGACTGACAAGGAGCCATGCCAGCTAATGTGTAATTGATGAGAGGAGAAGGCCATAAAGCAATCTTAGGAGAAACACCATTTTTGGTGATATTTTATTTGTAGCTTAATATATTTATATTTAATTAAAACATGAGGTTCTGTACACTGATCTCCTTAAAAGCCAACACTCGCTTCAGACTGTGGTTACAGAAACACACAACTAACCAAAACAAAAACAAAAAAACCACCACCACATTTACAGATTATCCTAGTTCAGGCATTTATGTACTGGAAAAGCCATCGACATACTTTCATAATGAGAAAAGAGTGTAGATCTGAAAATATGATGATGACATAGTATGATCTGTAAAAAATGTTTCCATTTAAATATTAAAGCCGAAGCATTAGCATTTTAAGTTTTCAAATTTGTAGGATTAGAATAAACATTAGGAGAGCATTTCAGGACCTCATTATCATCTCTCTCTCTCTCTCTCTCTCTAACATACATCCACCGACCCTGACAAAAAAAGTAAAGAAAAACAGGAAGAGTCATCAACATAACTGTTAAAATGAATATCACAATTTCCCAATCACTAATCCACAAGGCTACCCAAGTGTAACTGTGGCCTTCTCAGCATTTGATACAAGAAGCAGCTTCATTTGCCCCTGAATCTAGTACAGGGAATCTACAACATCAAGTGTCAAGAATAAGGGCTGGAGTTTCAAATTCGTAGGCATAGCAATGATGGGGCTCTCTCCAACGTCAGAAATACTAAGAGAATCGTGGTTCATACTTTTAATAGCTTGAGATGCCTGTAGGCTGTAATAAAATTAATCCTTTGCACTGTAAATCTTTTCTCTTTAGGATTGGAAAAAGTAACAAATGTGCATAAAATTGAAGTGAAAATGAGTAAAATCTCACTCTGACTATTGACAGAGCTGCCTTCCTTTTGGACTCTGCAGGAGCTTCTTTGTTTGTGGCCCATGCTCAAGATAAGGAAAACAAATCAAGTGATTAACTTTATATCCAAAGAGGAGTTTTGTCTGTGCATATTTTTAATATGATTTTAGAACAAGAGATGCAGTTATTTCAAAAGACTGTTAAACCATTGTCTGCTGTGAGAAGTCATGAAATACCTGTGCCACCGGTGGGTCGACCTACAAGTAATTTAACAAAGAAAATGAAATATGTGTGAATCAGGAGCAGAGGCAGCTTTCGAGCAGTTGGAGAGCCGGGAAGAGTGATGGGTCATTCATTGGCGGTGGCACTTTCATTATAGCTATTGGCTTGAAAAGGTGCCACACAGACGCCTATTAGCTCCATCACTAGTTTGAATTAAATGCTGAGTTGAGCTAAATGCTTTTGTGTTTTTCATGTACTTAGACACAGGCCATCTTCACTTCAATCTCCACTAATTATCATGAAAGAAAAATACTTTTCTATTAGGTTGGTCTGACGAGTGGCATGTGAAATATATCCTAAAATAGACCCCATTCGTGAAACAGTAGATACTTCCTTGTGAAAGTGAACAGCCAATATCTTTTTTGGGGCGGGGGACAGACAACAAACCTCTGGGCAATGGTGGAGAGGGATGGAATGCAACTAAGAGGACAACTGAAAGCTCACAGTGAAAGTGAGAAAAGTTGACTACTGATACATGATCATCTCCTTAAGATAAATGTCATGCTGGTGAACTTGTAGGATTTTGTGTAGATCAAGATGCCTTCTTTATTATTATGGCTTCTCCAAATTGGCTCACCAGAGAATCAAATTCTAGTTAGCAAAAGGCCCATTTCAGCTTGCTTGTAAAATCTCACCACCTCACTGTTGTTTATCTGTAGCTGAAAACAAAGCAAAACTGAGGCTTCTTGTTTATTTTCAAATTGTATGTACATTTAATGCTCAGAACTGCAGACCAAAAGGAATGATTATTGCCAAGCACAAGCATGTGATATATGCTAGTTGTGCCTTGCTTCCATGCCAGTATTATATATCTTAAAAATAATAATACCTTCTGGCATTTCTGTTAGTCTATGCAACAACCCCTTGAGCAGATATTGCTAACCATGTCAAAGTGTAATGTCTTAGCCCGGTTTTCACTGGTAACACATGCAAACTGATTTTCACATATGACCTGAGTTAGGATTTTAAGTCAGCTCTCCAGAACAGTAAATGCAAAGCCAATGTACAACTGTAAAAGAAGTGCATGCCACACCATAAAAGAAAAGACATGCATATTTACCCTTCAAGTGAGGTTGCATTTTTCAACTGTGTCCATGGAATGGGACACATTTTGCTCTCATTTATGTTGTTGCTACTCCATTAAAGTCAACAGAGTGGGGACAGTCTGAAAGCAAAATGTAGCTCTTATGTGTAAATGTGGAGGTTCATTATCAGAGAAATTGCTGTGTACTTCAATGGCTTTTTTGTTTGTAAACTTAACCTTGTGCAGGTGATTAATACCAACCCACTCTACTTCCAGTCATATCCATATTCAATATTTAGAAATAACCATGCCAGACCAGAGTCAGTTCAGTTTAGATCCAGGTTTGTTGTGTGTTCACTCTTCAGCATTCAGGTCAAGAAATGAGTTTACATATTTTGGTGGTGTTTATTTTAGTACTAAATATATAGGCCAGCATATTTAGAGTTGTATATCTGTTACATACCTAAATCAATAAATAGGCAACTAAATAAATGGACTGATTTTCAAAAGTGCTTAGCACCTCTTAAAGCACATTGGCCATTAGGTAACTATTTAAGTGTTAAGCATTTAACAGTAGGCATTAGCTGTAGGCACTCAAGATTGAAAATCTTGCCATATGCATTTATTAAGATCAGTTAATATTACTGATTTTTAAAATTCTCTATATTGATATGGGCTACTAGCATTCTTGTATACAGTGGATTTATATAGATGTAAGTAAACCTAGATTGCATTGTCTCTTATGTGGCATTATGGGAAATATGCATTATCTTAAAGCCTCAAATCTAAAAATACTTTTCTTAAGAGTCATACTTTTCATATTTTGTATAGGAAATAAAGATGAGTTGAATCTCTTATATCTCTCTTGGAAGTAGCAACTTTGTGAGCTGGGATCTCTCAGGTAGACATTACAGTGCACCTATTTGGAGTACTTGAAAATGTGTACACATTTTTTTCCTGGACACCCTGCATACTGACAAGTAGAATCTATTGTGATTCTAGCTGGCCTCCCACACATTCTTTTGGCATATGAGGCAAAACAGAAAAAGGAAGAAAGAGACACACATTTTATAAATGCAGTAAGACTCCTGGTGGTGTGTTCTGTTGTAACAATAGTACTAACTGAGTTGCTAGAAATATTTGGCGTTTGGGCTCATACATATATAACACAGGTGGCTGTGCATTATACCATGACAACATGTCTAATGCGTTATGAATTGTTTTCCTATGTAACTAGCTGTGGCTAGACTGCTAGAATGTCACTTTTGTGTTTTAACTCTGAGTTTGAAGCCACTATTGCTCCTTAATAAGAAGAAAATTATGCTAAGATTTAGCAAGAAATAACAATACAAAATCAAACTGTTGAGAGCTATTCATTCAGGTCCTATAGAATGCATTTTAGAACTAAATTACTTTATGGGTTGAAAGACTAGATTGCAACAGTTTGATTGTGTATTGTTGTTACAATGGTACAGGTTCTGCCTCTGCAAGTTATACTGAACTGAGCTCATGCAGAGTGGGAAAGGAAGCAAAATGTATGTGGCAGTAATAGAAACACCTGTGTAAAGCCACAAGCAGGGAAAACCCAAGCTCAAGTCTATAAATGTATATTTAATAGACATGGGCCTGACCACAGAATATAGCCAGGCTTCTCCAAAGCTGAGACATAGGATTTTTTATTCACTCCATTATTAAGAAGGTAAGTTTTATTACTCCACAGGTAAGTTCACATTGTAGTCTCCACTAAAAACAGGACTGATATTCCACTGTTTTATCATTCAATGATTGATTTTAGTCTTGAAATTTGGCAAACAAGCATTTCAATGAAGAATTGAGTTTTCCAGGTTAATTTTTGTGTGACAGATTTATGATAGTGGCATGGTGAAATTTGGGCTCAGATCAAAATTGCCACAAAATCTGGGTTCTTTGGATCCAAATATTTTTGGTTTGGACCAAACTATCAATATTTACCATTGCAAAAAGTGTTTAGTGGAGTCTTCACCCTTTCAAAATGAGTCTTATTTTATGGGTCTTTGTAATTTAAGAGAAAACCATGTGATGGAGAACCATATTTCAGTAATTCTTCATTGTTTTCACACTGACTGGTATTGTTGAGAGTCCGGATTCAGTAAGTCAGGATGTCAAATAACTAACTCTGTTCAAGTTTTATTTAAGTAAGACAGCCATGCAACACTTAATACAGAACTATACAGAATACAAAAAGGAAACATACATACCGATCTCTGGAACTAGAGAAATGATGGCAGTGTATTTCAGTTCACTTCTGACTAACTTCCTAGAACTCATCTTTTATATACTAGTTTAGAACAAAGAAAAATCCTTTCTCATGCTTGATCTTATTTTGAATTAATAAGCCAATGATATTTGTAATTAATTTATCACTACTGGGACAATATGTAACCATAATAAGCTCTTAGTTCTTAGCCATTCATCCATCCATTAATGTTTTGCTGTTATATTGATTATAGATCACACATGTTATGCCACATGTTCCTTGTCCATTACAGAGAATGTATGAGCATCTTTATCAGTTGTCAATTACAGAGAATGTATGAGCATCTTTATCAGTTACACCATTTTGTCCATTTCAAGACATTGCTATGACAACATTTGTCTTTATATACTATGTGTGTGAACAGAAAAGAGACCAAGAAAATGAATTATTGATTGTGGACTTCTTTTCAAGGTATCTGCTTACGTAATTTATAAGCTAAAGACATCTGTTCAACAATCCATTTTTATCAGTTACAAAAGACATCTGTAACCAAGTCATCATGACATAAATAATCTATAAACGAAGTGTGTGTTTCAATAGATTATTTTATTGAGCACAGAAAATACCATATCAGTTACAAGTAGTTCCTTTCTGGATATCTGGACACGTTTCCCTAAGCATCAAGGGCTAGAGTAAAATGACACACAATCCGTTATTTACTAACATGCTAAGGTCCAGGTAAAATTCAGCTTATTGATAACACAATAGGGTCAGGTAAAGTTCAGGGTAAAATGAGAATGGATAGTAAAGTGCAGGCCCACTAGGACAAAGACATTAATTTGTCCAAAACAAAACACTCTAACATTAGCGTTTACTCAGCACCTTTGGCTAGCACAGAGAAGATTTGGGGATGTTTGGCTAAGAAATCATGAGAGTTTAAAATAAAAAAGAGTAATAAAGATTAATATTTACTCAGAATGTGTACTGTTCAATGCTATAAAATTTTTGCAGTCACCTTCACCTGCTCAGTGATGAACATTAAAGCGATTGCCAACAGTTAGCACCCAGTGGAATTTGTCCCCTGTGTTTAGAATAAAGAATGTCTGTGGTTGACTGTGTAACAATGAGTGGAAAATGTTGACATTTTAGTAGCTTCTACTGCTGATCTTTTAATTTTCTCTTTTTTACTACACAGCAATATCATTGTAAAACTATTAAAATATAGCAACAAAGAGTCCTGTGGCACCTTATAGACTAACAAATGTATTGGAGCATAAGCTTTCGTGGGTGAATACCCACTTCGTCAGACGCATGTCATTAAATATAATTGTCCTTTATTTGAAAGGAAAAGTATTTTTTGTAAAAGTAATGTGCCCAGGGTATTGGTTTTGCTGCAAATTGTATTCGGTTAATCCCAAATACCAGTATATCATTTATAAAACTCCACCTATTAAACAGGCATCTCTTTTACTCTCATTTACTAGAAAAACCGTTTGTAATCCTGTTGCTGTGATCTCTTGGTATGTCTGATGAACTTTAGAGTGGCTTTCAAATGTCCAAATTTAAAATACAGCACTGTATTTAAAATAATCATATTAGAGTTGGAGTTCTGCAACTATCTCAGCAAACTGAATAAACACAGTGGCATTAGGAATCTGCTGCTGCAGCATTTGTTTATTTGGTTTTTCTACACTCAAAAATGCTACGAAATTACACCATCAATCAAGTTACCCAGAAGTTAAGTGTAAATCTCACAGACTGCTTTAGTGTTGTTCCACAACAGACTCTCTCTATGTACTTCAAAGCATGTTGTAATTGAATCTTTTAAAAGCATGTCAATCATTGTTCTGAAGTGTTACATCTTATAACACAAATTAGGTTTTCTTTGGGACATTGGTTGCATTTGTTTTCTCTTTTCTATAGAAATAAAAAACAGATTTCCCAATTTCACTTGAGATTGTGTTTGGCTCATTCTGCCTTTTGGTTATAAGTAGAAGTAGTGATAAAGTGTTGAGAGCTATAGTTGAAACCTGATTAGCTGATAACAGTGGTTTAGCATTGTGTAATAGCACCAACTATACACTTGAAAAATATTGGCAAGTAAAATAAGTGCGGCCTCATTCTCTTGCCCATTGCAATCATACAACAGATGATTGGTCACAGGACAGAGCTCCATATTTGTTACCCTCTAAGTAAAATGAAGACAAGGTGATACAAATAAAATCTAGTGATTAAATTATTTTCCCCCCCAAAAATAATCTTCTAATGATATTTCAGTTGTGAGATGGTGGAAATACGAAGAGATCTTCCCATAAATGACTCAGTGAAGTTAAAAAGGTATGGAATACATTTAAAAATAAAAAGATGATTCAATAGAGCATTTCAACAATACCCATTAATAAAACTGGGGGGAAAAAATCAGTCATGGTGGAAAGATATAGCTTAAAGAAAAAAATAGTGCTGAGAATCAAAGCAGTGATCGAAAAGTACAGAAATAGTTAAGATTAAGTTAAAAATTAGGGTAAATGAGGAAAGAGAAATGCACAGAAACCTATTTTGCCCAATTGAAAGTGACTTGATTCACTTTATGATGGTTCCAGTTTTGGTTTGATTTTTCTTTAAATCTTGTAGTGTCCCAGATAGTAAATATGGAGAATAAGTGCCTTGGAAACGTAAATAAATAGGGTACACAAATAAAGCTAACAACTGAAACTGGAAGAAGGTATGGTTTTACAACCCAGATAACCAGTCCACCAGTGGTGCTGAGAGTTGGGCAATGAAGAAGAAACATGAGCAAAAGAGCTGGGTCACAGAAATGCAAATGTTGAGAAGGATGAGTGGAGTAAGAAAAAAATGATCTGATGAGGAATGTGCACGTTAGAGACATGCTCAAAGTAACACCCATAAACAAAAAGAAATAAAGGCGTGCGGGCTCAGATGATTTGGTCTTGTAGTGTGCAGTCCTGACAAGTGGGTTACACAGTCCAACAGATCAAAACTGAAGGAAAAAGACAGAGAAGCTGACCCAGCAAGAAGTGGTGGGATGTCATAAAGGAAGACATGTTAGTTAGCATGTGGTATAAGAGAGTATATGGCATTGAGCAGAACAATTTGGAGGGAGATGACTCGTAAAGAACACCCTGTATGATGGGACTAAAAAAGATAACTAGTCCAAGAGCACTGTAGTTGGACATTTTAGGGAGGGGACAAGAAACAAGTTTGGTACTTGACAATGTTTAACAGGGAAACAGAAACGTTTTAATGATTTTTTAGACAGAGAAGGGAACATGAATCTGTTATAGTCCTCCTGGAATAAAGCACATAACTGAAAATGAATGCCTGTTTCTGCCTGAAATAAATTAAACCTGTAGAGTTTGGTAGCTTTTATTACAGGCAAGTCGGGTAGGGTTGTCTATAGCTAAAGTTGTCCAACACTTTCCATTATAAGACACTGTTTTCACTTGTTTATAACTTTGCCAAACCTTAACTGTTCTGACGGTAATATCCCATGCTGATTTTCTGTCTCAGGCTGACTTTTAGAAAGTTTCAGCAAAAATGGTTCAACCATTTCCAAGAATGAGATTAGAGAAAAATATTGTTTTGCCCAGATTAAAAAAGAAAATTCTTACAACTGTTTCACTGAGCAACTTTAGCACGTCCATGCTTTGGAACCAAGGCTTGAAAATGTGCCTTTTGCCGCTCCCATGAAAAACTATCCAAATAAGACCAAGATATGAGCAGCTGAAAAATCTCAGTTCACACACGCTAGTTTTTAGTAGCTTAAATTCAGCAAAGATTCTGTCTGTACTGAGCATGCTCCAGCTACAGGGGCTGAGCAAGACTTTCCCAGCAATTACTGCTCCCAGATGCTCTGGGCTGCTCTAGTGCCAGGATCTAGAACTGGCAATGGGAAAGAGAGGGAGCAAGCAGGGATCCTCTGGGTTAAATGGTATATGTAATACATTTTTGAGTACTATGTATATAATAGTAGTTTACTTTCTATAATTGCTTGTTCTGTTACAGGTAATCAAAAAGGTATTTTCAATATTTACAGTAATTTTACTATTTAAAGTACAGTTAAGCTAGCAATTATTTAAATATACTAAATAATAATAATAATTATTATATAATACACACACACACACGTATGTATGTTGAATTAAACCTTTCACTTACATGATGGGTCAAGCATTTTGTTGGTTGCACAGGTTATAATTTCTCTCATCCAGAAGACTGCAGGCATGCTATGGATGAAAGAGTAGTCTAAATGGCCTATGCAGTTTTTATCTTCTCTGCTGAGGTTATCAGTAAGTAGGCAAGTTGAGGTGAGGTTTGTGGTATAGATACATACCAACCTGAAATGAAATAAGAATCACTTGTTTGTTTCACACACCACTGCCAAAGTTTCTCCATCTGTAAACTGGAGGAACGGTGTACACATGCATACCCACCCACCCACGCTTACAATTGTTCTCAGAGTTTTAAGTTTAATTCATTACTATTTGGAAAGAGTTTTGAGATCCTTGGAAAGAAGATGCTGTAGAATTGTAAAGTAACACTATTAAGAAAGCACTTCTGTGATTTATTACTTTTATTCCGTGATGAATAATTTTGCAGGACTTCTTTTCATGGGGTGCATATCCTTTAATCAAGACCCATACTTATGTTGATCTCTGCATGTTCACAACAATATACATATATTAGAGATTTGATTTTATTTCACGTCAATCTTACAAAGCTGGAAAGGCAAATCCAAAGGTATAATTTATTACTTGCAACTGTCTGCATACATCCAATGCCATTTACATATTGTTATACTTTCTGGACCTTGCTAACCAGTTGTTCCTATCTTATTAGATTTAAGGGATTTTTGCATCAGCAGATGTCTATAAAGTCACAAATGTTCCACTTTTCTAGATAATGATTTAAATCAAAGTCTATATCAGTGAGCAAAGGATAAGATAGCTATGTCCATATAGATATTCTTCATACATTTGTGTGTATTTGTGTGTAATTTCAGCTTTGTTACTTCATAAAGTGAATTGAGCTGAACATTGAAATCCCCAGTAATGTGCACACGTTTTATTTAACATTCATATTATGGTAGTGGCCAAAGGCCTCAAACAGGATCAGGGCTGAGTGTAATAAAAACACCTACAAAGACCTGGTTCCTGCCCTGAAGAACTTACAACACTGGAAATATAATAGTAGAAATAAACAGATAGGTAGATCAACAGTGCACCAGGTCCCAACTGAGGATCAGGACCTGCAAATCTAAGTTAAAGACTGGATGGAACCCAGTTCTGTAGTGATAGTACTTTACACAGGCAATTGTAACGTGTAGTTTGTTTGAATGTTTTTTTTTGTTTTGAACAGATGCTCAATGAGGGAGCACAGTCCATCCTGCATACTGAATGAAGCAAGAGTCCTGTTGGGGAAAAAAGTATATGATAATGTAATTTAAAACTGTATCATCATGCGTACAGCCAAGGGGGACAAATTAATATTGCATGGGCAACTGTAAATCTGGCATTTCCTATCTTAAGAGTTCTCATCTCTCGACCTAAAAACATCCTTTTAATGTTGTTTTTTAAAATGTCATAGTGTATAGTGTGAAAATATATTAGCTTACATATGGAAAGATTTATAGTTACACAGAGGAGAGTCAGTATTTGCCATTAAAATGCCGCCACTTACTAACAATTAGCATAGCACAGTATCTTTGATACTCTACCTATTTTCCATTCTAAGTACAGGGGAATACTCCAGTATCTCAGATTAAAGCACGTTGGTAGATGCTGAGGGTTTTTTTGGCACACTCTCTATGCATGGAAATTTCTTTCTTTGAGAAAATTTTATCCCTACCTGCTTCATCACTCTAATTCCCCAAAACATTGAAGAGCTGAGACAGCAGTAGTAAATCACTTACAAGGAAAGTGGTGAATTCTCCATCTCTAAAGTCTTGAAATCAAGACTAGATGCCTTTCTGGAAGATATACTTTAGTCAAACACAAATTATTGGGCTCATTACAGAGGTAATTGGGTGAAATTCTATGGCCTGTACTATACAGGAGGTATCCACTAGTCCCTCTGGCCTTAAAATTGATGAATCAAGATAAATTCCTTTTCCTCCCCCACAGAATTTAAGAAATACATAGCTATTCTTGGGATATTATTTTATCCAGATCAATTATGTTGTATTTGTCAACTGAAGAAAAGCATTATTTTGTTAAAATATAAAGGGGAAAATATGTACTAAAGACAAACTCATGATATATGTTTTCATTTTTTGTATTCTATCTTTTCAATGTGAGCAAACAGAAATATATACTCACAAAAATTTATTTTTATTTGAGCTCACTTGGTGTTGGTGTATTTGATTGATATTGGTGCTTAGGCAGGCTGAAAAATGACAAATGAGATATTTAGGCTGATATTGGAGGATAACCAGTCACAGCAAAGCTTCAGCTGCAGAGAAAATAATTATTTCATTGGCGGGAGAGGAAAAAATCTGAAAGCTTTGGAAAGGGATGACAATTTATGGACCAAGATTTGAGCTTATCTAAATCTCCATCTCTTTATTGGTATAAATGCAATAAACTCTCTACTGCTCTTTGAAATCCTGAAAATGTAATGGTACAAAGCCAAAGTGTGTGTCACATCATAATACAGGTAATTACTATGTAAACCTTCTATGAATAAAATCGTTTAACCCATTAATTGTTACTCACCCACATTTGGCCCGATTTGTCAAGGTACAATGCATCCTCTGAAATGCTGAGCACCCTCCACTCCCAGAGATGTTGTTGGTGTTCTTTGTTTTTCCTGAGTTGGATTGAATAGATTTCTTTGACACTTACAGTGAATCCGGAAGTGACTAAATGTGGATTTAGAATAATAATATAAAATGCTGAAGTCACATTCAAGATTCTTAAATGACACTGTTGAAAATACCTACATGTAAAATTGTTTCCTTATTTCTCTTGATCTGAGCAGTTCGGGAAGTAGCCAGTGAAGAAAATGAGCATTTTGACAAGAGTATTTATTTGGTTGCATCCTTGTACATTATATTCTTGAAACAGTCTGTGCTGTTGGTGAAAACCTTCCTTATATGAACAAAATATCGCAGTCGCCAAACCATTGTGTTTGGCAACTCATGAACCCATTATATCAAAGTTTGAGGAAAGAATTAATAGTGCTCTCAATTTAGCTTGATTAGACACACTGGGAGCGGATTCTCAGGGGTAAACTATCATATACGCAAACTGAGGACCTTCCCCCAGCTATTTAGGCTTATGTGACTAGAAAACATGTGGCAGCTCAGTTGTATTCTTTTGTGAGGATGCACAAAGCTATCTCCAAAAGATGTGGGTATATGTGGAGACGAGCATTTCTGACAATAATTAGTTTTATAAATATAAATGTTTATAAATGTGGTTTAACTTTTTTTGAAGGGCAGGTATTAATGATTTTTTTTCAAGTGTTATCTTTTAAATAGCTTCAGTATTGCAATGGCTCCTGATTTTCCTAGGTGCTAAGCACACACAATTATATTTGACATCAACGGGAGCAGCAAATATTAAATATCCCAGAAACTCAGGCCTTGTGTCTTTTGTGTACATTTTGCAAGTTTAACTCTTATCAGGAGGATGCATCAAAGCTCACTTTTACTTGCATGTTGTGTTACTTTCTGTGCATGTCTTTTATGATACACCTTTCTACTGTTTTGTGTTAAATTCAAGTTGCTCAAAGAACACAGTTATCAAATAATAATAGTTAATAGCTGCATCAGTTAGTAAGCATGATTATAAAAACGAATTTTAAACTTTTGGGATATCAAGAGAACAGAAAAATGTTCAGTGTAGTCTTATGGTATTAGATTATATATATGATTTCAAAGGTTTTTAAAAACTTTTCTATCAAGACATTTGTTTCATACAAATGCTCATTTTTATGTTACATACATGGATGGGGTGTACTAGAAGAAAAGCCCATATTTATATAAGTAGCATATGTTTGTAAGCTTATATATTGAATCATACAGAGTTCAAATATAAGCAATGGAGATTTTTTTTGTTCCATATGGGAGCTACTTGATAAACACTATAGATTCAAATGTCATGGAATTGTGTGTGTGGTTGCCATTGCACAAATGTTCACAATTTTTACCATCAAAAAGTAGCATAATTCATAACTTATTTATTGACTGGTTATTTATTTATTTGTTTTATTTATTTATTTTGCAAACTCAGATATAAATTATGGGCCTAACAGATCAGATTTCTTGATCTCCAACAGTGAACATTTAAAGTCCCCAGCAATCATTAAACTTGAATAGAAAATATTTTATTTTTAGATCTGAGAAAATGAAATTTAGCCCACCAATCTTCCCTGGAGCCGCTCTTTTCCTAGGTCTGCTTCAGGAGTCTGCTCTCCAGCTACCCACCTGCCTTCTGTTATGGGTCTATTACAGGATTGGGTGGGTGAGGTTCTGTGGCCCGCAAAGTGCTCCTAAGAGATCAGACTAGATGATCACGATCGTCCCTTCCGGCCTTAAAGTCTATGAGTCTATGAGAGTTAAGAAGTAAGAGAATGTGTAACCATAAAACATAAAAACAAAAAACCCTTAATGGAATCTAGTCCTTGTGTCTCTGTACTGCAAAGACATAGAGACTGCAAAACTATGAAAAATCAATTTATGGTAATTTTGTTTGTTATATTCAGAACTGGAGACACCACTTAAATTGATCTAATCAGTAATCTGCTTAGATTAATATTAATAAACGGATGTCTTCTAAGGGTAAGTAGTTGACAGGTAAAGATATCAGTGCAAAGGGGTCACCATCTGCTTATCTTCTCTCATCACTGTAAAAAGAATAGGAGTACTTGTGGCACCTTAGAGACTAACAAATTTATTGTAGCATAAGCTTTCGTGGGCTACAGCTCACTTCATCGGATGCATGTAGTAGAAAATACAGAAGGAAGATATATATATATACACACATGAAACAATGGATCTTACCATACACATTATAAGGAGAGTGATCAGTTGTTCAGCAGGAGAGAAAAATAAGTGTTTGTAGTGGTAACACCCATTGTTTCATGTGTATATATATATATATCTTTCTTCTGTATTTTCTATTACATGCATCCGATAAAGTGAGCTGTAGCCCATGAAAGCTTATGCTACAATAAATTTGTTAGTCTCTAAGGTGCCACAAGTACTCCTGTTCTTTTTGCGGATACAGACTAACACGGCTATTACTCTGAAACCTCTCATCACTGTGTCAACTAATTAGGGAATAATAGTAGGCCTTTTTAAGGACAGTTTCAGATTTCCAGGTCAGTGACTGTTTTCCATGTTCCTCCTTTCTTTCAGGCCCTGCTGCAAAAAAGAAGTATGTCAGTTATAATAACCTGGTTATCTAGTCCATTTCTTCAGACAGAGTTGAGGAAGGATGAAGATTTTCATCCATTCAGTCACCCAAACTGCCATAGGCCTCTTCCTGACCTGCAGTGTATCCACCGCTGGAGAAGCTTAAAGGCCAGGCAGTTAATATGGAGACCAATGTTAGAGGACCAAGCGTTCTGAACAGCTGCTATATGAAATATCCTTAATTATTCTTGGCTTAATAAGTCACTGGCACTGTCCTTGGGCTGTGACCTTGGACCTTCTCTATGTATGGGAAGTATGAAAACTGAGTACCCAGCTCGAATACGTGAGTACCCAGCTCTTTATGGGTGAACTGCATTTAGCGACAATGACTTTACAGGGGCTAATTCTGTCTTTATATGTACTTCCAGACTGCAAGTTTTTGAAATTTCTGTACAGTTTGTGAGGAATTTTGCATATTTCCATCCATGTTGTTTCAAAGATTCACTGTTTGTTTTGAATGCACAGTTGCATTGAAGACCTATTCCCTCAGATGTTAGCACATTAAAAACAAATCTCTGAGGATTTAAAAGAACTATGTACATGACTTGTATAATTATTATTGTATCACTGCAATCCATATATGTTTTTTTTTTTAATTCAACAACAACAACAAAAAGTTATTTAAAGACCAAAAACTGTGCTGGCGAAGTGAGCCCCTGCCTTTCATAAGTATGATGGGCTGCAGAGGAAGCAAGAAGGATATTGCTTGGTTTTAATAGAGGTCTTGATATGTGGAATGCATGCCAGTAATGTATTTTACAGTACATGTTAATAATTTGTTTGATATTTGTATTTGTGTTCTATTTTGTTATTTTAGTTAAGATATATGACTATTTTGCAATAATTTCAATTATTCTTACAATATTTGGAAGAAGGAATATGGCTTTTACATGTCTTAAGGTTTTTCTTTGTTGATGCCCACCATGATTGACCAGTGTGATGAGGACTTAAAAAAAAAAAAAAGCATGTATGTTTTATACTGTTTGTAATAAGTAATTTCGTTAATCTTGCTGCTTATGTGCCAATTAGTGAAAACAATCTTTCCGGCAAACTCCTCCCCCCTTTCCATTCTCTCTCGATCCTGTGATATTGTCCAAGAATGTATCAATAAAAGGTTTTGGTTAACTTTTTTTTTATTTATGGCAATAAATATCTTTAGTTGTTTCTTCCCCTCCCCATTTTAGTTAGTTTATTCATGAGTTGTCACATGTGGAGCTGAAAAAGATGTAAGAGTACTTTAACCAGATTGGGCCTAAATTTTTGAAAAGTCACTGGGCACTCAACCTGAGACAATGTAAACGGGCCTGTTTTTTTCAGAATGAGCGGAGCCCCTGCCCTCTTCAAATCAGGTCTTAAAATGTGTGTCAGTGTGGACACTCCAAAATTGAGGTTCCCCAAATCACTAATGACATTTGAAAATGTAGGCCACAAGGCCTGATTCACACTGGGATACTAAAGTGGTTCAGTAATGTTGCTCCATTAATTTCAGTGGAATGATGCCAATGCAAAACTGGAGTAATCAACACAAGTCGTCAGTAGTGAATCAGATCCACACTTTCCAAATGTGGAGCAAGAACCAAAACTCAGTCTCCCTTGAAAAGTGGTTGGAGAGAGCAGTGATTGTGGATAGGCTGAAACAACAAGAACAAAATTCTGCCCTCTTCCAACCTCCAAAGCTCAACAAGTAGTTCCCCGTTTCAAGTGGCTACAAGAGCATCCCTTGTACCTGTAGAACGCTGATGGCAAGATCAAAACTGAGCTGAAAATCACTTCAATCATTAGTCATTGCTAAGCCTATTTTAACTGGTATGCTCCTTAGACATTCTTTGCTTCCTGAATACCGGGTTGGGTTTTTTTCCTAATCTTTCAACCTGGGCTTATAAAACTTTAACACTGATCACTTCTCTGGTGCCTTTTTGGTCTTAACATAGTAGCAGCTCTGAAGCCAAGCTGATATTTAGGACTGGTTGGATGGGCTGTAAGTGACTGGAGGCATTTGATCACATTTTGGGGACTAATGGCAGAAGCTCTTTTGCAGCCTCTCTTGTCCACAGCAGCCTTCAGGGGACCATGACAGAAACCGGGGGGGGAAACCCTTAGATAGATAGCACAATTATCAGTGCCCTTCAGGTGGGCGAAAGACCTGCGCAGATGTTATAATCTGTACCTTGTATCGCTTCAACAAATTGAACACCTAATACTGCAGGTGATACTTTTAACTGGGATCAATGGTTTTTTTTGACAGAGTAGGGACAACAGAATTGAACCCAGTAACTGTAAGAATGAAGAAATGCTTCCTTGCTTCCACTACTTGGAAGGAGTTAATAGAATCTGGTTTTATAGCTTAGAACTTCACAAAATACAGTTACTATAGATATTTCAGAGCCATGACTACAGCCTTGGTTCTTTAGATCTCAACCATGCAAGATGTCAAGTATTCTTCTATATCCTCATCCTAGAAGAAGCCATGTATATATGCCTTTGATCTAGAACAAAAGTAAACTAACTAAGGGCTCTAACAAATAGCTTGAACTGTCCAACGCCAGCCTGAAATGACTGCATCTTCACTGTGTCTTGAAAAATACCAAAGTTAATAAACTGTCTCATGAGTGAAGATCATTCCCTTCCCTAACAATCAAAGGTCAATTTGAAGGGCATTTGTGGAGTGAGAGAGCGTCGGGCAAAGGTGGTAAAGTGATACAGGCGAGGAGAAGCAATTCATTTAAATTTCCATTGCAGCACAAGAGACTAAATATGTCACACCTGCATGCTACCTTTGGCACAGCAACAATATTTTGAGCGCAATTTGAAGATTACTTTCTAAAGTATTTAGCGTCCCATTTTATCTAGACAACTTGATAAATTACACTGATGAAGGTAATCAGCATCAAAAGAAAATTTGACAGCTGCAACATACTTTGCCCACAACAGATAGTTAGGGTATGAAAGCCTCTGTTTGCCAATTCTATTGACTCTTCATGCATATAACATAAGAGGAGTAGTTTGGTACTTTTTCAACTATAGAGATAGGTAGATTGAATTATAGCAGAATTAAATGAATAAAATCCCAATTAAGGGATTTACTGGTAGGAAAGGACTATCTGGGTAGTGACTAATAAAGAGAGAAAAGCCTGTGTTCATTTTTTTTTTTTTTTTAAATTCTTCTCGGTGGTACTTATCTAAACTCTATGCAAAATCCATAAACACAAGGCCAGAGCTTCAGCTGGTGCAAATCCATGTCATTTAAGGTCCCATTTATAAAAGCATGAAATCGTCCCAAAGAAAATAACTCTCCCCTCAAGCAACACTGCTGTTTCCAAATGCCTACTCACTCCCTTCCACCAGGAAAACACAGCAGCATGTCCTGTGATCCGGAATTTAGTTAACCACTGGGGGAAAGTAAATCTCAGAGCCAATAATAACAAACCATGAATGCTCTGCCATCGAGCTCCTACCATTTCAGTCGAGGGGCAGGAGGGGCTATTCACTCAAGTGACTTGGACACTCGAAAGGGGGCCCCAAGCCAAACAAGGGGTGAGGTTGGTGGCTTCATTAATGGGAGAGGGAATGAAAGGACAAGCCAGGCCAGGTCCCTGTGAGATTTCCAGCCCCCACAGGACTTGCAGGGGAGGAGGGGACAGGCTGGCGGTCTTGCAGTCTGTGGTATGAGATTTGGATCCCACAAATGATCCCTGTGCTCCCTGTTTGCTGGTCTGTCTAGCAGTGTGGCCATAGCTGCTTAAATGCAGATGCAGGCAGAAGCCTCATCCAGGCAGGGTTTTGCCTCTGACCCGTCACACCCCAGACTTAGCCTGGCTGAGTGGCTTGAGGCCAGAGCAAATCACATTAATGGAAGGAGCAGAAAGGGAACTAGGTCCATGCATGAGTCAGCATTGCTAACACTGTGAGTCCCTGCCTGGGACTGTGCTGCATGGACCAGTTGGCTGATGAGAGGCCTGCTGTGTAAGGAAAGTGGGTCTTGGGTCCAGATGCAGGGCTCGGTGCCCTGGAACCCCACTAGCCTAAGCTGTACCTGAGCCCCAGTGTCCCCCACCCTTCCTTACGTATTCTCCACCACCAGTGAGAGCCCATGCCTCACAGGGCAGGGCCGGTCCCTGGTCCAAGGGTGCCTTAAATGGGAGCCCTAAGGCTGAGCCCCCACCAGGGTCTCCTGCCCTGCCTTGCTGCCAGAGTGTAGGCAACCCCTGTGCTGGGACACTGCCCAATCAGCGTTTAGAGGGGCTGGGATGTGGATGCCCCAGGTCAATCTGTTGGCAGGGTGTTTGAGATAGCCAAAAATTGTCTGTGTGGGGTGAGCTAATACATCACTTGGGGTGAGTTGCTCCTGCAAGGGTCCTACACCAGCCTCTGGGAATCTGCTGCTCAGTGAGCTGGGATGTTGGCTGGAGGGAACCATGGGTGCTGTGCTGGGCCCAAGTCCACCAGGCCCAGCACCAGCTAAGCCCAATCCTTGCAAGGGGAGGAGCAACATGCTTTGTTTTTATTGTGTTGAAAATACCACCTTTGCCCAGTGAGCACCAGCCCATCCCCCAAGCTGGGCCAGGCCTTAAGGTGTGCTGGCCCTAAGCAGGTAGGAGGATGTTGAAAAATGGGATTGGCTTCCGAGAAGGCTCACTGGGATGAGTGTGTCTAAACAAACCTGCCTGACAGTGAGAGCATCAAGGCGCGCATGCTGCTTAATTTATCCAAGAGCAGACTGAGCGCCATGTGGACTAGATCCGCTACAAGGGGAGCTGGTTTCTGAGAGCTGGGGGGAGGTGTAACCCTTCCTGAGAAAGAGCCAATGGGTGGGCATTAAAGATGATTAATTGCAATAAGACATGATGACTTAATACTAATTGCCCACTCGAGCAACTTGGCATGGCAGGGGTAAATGTGGTAGAGCACACTCTAAATAAAGGCTGGGTGTCGTTCTCAAGTTTGGCCGCACATTGCTAGGTTTGATTGTGTTACTTATGTAGTAGGTCAGTCTAGTGCCTGCCACTCGGGGGAGGGGCATTCGCTGGCCTGTGTGATCGATAGTTTTGTCTCTTATTTTGGGGCGGGGAAGGGGGGGAGGGTTAGGCCAGACATGACTATTGTGCTCACCTAGTCTGACCTGTATTCCTGGGCCAGAAGGGGGTCATCCAGTGATTCCTGTAATGACCCCTATAATGTATCGATGAACTGGAGCATGTTTTGTAGACAGGCAATTAAAATAGCAACATTGCTACTGACGGTAACACCCAAGCAAGCGGCCACGCCCGCTAAGCAGCTGCCCACGTAAAAAAAACACCTCCAAATGGCCTCAAATGTCCAGCATGCATTTCCACTCCATCTTTATTGGAAAAACGATCCCCATTGAAAGGCACAGTTGGCTTGTGATCTAGTCAGTTAAATGAGTTTTCTGTGGTCTCAGGTGCCTGTACTGCCCTGAGTGCCCCCATGCACACTTGGCCCTGATGCCCTACTCCTATCCTGAGCAGTCTTTAAGTATCTCTCTATGAAGGCTGCCCCAACATTAAGTGCATCTTCCCCAGAGGGCATAGGCAGCAGCCCAAACGCCTGAGGAGTGGGGCTAGGGCCAACATGACTGACAAAGGCAATGTCACCAATTAACATGGGTGGTTTAAGGGATTATCCCAACAAGGCGGCTGCACTATACTTGTGGGATGATTTTGTTCAGGGTTTGAGGATGCTGAATGAAGGGACGAGGGTACACAGTCTGGCACACGTCCTTGGCTGTGCCATCCATTGTTGAGGTTAGTATCCAAAGGTGATTTGTTTGTGCAGGGTGGCAGGTACTTTATAACAAATCTGTTGCCTAATCTCCATATTACCACCCTGCGCCTTGTCCAAGAATGTGCGTGGTGAGTATTGCCTCATTCACCGTAGGGTTTGGTGGACTACAGTATGACCACACAAAGTGAATAGGGTCTGAAGGAATGCCAACTGGAAAATATTGACATGGCTGAGGTCTCAAGCTGGCTTGGTTATTGGCCATGGCCACACAGCCCAGAGTGTCACCAAACTTTAGCAAGAGGATAGTGTGCACTTCGCTGATATAAGTGCCAATTTGTTCCTAGGCAATCTCGGTATTGGGTTGACCAAACTTCAGGGTAGCCTGAGTGGGGTGGAAGTAGCCGAATGGATGCTGGCATTTCCTTATGGCAGGTGCACAGATCAGGAACTCAATGGTTTAGACTCCAGCTCCAAAAAAAGGTAACAAAGTGCGCAACCCAAGGCCATCTTCTTACGAGATGGGGGCGGTGGGTCTAGCACAATTGGGGGCGGGGAGGGGTGCAGCTGTGAACCAGGGGTCATGGCACTACACCAGGGGATTGTCCCAGCCAATGACATTTATGGTAGTGCTAGTGGGGCAAGGAGGGTCTCTGCGGTGTGAATCAGTGCACTGGGCTATTTCCCAACAAGAACTTTGGATGTAATTTGACTAAGAAAGTTGTGTCCTGATTAAAATCCATTCCACATGTCCTTTTCTTCTTCCTGGTGATGACCATGCCAGTGGTTGCATTATAAGGGAAGACAGGTGGTGACTCAGGTAAGTACGACCCAAAACAGTTGATACCCATGAGGTACGTACATTCATATCCAGTGTTATTTACATTATGGTAATACTCAAAGCTAGAGAATAGACATAAAAAGGGTCTACAAACATATCAGTAAATAGGGTACTTTGGCTTCTTACAGGTTTCCTTCTCCTTCCTTTACCAAGGTCAGCACATCAAAAGGGAGTGGGCAAACACTTGAGATTCCAACAGCCTCCCACCCCACTTTGGCAATTATCCTAGGTGGAAGGGGAACTTAGGCATGGGACTCTCCCCATTCTTCTTAGCCTGAAATGGTTTATGTACTTGGAATGCCTGTGAATTTCCTTTTCACCGCTATCGGTTTATATTTCTTTGTTTTGCTTTCATGGTGTGCTATAGCAGCAGCTTTGCACTTACAAGAGGATTCAGTCAGAGAGATTTAGGAAGAGAACAAAGACAACTTTACTACTAAATACAACAGCTTCTAAAAGAGCCCAGTCAACGTGTAGAACTCTGTGCCAGAGGATATTGTGAAGGCCAATACACTAACAGTTTTCAAAAACGAATTAGAATATAGGTCCATCAATGGCTATTAGCGAGGATGCATATAGGCCTGGGAACTGGCTCCCCGCTCCTCAGTCCTAGCTGCCGGCTCCGGGTGGGGTGGACAGGGGTAAGGTGGCTGGCTTTCAGCACCCCAAAATGTTCCTGCACCACTGCCAAGATGGGCAGCAATGGTGTCCCTAGCCTCTGTTTGCCAGAAGCTGGGAATGGGCAGAAGGGGATGGATCACTTGATGGTTACCTGTTCTGTTCATTCCTTCTGGGGCACCTGGGATTGGGCACTGTCAGAAGTCAGGATACTGGGCAAGATTGACCTTTACGCTGACCCAGTAAGACTGTTCTTATGTACTTCACCACCCCTAATGCCAGATGTTTCTTGCAGACCCAAGTGTCTATACATTCAGTTCAAAGGAATGTGTAAATTATGTGTCTTAATACCATCTGCTGATGTCCAATAACATATGATTGATCCTAATGCCATTCAGTTGGCATCCAGAACTACTTCTGAAGGAAGATGGGGCAGGAGTTGGGGACTAGTTGAAGAAAGCTGGAGGATCAATGGTTTGGGTTCCTCTTGAGATTGCTTTGCTTGAAGATTTGAATTTACCAATGGGGTCTGATTTGCATCTGATCCCGTCCCGCCAAAAATGGTTGCAAGCCCCTTTGTGACTCAGTCATTGCTGGCTGTACACAGCTTTAGTTATTGCAAGGTTTTTATTGTGCATGCAATCATATATAGCACATACACCTGTTTTACAGTTCTAAAAAAGATCACCAAAAATGTTGCATCACTCTACATTTTTGAAGTTTGTGCCAATCCCAAGTCATCACTGTGATGCAGAGTGCAGAGAACCAAATTCAGCAAACTTCTGAAGGAACAATCATGTTTAAACACTCTGTAAACTTTCTGTTAAATTAGATTTCAAATGCAATAAAAAAATGGCTAAAAGCCATTTAGCTGAAGGAAATGCATGAAAACTTTTATCAGAAATTGTCATAAAACCTGTGCTTGGCAGAGTGAAGTAGCTGTAATCAGGTCTATATGCCCTCTTGAATCATGCCCAAGCTTTTAATAACAGTTAACAGAAGCACTGACAAGACAAAATCATCAGCTCCAATGATGATTTATTTCCTTTGAGTGGGTGGGGATTCTCTCTCTCTCCCCCTCCCTCTTTGGTAACGATGCAAGAGCTAATAAAGTATTTGCAGTTAATTAAAAGGATGTGGAAACTGATTTTACCTAATTTTGAACACTCTCCCTCAAATTTCCCTCAAATTTCACACTAATTGGGTTTGCATCTCACTTAGGAGAGATTGTGGGGGAAAGAGCACAGCGCTAGAGAAAGAATATGTCTAATAAAAAATTATGGGCCTGACACTCAGCCAGGATAACTCGGTGTATTTTTGTAATAGCAGCTTAGATTCCGGCCCTAAGATCCTGCGTCTCGTCTCACCAGTTTTAAAATATTGTGTTACCCTTTTATTTCAGTGGAGTTAATTCTGCTTTACATTGGTGTGAGGTGAGACTCAACTTCTCTTTGCAAATACATGGGTACAACCATTCAAATCTAGGGCATCCACTTTCAACACACAGGAGGGTGTGTTCTCCTATTCAAAATACATGGGATAGCCAGTGACAAAATATGGGCCAGCTTCTAAGAGGTGCAGCAGAGCACCCTTTAGTGAAAGTTGTAGAGGCTCAGCTCCTTTAAGGATTTGTCAGCGCTGACTGGAGAATGACAATTCAGGTGCACGGTAACTTTTGAGATTTCAAAATTTATTTTTGTTTTGCATTAGTGCTAAAGCAAAATCTTTCAAACATTTTTTGCGAAAATAGAATTATGGTACAATGTCCTTTTTTTTGACGTAGAGGTATGTGCATGCACACACGTGTGCACAGACACACACACTCTTCTGACTCACAAAGTGTTCATTGAAATCAATCCACATCAAAGTGGGAGGACATATCTAGTGGGGTCCTGGGTTCAGTACTATTCAATATTTTCATTAATGATTTGGATTATGAAGTGGAGAGTATGTTAATAAAATTTGTAGATGACACCAAGACGGGAGGGATGGCAAGTACTTCGGGGGACAGGATTAAAATTCAAAATGGCCTTGATGGCAACAAGTGGGTAAGCAATAGTACTGCAGAAAAGAATCTGGGCCTTATTATGGAACACACATTGAATCTGAGAAGCAATATGATGTGGAACTAATTAATTAAATACTTAAGTCAGTAGGACCACATGGTATGCACCAGAGAGTTCTGAAGGACCTCAAATATGAAATGCAGAACTAATAACTGTGGTATGTAACCTATCACTTAAATCAGCTTCTGTACCAGATGATTGGAGGATAGTTAATGTAATGGCAATTTTAAAAGAAGGCTCCAGAGACAATTACTGGCCAGTAAGCCTAACTTCAGTACCAGGTAAATTGGTTGAAATTATAGCAAAGAACAGAATTATCAGACACATAAATTAATACAGTTTTTTAGGGAATTTGTAAAGGGAAATCATTCCTCACCAATCTATTAGCATTCTTTGAGGAGCTCAAACTAACATGTGGACAAGGATGATCCAGTGGATATAGTGTACTTGGATTTTCAGAAAGACTTTGACAAAGTCCCTCACCAAAACAAACTAAGCAATCATGGGATAAGAGGAAAGGTCCTCTCATGGGTCAGTAACTGGTTAAAAGATAGGAAACAAAAGGTAGAAATAAATGGTCAGACTGGAGAGAGGTAAATAAAGGTGTCTCCTAGAGATCTGCATTGACACCAGTGCTGTTCAATCTATTCATAAAGGATTTGGAAAATGGGGTAAACAGTGAGGCGATAAAGTTTGCAGAGGATACAAAATTACTCAAGAGAGTTAAGACCAAAGTTGACTGCAAAGAATTACAAAGGGATCTCACAAAACTGGGTGACTGGGCAACAAAATGACAGCTGAACTTCAATGTTGACAAATGCAAAATAATGCAAATTAGAAAACATAATACCAACTTTACATACAAAATGATGGGGTCTAAATTAGCTGTTGAAACTCAAGACAAACATATTGGAGTCATTGTGGATAATTCTCTGAAAAACAGCCGCTCAATGAGCAGTGGCAGTCAAAAAAGCTAAAACAGAATTTTAGGAACCACTAGGAAAGGGAAAACTAATAAGACAGCAAATAGCATAATGCCACTGTATAAATCCATTGTATGTCCACACCTTGAATACTGTGTGCAGTTCTGGTCATCCCATCTAAAAAAAAAAGATATATTAGACATGTCAAAGGTACAGAGAAGGGCAACAAAAATTATTAAGGCTATGGAACAGCTTCCATATGAGGAGAGAGTAAAAAGACTGGGACTGTCCAACTTGGAGAAGCAATGACTAAAGGGGGATATGCGATAGGTCTATAAAATCATGAATGGTGTGAACAAAGAAGGAGGAGGGATAGCTCAGTGGTTTGAGCATTGGCCTGCTAAACCCAGGTTTGTGAATTCAATTCTTGAGGGGGCAATTTGGGGCAAAAATCTGGGATTGGTCCTGCTTTGAGCAGCGGGTTGGACTAGATGACCTCTTGAGGGCCTTTCCAACCCTGATTCTATTCTAAACTGACTGAGTATAAAATTACAACTTCACATAACACAAGAACCAGGGACACCCAGAGAAAACAAACAGAAGTGTGTCTTCACCCAACCCACAGTCCACCTGTGGAACTCATTGCCAGGTGAAGTTGATAGCATGATTTAGGGAAATAAGGCTTAGTCCTGCAACTAACTATGCACATATGGAACCTTGCCCACTTAAACAGCCCCACTACCTTGTGTGTCAGTGTTTGCAGTATTGGGGGCCTCGGTCTGGGTTCCCTAAACCCAGCTGAATTCAGTTCTTCTATAGTAGTATAATATGAGGCAACATGTGGGACAAATATTCATTAGAACAAGTAATTAAATCTTTGTCAAACATCTTATGAGGCAGAAATAGAGTCACTGTAATGAGCACTGTCACAGGGTCAAGGTCTCCTGCTGTGAAAACATGTCAGCCTCTCCGCAGCATGTATTTAGCAGCCAGCAACCATTATCTTGCAATAATGTTGCATTCCACTGATATTAATTGAAATCATACGGAAAAGTAGCATTAGCCAATCACAGACCAGCAAAAACAATTATCCCCTAACAAACCGTAAAGAAAAATCTGATTGAGCCTAATTTTCAGTGATGGACACTAGTGGTTAGGTCAGATCTGAGTGATAAGGCAACGTCCATATATAGTTTTGAGCACCCCCATGCCTGTTTGATAACAGGGTGTGACATTCCCCATGTCACAAGCTGGACTGTTGAACAGTGGTGTCCTCTGAACTCACTAGCCTGGGGGGGGGCTTTTACACTGCTTTACTGCCACACAGCCTTCAGCATGTAGATTCACTCCCAGCTCAATACATAAATGTTCTCCCAGCCACTCATGAACTACATACAGTGCAACACCCGCAAATTCTTAGTCCCAGCCTTGTTCCCCAGAAATGTGCATCTTGCCCTGCTCTGTATTCTCTTAGAGAGCACAAGTTCATAGAAAGTCCATCATTCCAAGAATGGAAAATGCTTATGCACCAGTCCTGTTATCCCAAATGGAGTTTCCTCACACACTTTAATCCAAACACACACTGGGGTTAAGAAACAATAAGATAAAAGTTTATTAACTACAGAAAGATAGATTTTAAGTGATTACAAGTATAGAGGCATATAAATCAGGATTGGTTACAAAAGAACTAAAAAGATAAAAACGCAAGCTAATACCTAAATTAATTTAAAAGCAAAATGTCTCTCTCACCATTAGCTGCAACAGTTCACAGTCTGGATTTCCTTTTTCAGCCAGGGACTCCTTTCCCAGTTCAATGCTCTTCAGGTATTCATTGATGCCATGAGCAGAGAGATGGGAGGAGGAGAGAGGAGTGATGTGGAGGTCACCATCTCTTATTTTTATACCCTCCTCCTCCCTTTGAGAATTACCCCTGACAGGGTGTAGACAAACAGCCCCCTGTATACGTGAGATCCGAACTATCTCCAGGCTGAAATGTAAATTTCTTGTTTACACCTACCCCCGCTGCTGGTGAATGGATAGTTAAGCACATAATGACCTCTTAGCACCTTGCTGGCATGTTAGTGTGTCTTTGTCTCTGAGAAATTGGTTTGTGGGTGTTACCCAGACCTACAACATATTTCAGTAACAACCATAGAGCAAAGTCTTATAATTGTATATGTTCACATTTCCTGTACCTGACACCACAGTTGCCCCCAGCATCCTGGACAAGCAATTGTTGGGAAAGTCCCACTCAGCCTCTACAGAAGTAGGCTGGAGCCTGGTCAGCATAGACATACTTTTCAGAGCATTTAGCTGCCCAGCTTTAAGAAGTCTCCACTGAGCATGTGCAAAAATAAGCATTTTTTTTGAAAGGCTTATAAGTCAGCCAAATGTAGGTGTTTTCCCCAGAAACAGTAAAAAAGCATATCCCTAATGCTAGGGGGACTCCCACCCCTTCTGCCAAAATTTGAGTCCCTAGTCCAAAGCATACAGGTACTAAAATTTCTCAATGAAACATATGTAAAGATGGTTTTATTTTAAACATGGGCAAAACAATGTATTTACCCATATCTTATTCCTACAAAAGACTGACCCAATTTTGCTGAAAATTTCCAGAAATATTCAGCTTGAGGCAGACGGCTAGCATGGAAATTATCAGCCAAAATGGGTAAAGTTTGGCATAGCTATAAACAATGGATACTAGAAAGCATCAGGCATTAAGAATAGGCATTGCACTGACTATAATAAATATTTTTAAAACAATCTTAGTTTGCCATAAAGTAGCACTAATGCATGGATGAACAATATACTGTGCGCTGAATAAACAGCTTTGCTTCTGGGTTTCTCCCACTGGCATCTATGTATTGGGCTGTTTAGTCCTTGAATTCATTTGTTATAATGAAATGTACCAGACAAACAATAGTATAGTGTCCAGATCTCTCCACATTTGTTTATTTCTGTGGTCAGAACTCAGGGCCAGATTCTTTATGATAATCCAAAGCTGCTGTGCCCTTCTGGTGGCCTAAAATTACCAGCAGAAAGCTAGCATATCACTTCCACTGGAGAGTCATCTCACATTGACTAGAGCCAGCATAGTCTTGCACTCCCCAGCATATGCATCAGGGCTGTGACTGGGGGTCCCATAGCACTCTAGCCATGCTTGTCTGATGTAATTGTCATAGGGGCCATAGCCAGTTGCCATAGTTTAGAGCTGCCTCCAGGCTGAGCCAGGCTGAGTAATCGGTCCAAGGATTACTCTATCACATAGTCCACAACTATCTCCTTTGAATATTCCCCTGTAGACAGATGAGAAGCAGCCCAGACATGTTTTAAGGGCAGGAACTCCATTGTAGCTTTGTAAGGGCTCTCGACAGCTGTGCCTGAACTTACCCAGTGTCTGTATGATCATAGACACATGGCATTTTAATTGTTAAGAAGTTTTTCTGGATTTGAATATGTAGATTATATTTATTACAATTTTGTCTGACAAATCAGTAAGCATTAAATATTTCTGTATAATTAAAACTGAGGGTGTTTCCTATCAACTTAATAATTGTAGTCTGGTCGACTTTGGCCGCCGAGTTTTTATAGCCTAAAATACACTTGTTACCCCTTAAAGAGTAAGAAACCTTGAATTATCACCTAAGTATCTATTGAAATACGAACGGTACCATTGAGACACTTATGGTCAGGCTTTATTTAAAAATTCAAAACAAATCTATTATTCTTAGGTAGAGTAAAATAAAGACATAATAAGTGCCAGCATGAAAAATCTGTTTCAAATCCCGCCCAGAACATTGACTTTATGTGATCCATTTGTTCACTTTAAAAAAAAATTATACTTTAACTGGAATGAAATCACTTTGCTATGCTCTCATACTAGGTGATATTCAGTCATGTATATTATCAATATGACAAAACTGCTGATTTCAACTGGATTTAGAAAAATAGGAGAGGCTAGATACTAACATCATAACAGAACTCTTGAGAAAGACTCTGACCAAAAGAGTTGGGTCAGATTCTGAGACTTTTATCCATGTTAAATAGCACCGTACTCCACTAGTGGCCCTATTCAAATGTACAGGATTACTTGTTGATTAACACTTTATAAATAAGAGTATCATAATATGACCCTACATGTAAACAAGTCAAAATAGAGGGGGTGAATCCTTGCCCTATGGACGTCAATGGAAAAAGCTATTGACTACAATGGAGCCAGGAGTTTACCCAGTATCTTACCCAATGGTAGCACTGACTCAGAAAAAAAAAGCCATATTCACAACAGCACTTAACTAAGTCCTTAAGTCTAATTGAAGAAAATTGGACTTAAGTGCATACTTAAATTTAAACATGTGCTTAAGTACTGTGCTGAACAGGGATGGACTTACGCCTGTGATTAAATGTTTCCCTGAATCAGGGCCAATGAGAGGGAGAGTTTTCTTGAAGATTTCCTGTAAAATAAGGACTAAGACCTCACAGAATCCATATGACAGATCTGATGACACTTTATGACTGATGGAATCCTAAGGTTAGGTTAACTAAAGATTTTCATAGTGGCTGATGGGTTCAGGAAAATAGCTAAAGCTACTCAAATACATTTTACACAGATCATTAGGCTGCTGAGAAAACCCATTTGCTCATTGACTATCACCAACTGTCCACGGTACGCACACTGTAAGTACTTCAAGACAAATTATTTATACAATTAATTCCACTACTGAGCAAGAAACTGGGGCAAGAAGTTATATTTCACTAAATTATTTTTCTCCGAAATATTTTTAAATGAAACACAACCACACAAATGTAGCCACTCTTATTTTCTAGTTGGCATTGCACTCTAGTGAAAATTCCTTAAATTAAACGACATCATTTTAACAGCACGAATTGGTCAAATCAAAAATTCCATTTGATCAAAAAACAATTAGACACACGATATAAAACCAGGTGTTAGCAGAATGTGTTCCCATTAAAATAATTCATTGGGCTTATAACCAATTTACTATATTCCTACCTTTAGTCTATTATTAAGTATTAGTCTAAGCTTCCTCGCAATCCTCCTCTCTTAAAATGTCAAAAGGAACAGAAGCTCTTACTGAGTCATTTATCTATGGGCAAAATAAGGAGTGTTTGTGCGTTCCATATATGATTGTTATGCATACATTCATATTTCATTAAGGACTCCACACACACACCCTAAAGGCTTCATCTTTTCCTCCTTGACTAACACATGTTCAACAGCCAGACTCAGCCTGTAAAGCATTACAGGGAAAGTAGTAACCTAATAAGTAGGTTTTCAGTGAAGAGAATTCTAAATGGCTGATTCATTTTGGGGACAGTGAAGCTTCTGCATTTTTCCTTGTTTCTGCCCTACTGCCCCCATTACCTGTCATCATGTTGTACCTTCCTTAGATTGAGGGGAGATGCATCTGCAGCTGGAGCCCATCAGAACTGTTCCTAGCATCCGAGGCTCTCACTCAGAGCCTGAGGTGAAGAATTCTTGACTTCTGTCCACAACAATGCTGAAAATGCTGCCTCCAGAAGGCTTCTAGCTAGCGCTACTGCACTCTGGTTTCAGTGTGCAACCAGTACCTGATTTGGTTTGGTTTCCTTTTGAGCTTGTACCCTCTGAGTGTTGTTTTGCATTTTCAGATTATAACAGCCTGAAAAATGAAAAATTCAGCCATTGTTTCAACTGCAACAATAAATCTACTGGAATCTGTGGAAAAGTGGATTCTCATCCAAAAGTTGGCAAAGGTTTCCCTGAAACTCAGTTTCTGGTCTTCCCATTAACCGCGGATGATATGCTTCTCTGTGCACAAAGAGTATACAACTATTTTCACTAAGAATAATTCTTATGTAAGATTGAGAGAATAACAGCAAGAAAGAACGGAAGACCAAAATAAAGTCTGTTTTAAATCATGACCGGGGGGTGGAGGGGTGTTGGCAGCAGGAAATCAAACCTGGTATTTATGGATCTGAAACTATGATCCATTACTGCCTTAGCTAAAAGAAGGTACTCTGTTAGCCAAGACTTTAGCATGCTCAACTATAGGTCTCCCAGTCGCCACAAAAAGTGCACAGAACACCGTACTAAATGGGGAGGTTAAATCTGTATTGAGAAAGCACAGGGTACGTATCTCTACCAGTCTGAACTGAGTTCTGAGAACAAAAATGGCTGCTGAATTCTTATTTCAGGGACAGTGCTTAAAAGTTTAAAGGTTCAAGACACAGGCGACAAAATACATACTAGTTTTATAGCTGCATAGTCCATAATGATGAACTTCTGGATAAACTTAAAGTACTTGCTTTTGGATCATTTTCTGAAACTTCTGTATCACTGTTCTTCCAGACTTTTCTAGCATTAGGAACTTGGGACCTGAACATAAATACCCAGCCATGCATTGCCGATAAATCAGCAGATCAGGGCAAAATAGTGCAGCACTATATTGCTCTCAGTCTTATCTTATTAGAGTGGGGCGTTATTTTGTTATTCAGTAGAAATGCCAAGACTTTCAACAATCTTCCTTCACCATTCCCCACCCCAGCCCCCCAAAACCCTCTCCTTCTCTAACAAAGTTTCCTTATTGGGAGGAAATGATCCATATTTATAAAAGGAAAATTCCAGCTGACTAAAAATAAAGAAACATTTGCTACTTTAGTTTTAAAGAACACAAGAATAAAATCACAACCATTAATATTCACTATGTGATTTTATTGCCACCTGGAAAATGAGTAAGATGAATATATTAATCTAGCCAGGCAGAGTGCACTGGGAAATAGATCGTCTCTCTGTGGCTCATTCTGTAAGGCCAGACTTTAAAATCAACACCCATAGGTGCTGGAACTAGGGGTGCGGGGGGTGCTGCCACACCCTCTGGCTTGAAATGGTTTCCATTATATCCAGGGTTTACAGTTTGGTTCAATGGCTCTCAGCACCCCCACCATACAAATTGTTCCAGGGCCTCTCACCCATCCTCTGAAGAAAAAGGTAATGTGGCCAATAGCCTGTGTGATAAATATCCCTCTGTCTTTGATGTCATGGATCACACTCTGTACTTCCATAGCTCCATACGTGGCATGTGGGGGGCGGGGGGGGGAGGCATATGACAGAGGTCTTACATATGTTGTTATCCATGGCACCCACTATACAGCCCACCAAAGAGGTAATTAAGTCCCATACTGTATTTTCTTTCTTCTTGGGACTCCTGAGAGCAGACCCTCCTGGAGCCTTGGTGCCATGTGAGGCAAGCAGAGCATTACAAAGCCAGTGCAACTCCACTGGGCCTCCAAAGGGAAACCATGTAACTGCAGTAAATGCCCATGATCAGTGTAGAACTTAAGGAATTTGCAATCTTGGGGAGATAGATCTGCTGCTTATTCCATAGAAGGGAAGGGGAAAAACCTCTTTTCTCTCCTCCCCCCGACTCCCAATGGAATAATTTTTACGGTAACTCAGAAATGGGAACCTCATGGAGTTTTGACCCTGTTCAGTGGATTTTACTATAGAAGGTCACGATCTGACCCATAGTTGTTAAAGGGAACAAGATACTTACCTAGTTCATTTTTTTAACTTGTAGTTTTAAAGATTCTTAACTCACAAGTGCTCTTGCAATGGATGTACTTTTTGTACTTGTGGTGTACGCCTGGGGCAATGCCCTTAGGTAGAGCACAGCGGTGTCCCAGGGTCAGCGCTAGCTTTGTAAAACTGCTATTTGATAATGTACTAAGCACACAGCAGCAACTGTGACATGGATCTAGTTAACTGCTAGCAAGTGAATTGGGATTATGGGCAAGAGAGAAATGAAACTGACTGCTGGTAGCTAATGCCAGTTGGGTGGAAAAGGCCCATCTTTACTGTAATCTTGTCACAGTTATGACCATATAATTTCATGGTGTTTCAAAACTGTTGGCACATGGGTTTGACAGAAGCACTGGCCCACTGAGGACAGCCACCTTTCTTTTTAAATGTCTATATGAGAATCAATTTCTTCTGCAGGCTTTGTGTTCTTTAGTTATATTTGGTGATGATGAAGGTGTGTGCTAGAGTTCCAAACTTATGTTGTTTAGATCCGTCTAAATACTCCTTTCCTCACCCCAAGCAAAGTTCTGAGCTCGTAGAGGAAGAAATGCTAGAAATCCATTAAATCCATCTGGGACTTCACTATTGCTATTGATTTTTACATGAGTGGAGCTCAGATACTACAGTGATGGGCAGCAGGGTAAAACTTTGAGATAACATAGCTCTTTTCTCACACAAAAAATAATATAAATCGTATCTGGCATTCAGATATCATGGAGCTGGGCATAGTATAAGAACTTAGACAGAATGAAATAAAAGAGAAGGGAATATGATCTAGTTAACATATTTCCCTTTCAAGTGAAGCCAGTGCTATATATTACTGCTAGGATGATATTCGCAACTGAAGAAGTTTGGCTCGCAAATTGAAGTTGTCGGGCAAGAGTTAAAATTTAGCTAACAGCTAAGACAGAAACCGCAGAGCAAGCAGGAGCACTGTAAACAATCGATTAACTTATATAGTCAATGCCCACCCAGTAACTCAGTTCTTAGAACAGAACAAACCCTCCTTTCACAGCCCACTGGATATCTGTAAGCACTCATCCCCACTGGAGTTTTCATAACATGTTGGGGGAGGTGTGGGGAGCTCTGGGAAATACTCTATAGGAATTTAAGCCCTGGACCATGGCATTGGTAAAATAATTTGTTTGACAAATGATATAATTGTATTGGTGGAGCACTTAGGCCCTGTCTACACTTCAAGCTTTGATCAACAGAAGGTACATTGGTATGAGGGAGTCTTTCCTGTGCCCAACTGGGTGTCAGCTTCCTGACATCACCAGCCTGTCAGCCAATCAAGTACTCACCTCTGGGCTGTGCCAGTGCTGTCTTTGCCTTGTAGGTTAACAATAGGTGCACCCCAGTCCCCAAGACCCTTTGAATCATTCTCCTGTGTATCTCGCCTCTGACACTAGCTACTTACAGAAATCCCAGATCCTCTGCCCCCACATGATCAGTGTGCCCCAGTTTACTAGTTTTACCTTAAACCACACCTCCTGTATAACATGTAGAACTTGTAATCTGTACTGGGACCTGTGCTGGTCAATATATTCATAAATGGTCTGGAAAGGAGAAAACAGTGAGGTGGCAATATGCTGAAAACACAAAATTATTCAAAATAGTTAATTCCAAAGCTGACTGCAAAGAGTTAAAGAGGGATCGCACTAAACTGGGGGACTAGGCTACAAAATGGCAGATGAAATTCAATGTCAAAAAGTGCAAAGTAATGCACACTGGAAAACATAATCTCAACTATACATACAAAATGATGGGATCTAAATTAGCTGTTCCCACTCAAGAAAGTGATCTTGGAGTCATTGTAGATGGTTGTGAAAACACGTCTATGTGCAGCGGCAGTCAAAAAAGCTAACAATGTTAGGAACCATTAGGAAAGGGATAGATAATAAAACAGAAGATATCATAATGCGACTATATAAATCCATGGTACTCCCACACCTTGAATACTGTGTGCTGTCATATAGCTCTCAAAAAATACAAGGGATGTCCCTATGTAAACAAACAAATGGCTCCACATCCCCCCCCCCCCACCTCTGCCTAACCCAACAGTGGAGTGAAACGCAGATGCCAACTCTACCTCTGTTTGTACCGCTACCTCTTCTCATAGGAGTAAAAAAAATGAGACATTGATACCTGTGTCTTCTTAACTTGAGGATGGGACAGGGAGCCATCTTTTCAATTTAGCGGTAAATTTTGTCAGGAAAAAATCCATGCACAATTACCCGATGTCCATTCTCCTTCATCAGGCTCATCTGGGCTCAGCTGGTGGATAGGTTGGGGCAACATCTTGAACAGGTCCTCGCTCACGGAATGGTTGGAGCCTGCTGTTGCATCACCCTCCCCCCCTTCAACTTGCAATTCATAGCATAGGTCTCTGTCTTAGACTCCTCCGAGGCATCCACAGTGGTCAGCGGAGTGGTGTTGGGTCATGCAGTTCATTGTAAAAGCAGCAGGTCTGTAGCTCAGCACCAAATTATTTGATTGCTCCCCAGGCTTTGTAGTATGCCTAGCAGAGTCCATTCATTTTCACGCAGCACTGCTGCTGCTCCCTGTCATACCACTTTGCCTGAATCCCCTGTGCAATCTGTACACAGATGGTCCATAGCTGTGCTTGCATAGCTTCTTTGGCCCACAAGCACAGGAAATCCAATATCTCTTGTCTACTCCAAGATGGAGCATGTAGCCAGTATGGTTGGTTGTGCACTCTCACACAAGAAAGGAGAGTTGCTATCTGTGCTTGCCAAGATAGGCGATCAGAAAAGGGCATTTCAAAAAATATACTGGGTATTTTAAAGGGGGCTGTGTGTGGCGTCCGGTCTCTATGATCCCTGGGCAGTGGAGTTTACATTTGTGACCAGAGTGACCACTGTTGGCAGGCATTGTGAGAGAGCTGCTGGAGGTTTTTTAGGGTTGATATAGGTCATGCAGCATCTACACTCAGTTGATTGACCATGGCTCCAAGCCAGTTGGGAACATGGTTTTACTGCATCACCGTAACGGGACACTTATGATGGCCAGAGGCAAATCTGAGTGTAGAAACATGCAAAAATAGGTTGACGTAAGTCACCTTGTGTTGACCTAACTTTGTAGTGTAGACTAGGCTATAGGCATGCTACTCGGGGTCTTGGAGTTCTAGGGACTGCCAGACACACAGTAAAAAGACAAACTCTCCCTCAGGGAGCTCAACAGTCTAGGTAAAGACAAGATGTGACAGTTGTATGACACGTACATTCATAGTGATGATGGAGGAGACACAAGGGGAAAATTACTATGCACTAAGCAGAGAGCTCCACTTACCACCTGCCAAGTCATTACCAGCTACACCCCCAATCTTGCAAAGACATAGGTGCTTAGCTTTGTGCATGTGAATAGTTCCATTTATGCACATAAGTTGTCCCATTGACTTAAAGTAAAACACTTTAAGAAGTCCTTGCAGGACTAGGGTCTATATTTGGTTTTCTTTTTGTGTACATAGCTGCCACTTATGTCAATGAGAATATTGCCTTTTTTAGACCTGCGGTTTCAGGCTAAAATGTCCTTGCTTTTGTAGATTTACTAATGAGTAAGGGTGCAATCCTACCCCACTGATGTCAATGGCAAAACTCCCATTGACTTCAGTGAGGACAGGATTTCTTTTTTATTAAACTAGTGTAAATAATTTCAATTGAGTGCACAGCACAAAAAACAATTAACACAGTATTTTTTAAAATCCCCTCAACAAGGCCTCCATACACAAAAACATTACAGACTTTTTTTAAAAAACCCTCTGAAATTAATAAATACATTTGATTAGCACATGCCTGGATGCATACATTTGTAATTGAAGAATTAGAGTCTTTTAATTATATAGTAAATGCAATTAATGTCATAAATGAAGACTAAGCTCTGACTCAGCCTAAAAAAATTGTCATCAAATACTGTATAGAGCTCCCAGGAAGCTTGACTGTACAATGATATTTATGAACAATTAACCTGGAATTATAATACTAAAACCAATTTGGGTAGAATTCAGACTAAAGAGAAAACATACAGAGGAAGTCCTTTATTATCACATTTCATCTAGCTATCAATTTTAGATTCTTTACAACATATTTATCACCATGAGATTCTAAGCACACATCAAGCTCTTGTCAAATATTTCCTGCTATACTAGATCGGTTTCCAGGTTTCCTGTCTCACTGAATGTACATGTTTCAGTTTATTTCCTGGAGATGGATTGCCTTAGATTTTTCTGAGCAGAAAGAGACACTGGGCCAGCTCTGCCTCAAAACAATGAGATTGAATTAATTATACTTTTGGGTGAATGTAGACCAGGCAACTGTAGTGCTAGAATGAACTATCAGCAATAAGATTAACTAATAACGTTTTCTACCTGAGGAATTTATATGCCCTTAATTATTATAACATCTGAGCACCTAACAATCTTTAATGTATTTATACTCTCAGCAGACGTGTGAGATAGGGAAGTACAATTTATTCCCAAAGTAAGAATGGAAAACTGATGCATAGAGGGATTAAAGGCCAGTTTATTTAAAGGTAAATATGCAGAGACACACCTAGCAGGATTTTCAAAAGCATAGAACTTCCCATTAACTTCCATGTTCTTGAAATAAATTTGGGGGCATATTCTGCTTATTTCTACTTTGCTGTATGCTACATCCACCTGTAGGGTCTTAGCCTTTTCTTAGGTTATGTCTACACTACAGTCGCGACAGCGGCACAGCTAAGCTAAGGCGCTGACACAGTAGCGCCATAGTGTAGACATGCGCTACAGCAGGGGTCGGCAACCTTTCAGAAGTGATGTGCCGAGTCTTCATTTATTCACTCTAATTTAAGGTTTCGTGTGCCGTAATACATTTTATCATTTTTAGAAGGTCTCTTTCTCTAAGTCTATAATATATAACTAAACTATTGTATGTAAAGTAAATAAGGTTTTTAAAATGTTTAAGAAGCTTCATTTAAAATTAAATTAAAATGCAGAGCCCCCTGGACTGGTGGCCAGGACCTAGGCAGTGTGAGTGCCACTGAAAATCAGCTCATGTGCCACCTTCGGCACGCGTGCCATAGGTTGCCTACCCCTGCGCTACAGTGACAGAAGTGTTTTCTCCTGTGGCTGTGTAGGAAGTCCACACCCTTGAGAGGCAGTAGCTGGGTCAACAGAAGAATTCTTCGATCAACCTAGCGGTGTCTGCACTGGCGCTTAGGTCATCTTAACTACGTTTTTCAGGGATGTGAACACGGCTAGTCAACCTACATTTTATGTGTAGGCCATTCCTTCATTCCTGCACGAGAACCTTCGCTACTAACTTTATTGTTGCATATTTATATAGCACAACCCATCACAATGGGGCTTTAGTGCAGATTGCGGCAGGTGAAGGCTACTGTACTACATACAATAAAAAAATAGTAGTGAGAATGCAGACAGTCCCTCCAGAAAATAACAGGTATTCTGATTTTTTTTAAAGGATTCTGGATGTGGCTTTTCTTCAATAGATATAATTTTAAATGACAAAAAAGGGTCAGACATGTCTGTGTACTTCAGGCTAATAGGTATAATAATACATTGACAGACAGCAAAATAGTACTATAATAGTACTGCACAGTGAAATGGTAAAAAGATGAAGACATTATGAAAACTAAGACAGCATTGCAATTGTCCATAGTATATTAGGTAGTAAAACAAAAGAATCTAAATGGATCTATGGGCTCATTTGTTTAAGTTCTAAAATGTGCAGCAGAGGTGTAATATGCATGGGGTAGACAGATGAATCAAAAAAAAATAAAGACTCTTAAAGTTAACAGCTTCAAAATGTCTAAGAATTGGTTACAATGCCTTTGCCATCCAGATCAGTGAGTCATTTAGGATTGTAGACTTTGATTTTAATATAACTCTGGATAAGGAAGTCACATGCATTGCACCTTCTCTTTGCCTTATCAGGGAATTGTAACCAGATGAAAGTTGAACTTGTTGGCTTCACCAATGTGCTAGTTCAGTGGGATTTTAGTGAAAGAGGCAAGCTGTTCAAATGAAAGAGAGCTTCCTCCACGGTATTTCTTAGATTTAAAAAAAAAAAAAAAACACACACACAGATTTCTAAGCTTTTCACTGCTTCGACTTATTTATTTTTTACAGGCAGTGCTTGGAAATAGGAATCCATTCAAGATAGATAAATAATTAAAGATGTGAGTCAGTGTCAACCTACAGCAGAGTAACAGAGAACTTTGATGGTGATACAGTACATGTTCAGAGGAATTTCTGATAATACAGTCAGATGTTCATTAAAGGTTAGATTACTGATATTTTATATAATGCAGTCATGAATCTGAGTCATCTTTTGACTGATTTTTTTTTTAAATCACTAAGCATATGTTCTGTGCTCTCTCTTCTGTACCTGTTTTCCCATGTCTTTAGATGCTGCATGACCCAATTGTTGTGATAGAACTTGTTCTACTGGTTCAAATGTTTTGAGCTATTCCATACTGGTGAAATTCACCCCTGTGCGGATGGTCAGCACAGACCTACCTAGAATAGGGCAGAAGTGGCATATTAACTTTATGTTGTCCCTCTATAGAAGGAGGACTTTCACTCCATATATATTCCACTGCCATTTCAAAGTGCATCCAAAGCTTTATATTGACATACGTAGATCTTAGGTGTTTCTCTTTTAACATTGGCTAATTCAACGCTCATGGAAATGAAAAGTTAAGAGTCAGAGGCGATGTGGGATTTGTAAATTCATCTTTGAGGTACCTCTCAAAGCTGACTTGCAGGGCTGAGGGCCCAATCCAAGACCTGATGAAGTCACTGGAAACTTTCTACTGACTTCAATGGGACTTGCATCAGGTACCAAGTGGGGAGTCAACATTCTCAGTCCCAGCGAGAAAGATACATTTAATGACACTGCTATGTCCAAATTTACACTTTCAGGCTATATGTATTCTATTAATGTGATAGGTCGTGTCCTGTACACACATTTCTCATTGACATCAATGTGATATTGGCCTGTGTAAGGACTGCACAGTTGTGTACATGAGTATGTGCATAAGGAGATCATGACCAATCTTTATACACAAAGGGTATGTCTACACCGCAATCAGGAGGTGTCCTCGCAACACATGTAGACAGACATAAGCTTCCTTTGATCTAGCTAAATCAAAGCTAGCTTTGAGTAACAATAGCAGTGAAGCTGTGGCAGCATGGGACTAGCCCTGGAATCATGGGTACATGTTTATTTGGCTAGACTGTACCACCATGACTTCAAAGCTAGCTTGAGTAAAAATAATAGTGATCTAGCTAAATCAAAGCTATCTCTGGTATATTTACATGTGCTACAATCACACCTCCTAACTGGAATGTAGAGATACCAGTAGTCTTCCTTTTAGTCCCTCACCAAAAAAAAACAAAAAAAAAACCCACACTATTCTATTGTATTTATGTGTATCTGACTGTTTTTAATTCAATGACTACAAGTAATTGGTGATTTTTTAAAAAGAATTTCACCCAATAACAAACCAATCCACCAAGTTACCTAGATGCTGGAGAGTATTAACATTAAATAGCATTGTCTTTGCATTTTCTGGCTAGTTTTGTAGGTGAATACATATGCATTGTATAGAACCAATGTGACAGAATGATTTCCCTGTACATTGAGAAATATTCTTGGTAAAATAACTTTAAAGTAATAGACTCTTGGTTTTATCAGGTTTACTGTCTCTGCCAAGATTTATTAAATCCAGCAAGTGACAGCAGTTACTCTTAGTCACAAGTTTTTATTTTATCATTAAAGTCTTAAATAACATCTCAGATAACAATGAACATCATGTCTGTATCAATGAGTCCCTTGAAGAAGGGCATTTAGTTAATCCTTAGTATGTCTTGTTTAACCTATAAAACGTGGATGACAATTGCTGAATTAAGTCTTGATGAGCTTTTTAAGAGGTTTTAGACCCACATCTGCCCCGTCATATGTTGCTTTGGGAGTGGTAATTTCTGTTGCGTATCCCCCACTTGGAGGTCAGGCTGGCAGTGTAGATGAATTGGCAAAGAATGGAGGTTCAAAATGCATGGAGGCAGAGGAACTGGAAGACAACCAGGGAGGATTATTGGAGATTTAGTTGTCTGCACTCTTGACAGGTTATCCCATCTGTGCCGCTATTGGCTTGCTACCTCTGCCAAGAATGGAGGGAGCTACAAGTAAAAGCAGTGGACACAATCTCCGGAGTCTGAACCACCATCATTTTCAGAGGGAAATTAGAAGTATATGCAAAGAAAGGGAAACAAAATGGCTATGGAAACAGAGTAGTGAATTCTTTTGCAAAAAGAGCTTTATCTTTCTGTGATGGAAATACTGGCAGTATTAGCTATTGCTGCATATGCTTTATTTGTATTTATTTACGGTTTAACTTGTCTTGACTTAATGCTTAAGTCTCATTGGCCGACCCGTAGACAGAAGTATTTAAGGGAGAAAGTTTTGCTTATTTTTTTTTTATTTTTTTTAATTTTTTTTTAAACAAAAAGTGTGTGTACTTCCATGTTTGCCTGCATATCAGTTTATTTTGTGAATTGTACCCTGCCATTCCAATTGCTATTTTAGCAGCATTCCTTCCTCCTAAGAGTGTAGCTCAGTATCTTCCTGGGTGGGAGAGGGGTGTCCTCTGATTACATGAATGAACAAATAGGGAAGCGCATGGACATGAAAGAGTTTTCAAAGGCTAGCAAGGAACTAAGCCTTATGTTATTCAAATGGAAATAGGAGGAAATATTGAATGAAAAGGAACTGTATATGCAGCAAGCATATGGCCTTGAAAAAAAGCTTACTGTTATGTTAATGAATAGCTTGAATATATACCCCAATCAGGCAGGCTGGCAGTCACACAGACACATGTACCCACACCAACTGTTTGATGCTGCATCTGTAAAGTGTCTGCCTGCCCTGATCTAAAATGTGTTCCAAAGTCCAGAACTCTCCAGGGCTAAGGTTCATATCTTGAGGGTAGAGAAAATATACATTATATGAAAGAAACTCTGGATCTACTTGTAATAGGCCATACAAAGAAATCTCTCAAGAACTAAAACATTTTAAATCCCAAACAAATAAAACAGAGCAGCTATTCCTTAAACCAAGGCAGTTATGCCCTCCAAAAATGTAAACAGCATAGGCAGCAGCACAATGGTAGCTTAATCCCCGAAAAAAGAGCAACCCTGAAGCTGCACACAGAACTCTCCGAACTGCTAAGCAGCCAGATGCCACTGAAAAATATCTTACGTTACAGTTTGGCTGCTGGCATGAGGGTCACTGCCGCAGCACCTGTCGTACAATACATTCAGGTTGTTACTTTTATAAAGATAATTTTAAAAAAGGGGGAAAAATCATCTTGCAAGACAAAAGAAAAAAATTAAGAATTTGAATTATAATTTGAAAAGAAATAACCCTTGAACAATACAGTAACAGTAATGAGTCCAATCCTGCAGCCTGTGTTCAGATGAGTAAGGACCACAAGATTGGGTCCATGGCTTACACCAATTCCCCCTCTCTCCTCATGTGTAGGGAAATAAGGGAAAGGGCCAAGATCTGCCTAATTCTCTCTAGCCGTAAACTTGCAGTTCACAGAAGCATAAATTCTCAGTGCTGCATTCCCCTCTCTAGAAATCAAATCACTGGTTTCTAGGGCCAGCTGGAAGTTACAAAGGCCTATGGGAGCATAGCTCAAATAATATAAGAGTGGCAATGAGCTGAGAGCGTGAGGTGCCAGAGCAGAGGCACCTAAGAACCATCTTGAAAGCACATGTGGGATTTCCTCATGTCCACCTCTGACACAAGCCAAGGATAGAGCATGGGCAGAGATTAAAACTCTGAAAATCATTATATACAGAACTCTGCCTTATTAAAGAGATTTAATAATTACAGACCAAACGGTACCCATAACTTCTGCAAAGCCCAAGGTGTTTTATACAGGGGATCTAGGAGAAGTTAGGAGGAATCTCTATGTTGTATCAACAGCTGGGATCCTTGTACACCCCTATTTATCCATATAGTGGTGGATCTTCCAGCCATTCCAACAGCCTACCCCACTATGCTCAGTATAGCTCAGAGGAAGAGAGAGAGACAGAGACAGAGAGGAGTCTCCCAGCAAGTGGCTTTCCATTGTCCTGAACACTTTCAGAGCAGAAATCCAACAATTCTGCTTCATTTAGGGCCTTCCATAGCTGCGGAAGAGGGAGTAGCAAACAGATTTCTTTTACTTACATCATTAAATAAAAATGGACCATGACTCCACTTCTCCTAGCCAAACATAGAGGACAGAATCACTTTCACACAGTGTCTGATATGTGATGCTAAGAGATTCAATTGTCAGTGGCAAGGAAAGGAAGCATTAAAAGCTATATATGGAATGAAAAAAGAAACCCACACAAACACATTGTTGTTTTATGAGCCTAGCTTGGTTTCCATACACAGAGTGCCCAGATACTATAGTGATGAGTTCTAAAGAGTTGTGCATGCATTAGTTGTCATAATTAACTAGTAGTTCCTATTAGTACCGAGTCATTGGGATTATTTTTTGTTCAAGATTAAAAATGTCTATTTCACCATACATTTGTTATAGCAGCTGTTCATTGCCGTTGATGGAATAAGGCTATGCTGCTCCACATGCCTCCAAGTTACTATTTAATTAGAAACAAAGTTTTGGAGAGACAAGATCACTAACTCAGTTATTCAAATATATCATTGTGACGTTGTGCAGTCTATATAGTTTTATAAAAACATGATAATAAGTGAATATAATGTAACTGGAATATGCTTCATGCAAAAGGTCTCTTGTAAGGTATCATTACAAAGCTTATAATCTACTGAGTGTGATCATCCTATTTGTATAAATGTACTACTCTTGTATCTAATACTAGAAATATAAAATATAACTCTGAGGGCCTACTGTAATTATGCAAAGTGTGGGCCATTAATGGTGGTTTGGAATCTTGATGACTCCCATTAACCAGGACCATTGTCTGCAGATGGCTGTGTTTTACCTGTGAGTCTTCCTGTATATGTGTGTGCTGGCAAGTGGGTAATGAAGTCTTGCAGTGACATGTGATCATGTCACCTGAACTAGAATCCATCTTTAACCTGGTGCTTTTCCAGTGAGGGGGGTGGAAACCCAGAGGGACAAAGGGTTCCCGCCTTATGCAAAAGATATATAAAGGGGTGGAAGAGAACAAAGAGAGAGAGGAGCCATCATGAAGAATCCCCTAGCTATCACCTGAGCTGGAACAAGAGCTGTACCAAGGGAAAGAATTGTGCCCAGGCCTGGAAGGTGTCCAGTCTGAGGAAAAAACTTACTGAAGCATCTCTGAGGGTGAGATTATCTGTATTCAGTTTGATTAGAAATAGATTTGCACATTTTATTTTATTTTGCTTGGTAACTTACTTTGTTCTGTCTGTTACTACTTGGAACCACTTAAATCCTAGTTTCTGTATTTAATAAAATCACTTTTTACTTATTAATTAACTCAGAGTATGTATTAATACCTGGGGGAGCAAACAACTGTGCATATCTCTCTATCAGTGTTATAGAGGGCGAACAATTTATGAGTTTACCCTGTATAAGCTTTATACAGGGTAAAATGGATTTATTTGGGTTTAGACCCCATTGGGAGTTGGGCATCGGAGTGCTAAAGACAAGCACACTTCTGTGAGCTGTTTTCAGGTAAACCTGCAGTTTTGGGGCAAGTAATTCTGACCCTGGGTCTTTGTTGGAGCAGACGGGAGTGTCTGGCTCAGCAAGACAGGGTGCTGGAGTCCTGAGCTGGCAGGGAAAACAGGGATAGAAGTAGTCTTGGCACATCGGGTGGCAGCTCCCAAGGGGGTTTCTGTGATCCAACCCGTCACAATCATCTTGGGCAGTTGTGAGGATTTCCCCTTCATAAATTATTTAGATTGTCTAATAAGGAAAAAAACCTACTTAATAGGAACCTAGGTCTAAGTTTCATGGGAGTGAAATTCCTGTTCCCATATATATTCCCTTGTCATGAGTTCCTCCAAGAATGTTTCCCCTCTCCACCCCATATTTCCCTATCATTTCTCTAGCTCTTTGGCACAGGGGATGAAATTCAGTAGATGTGGGTGGGATTCCCCACCCAGCCCCTTCCTTCAAGTCCCCTCAAAAACCCTTCATTGGGCTACTTACAAGCTGTGTAGCTGGGAATCAGGCAGGGAGGATAGAGCCGCTCTTTGTAACATCGTTCCTTATATTTCACATTACTTCCCCAAGCAAGCCATCTAAATATCCAAGAAGCATCTAGTGTAGACAGACTAGTGCACACACACCCATAGAGGTGACATTTTGACCACACTGGAGTCAACACTAATTCCTATTGACTTCTATGGAACCAGAATTTCATCCTAGGTGAATAGAATCTTTAGCACTGATGTATGCATATTATTCTCTTGGTTTTAAGTTCATTGTTGTGATTTGCTTGCACCCATACCATCTTGTAAGTGATACTGTCTGGGTTGGGCTGGGTCATTACTTAGGTAGCAGACTTTCTAGGGAGACTTAGATGCATTTGTAAGATTTAGTAGGTGGCCCTTTCTGAGTCAATCACAAACTAATTCCTACACACGGTATAAGGAGATAACGTGCTGCTAGCTGTGGCATCTTGTTAGGGCCACACTTAACAACACACATCACAGAATCTTTACATTAAATATCCAGTGGCACTTTTCTTCAGACTGGCAAAGGTGTTAATCTCAGTGTCCTGGTCAAAATTTCAATTTAGATAATTAAATGCTTCCCTCTTAAATTCCAGCTGTAGTTTCGACGTGATACAGAATTATTCTTCACTCCTTGCAATAGACTGATGTAGTGTTGCTGTGCATTGTTTCACTATTGCTGTGTAGCATCCACTTTTCAGCAGCGGGTAAAATTGATACTTCAAGGATGTTGACAGGATGAGCTGTTCTGGGCTAAATCGGACTTGTCCTGGCTGCTCTTGGTGCGAAGGAAGGAAAGCACATGCAGTATGTGCTCCTAACCAGAGAATCTAAGAAGGACACATGTAGAATTCTGACATTAATTGAGAATTGGAGGTGAGCTACCATGCTGAGTGCTCCATTTCCTCAATGAGATGAAATCAGTTTTTCTGGCACCTTGGCCTGGGCCGCAATCCCATACATGTCTGCTAGAATCTACCCATGGGCTGTTGAATTCATAAGAACATAAAAACGGCCAGACTGGATCAGACCAAAGGTCCATCTAGCCCAGTATCCTGTCTTCCGACAGTGGCCAATGCCAGGTGCCCCAGAGGGAATGAACAGAACAGGGAATCATCAAGTGTTGCCCATTCCCAGCTTCTGGCAAACAGAGGCTAGGGACTCCATCCCTGTCCATCTTGGCTAATGGCCATTGATGGACCTATCCGCCATGAACTTATATAGCTCTTTTTTGAACCCTATTATAGTCTTGGCCTTCACACTACTACTTTTCACCCATGGGGGTAAAATGTGCTTTACGATGCTTCCCCAGGTCCCCTGGGTACTAAAGCATTCTCTGTGTGTTGATCCTGTGAAGGCATAATCCCTCTGAGCACTTCCACTTGGTGACTAGAGAGCCACACCCTTGTCTCCTTCCTCCAGGCAGCACCAAGCACATAACTTAACCCTTAATGTTTGTAAAGTGCTTACAGCTCATCAGATGAAAGGAGCTAGATAGGGAAGTGCGAAGGGTTTTTATCATCCTATATTTTGGGTGTGTGTATTTTCTTCCTTCACTTGTATTAGCCTTGCCCATTCACTAGACACTATTTATAAAGAGAGTCACATTAAATAATATGTAAAGCTTTATATATATACAGCTGTACGAATGGGTGCTCTATCTGTGTATATCTTGATTTTCTCATAGGAACAACATGATAAATCACACAGAATCATTAGGGAACTTTAGCTGTCACATTCTAGTAAGCGATAGTTTTCAAGGCTAGAAAAATTCTCAACAGATATGAAAAAGGATTGGAGAATTTACAAAGTGTCTATAACTTATGCTTTATGGCGTTCTGGGAAGAAACAAGAGTGAAAATGGAAAGAATTTCAGGTAAACTTAAAATATATATTACAGGAGGGGAAAATGCAGTAATCAGCAGTACTTCAGGTTTGCCAAATGATTTAACAGTCCTGAAGACAGCAAAATGTATGCCTCGTTTTAAGGTTCAGAATATAGTAGGTGTTTCTTTTTGCTGAGGACTGTGTTTGAACAGACCTACCTTTCTACCCTGTGGGAATGTAGAGCGGTCAGAAACATGCAGAATTTTAATGAACAAACTGCAACAAGAAAGGCATTCTTCCTCTTCTCAGAAATGCAGCAGGGTTGATATGCCAGGTGACTAGTGCTGAGTCTCAGTATCTATCATGGTTGATATTAGACTACATTCAGGACTTACATTTAGGGCTTTACTCACATGAGAAACCTTTTCAAACCTGCTTAGTCCCAGTGTTTTCAATGGAAATACATGGGTGAGCAAAGGCTTGTGGGGAGAGGATTGCAATATCAGGCTCTGAGGGTAGGTCTATATTTGAGATCGGACATCTGATTCCCAGCTTGTGTAGAAGTGCCTCCACTAGCCGTGCTCAAGCTAGTACCTAAAAAATAGCAGCACAGGCGTGGCTTGGTCTAACGCCCCCTGCACCAAGGGGGTCAAGCACAATTGTACTTGGTGTGTCTAGCCTGAGGAACCTCCATGCTTCTGCAGACATGCTGCTATTTTAGGTGCTAACTCAGCGCAGATACCTCTACAAGAGCTGGCAATCACACCTCCCAGATAAAGTGTAGACATACCATAAGACGCCAAACTCTTCTGGGCAGGACCTTATTTGTTTTGGTGCATTTGAGCCCCAAGGAAGGGCAGTGAAAACTGATGGGATTGAATATAAGTAAAGTCCTAACATTGTAAGCATCTTCTACAGTCTTCCATATTAGCTATTCTCCATCCAGCATTCTGTCTTATAGAAACAATAATAGAGGGTAAGTTATACAATTGCATCTGTGTGTACACACACACACACACACACAGTATGTGGAGGCTAAAAGCTAATTTTTGAGAATTTCAAGTAGCCATTAAAAGCAGAATTAAGACTCAATTCAGAATTTGGGAATAGCCTTGCATGACGTAGAAAGGGGGCTCTATTTTCTCAGAGGTTTCTGACTTATTTGTGTGTTCCATTAACAATAAAAGCATTTTGTGTTCCTAACTCCCAATCTGGTATGTCTTTGAAAAAAAACCATAGAAAACAAAGAAATTGTCCAGGAGAGTTGATGTCTTTCACTGCACAAAACATTGAAGTGTTTGCTTAAGATAAGAAAAGATCACATACAGACTTGCCCTCTAGTGTCTGCATTTTGTATGCCAATTGCTAGAGAGTAGCACAAGTAGAGAGTCAGGTACAACACCTGGTATCCAGAGAACCATTCTGATTATAAACCTGATACTGCACTCTTGCTCATGTGGGTTACCCTTACATGTGCAAACAGTCCTCTTGAAAGGACTTTGCTATTTCAACACTGCCAAGACGGGTTGCCTTGATTTGTTATCTTGTTAGTTTGCCGAACTTAGTTATAGAAATGTATGTGTATATATACACACACACACACTCTATTTGACCATACATTGCACTTATCTACACACATTTTTAGATAGATAAAATAATATACTATACACATTACACACAAAACTACATTAAAAGAACATTAAGGTTGCAAAAATCAAGAACTCCTAAGTTAGGAAATGCTGGACTTAAGATTGCTCATGTAACCTGAAATCATCCCCGTAAATGTTTGGAGCCTACCTTATAGCACCATCTTCCAGCTGGACCCAGGCTTATGCCTGCTGAGCTCATTCCCTCCCAGGGTAAATTCTGCCTGGAGCCCGCTCACAGAATCCAGATAGGGCAGTTTCCAGGCTGATTAATTGCTGTGGGTTTTATTTCAAACCTTCATAATGAAAAAAAGATCAAAGCTTCACAGCCTCTCTCCTCAAAGGTTATACAGGGGAAGTCTCTTTCTCCAAGTCTGTCCCTCATCCCATGAGTTCATTAACCCAAAAGTTCCTGGCTCTTACCTCAGAGCCTTTCTGATAACAGGACTTTCCCCAGTCTCCTTTCTGTCCCTCTGTTTCTTAGAGCTGCTCCTCCCAGCACTTGCTCCAACCCCCGTCCAGTTCCTGCTCCTCCTTTTATAGGGATCAGCCAGTCTCTTCCCAGGTGTAGCAGTGGGACTAATTATCTAGCCAGCTCCAGGCCTCTGACCGCAGAGGAATGGTATCCCTTATACCTTCACAAGCCCCAGTTGTGCATATGCATTAATTACAGCCATGTCTCTGTACTTCAAGCTAATAGGTATAATAATACATTATTACAGTGTTTCTCAAACTGGGGTCGCTGCTTGTGTAGGGAAAGCTCCTGGCGGGCCGGGCCGGTTTGTTTACCTGCCCCGTCTGCAGGTCCGGCCGATCGCGGCTCCCACTGGTCGTGGATCACTGCTCCAGGCCAATGGGAGCTGCTGGAAGCAGCATGGGCCAGGGGACTTACTGGCTGCCGCTTCCAGCAGCCCCCATTGGCCTGCAGCGGCAAACTGCGGCCAGTGGGATCCGTGATTGGCCGGACCTACGGACAGGGCAGGTAAACAAACCGGCCCGGATCGCCAGGGGCTTTCCCTACACAAGCGGCGACCCCAGTTTGAGAAACACTGCATTATTATGAATTACATGATCACATACTATTTTTTCCAGTGCCCTTAGTCCAAAAGTCCTAGTCCTACCCTTCCATACACCCCATCTCAGTCTACCCTGGTCCCAGTCTCCTTGCCTACCATTCCAAATTTTCCACACAGCTCCTTATCTCCAGTCTACTTACCCAGCCAGTATTTGTTCCTCCATATCCCCGGAGCTCATTCGTGCTCCCCAGTAGTGCCTTCCAGTCACATCCCCTTGCCCATGTTCACCTCTCTACTGGAGGTCTCCCCAATGGAGCCTCCAGTCCCAATCTCCATTCCTAGGCTTCTCATCTAATCTCAGTATCCCCTTCATCCCCTCCTCCCCCGGCTTCTTGTTCCAGTCTTCTCGCCTAGTCAGTCCCAGTTCCTACCCACACTCAGGCTTCTTGTCAGAGCTATCTCCACTCCCCCATTCCCAGTGCTTCTTAGTTATGGTCCCCTTGCCCAGCCAATCCCATTCCCCCCAAGATCATAATCCAATCTCATTCTTCCTTCACCTCCATATACACACACTGACTCCCAAGCCCCCCCATTGACCTCTCCACTTCCCAATCTGAGCCTATTTGTCCAGTCATTTCCCATTTCCTTTACTGATCAGTCTCCCCCAACCTCAGTTCCCAGTTTCCACCGCTGCCACCAGCCCCTAGTCCCAGTTCCCACCCTTGTTCCCAGGCTCCTTGTCCCATTCAATTCCATCTGCCTTCCCTGCCCCTTGAAGTTCTTGTCCCTTCTGCGTTTGAATCAGGCAACTTCCTGCTCCACCTTGCCTGGGCCCGGTAGGGGATCATTGATCACATAGGAGAGTGAAGTTCCTTCTCTCAGTTCAGATGCCTGGACCTTGACCTGGCGCAGCCCACAGCAACCCAAGTGCTCCAATTGCAGGGAAAGTTCTGCTCAAACCCAGGTCAGATTTTCATAGGGATAGCAAAATGAACATCCCTGACACAAAGCAACCCCCAAAGTATGGGGACTCAAAGCTTTTCAAAAAGAAAATCAGAAGAATTTTTTACATGGGCAAAACAATATATTTTTCCTTAGCCTCACTCTCAGAAACATCTGAATAGTTTTGGCTGAAATTTTCAAATAAAATAAAATAAATAAATAAATACAATACAATAAAAAGAAGAAGAAAAAATAAAAAGAAATCAGCCTGAGGCAGACACCCATTAAAGAATATTTCAGCCCAAATGGTTAAAGTTTACCAAAAAAGTTATAAGCAAATGAAAAAAGGGTCATAGAATGGGAAGTGTCAGGCAGCCTTAATAACAGATGGTGCTACCTGTTCCATCTATAATATTATAGGTTTAACTGGTAGTGCCATTATACTTAAGGTCGTATGACCCTTCTTCTTAGATGCACATACATATCAATACAATCCTCTGCCAGATGCTAAGGACTTCAACAAGCGTCAGGATCAATCTAGGGGGCCTTTTCCTATAATAAAGAAAATTATGGTTCAAATCCCCACTCAGAGCCATAGTTTTATTTCTGGGTCTGGAAAATTAAAAAAACAAATCTCTTTGGTCACCTTTGCAGGTGATTTTCCCCCGCTCACAAGTACTCAGAGTCCTCTGGGAACATGGAACACAAATATGTATGTATTTATTTATTTGGGAAAACAGGAGTAATCAGTCAAAACAAACATGTAACGCCTTTGTGTGTATATTTCTTTTATGCATATATACATATATATGAAACTTAGCAACTCCAGTCAATGCATTGGCCAGCACTCCCATGCCCAGCTCCATCACAAACCCCACTCCCCTAAAACCCTACTCACAATCCAAGTTAGTGTCAGTGGTAGTCAAGGAGCATTTGGGGGTGGCTCTACTATGCTGGTCTGCTCCAGGTGTGAGAGAACTGCTCCACCAGGTCCTACTCTGATATGTAGCTGGTGCCATTCTGTGATTTCAGCTCCACTTCCACTGGATGGGTGGGTCAGGGCACTGTGAAGTCAGCTCAGCACTGCTGCTGCTGCCCATCAGGTTGGGCCTCACTGTGGAGTCAGCTGTCCTCTGCCACACCCATTGCTGGTCTGATCAGTCCTTGCTGTGGATTGAGCTCTGCTTCCGCTGCTAGTGGTCTGCCTGGTCTCGTCCACACAGGGTACAAAGCTCCCCAGGTGGGGAATGCAGAATAAAACAGGACCTTTGGAGAGAGAGCCTGCTCCTTAGAAGAGAACCCTTCCCTGCTTTTTGTTTCCTGAGCTTCATTACCCAATCAAAGCCAAGTCCACTCCATTAGTCATACAGTCAGTGTGATCCTTCACCCAGGGCAGGCTTGCATTATTCCTAACCCCTTTCATGGATACACTAACTATAATAATTTATCTCATTTACACATCAAATCAAGCAAATCCCAACTAAAACAACAAAACTCAGTAGGTGGAATTATGGGTAAACAGCACTATAATGTAAATTCAGGTGACCAGAGCTGGCTTTTTCTCTCCCCAGTAGAGGGAGCAGAGAGCTTCAGCCCTCTATATCTCTCAGGTCTCCCATACACATATCTACATTCACTGGCATCTGAACTTCGCAATAACGGTTTCAGGGATATAGATTCGTTTTTTCCATTGAGTTGTTAGATCGTGAAGGGTCAATCTAGCCCTATGTTACAGGAAATGGGAGAAGAGTTGGTCCACAAAACAATCTCTCTAATTTGATGCAGTCCACACTACCAAACCATTTGATAACCCCTGGTTTGTAGAATTTCACACCTTTCCAACATGTTATTTCTTCTCATTAAAATTACAGTTTATCCTTCAGAAGCCATAGTTCTTCCCCTACCCCTCTTGCCTAACCTCTAATAAAGAACTATACAATTAAAAAATAAAAAAGTGCAGGAAAGGACAAAGTGCTGTCCTACAGTGAATGGCAATTCATAGATGGAGCAGGCGTCATCATTCTGATGCACAATTGTTATGCTCCAGGAAGATTGCAATGAATTTTTTTTTTTAAACTGCAAAAAATATCTATTCCCCTGATAAGTGTAAGCAGGAGATTCTCCTTGAATGCTCATCATAACAAGAACCAGAACAAAATATATCATTTCTAGCTCAAGTGGTGTCCTGCATGTAGTTAAAAAGAAAAGTAACTGATACCGTACAAAAAGGTTTGTGAAATGTGACAAGCATAAGCACAGACTCCGAAAATGAAAGTTGGTATATTAAAGGCATACAGTGATGCAAGAACACTGAAAATAAGCCTTGTGTGAGAGATGTTTGGCCCTAATGTTAAAATATTAGTATCAGAATCAGTTGATAAGTATACCCTTAGCCATGCCTAAAATTGTAAGAACCCCCTTGGGGTGAGCATTTGAAGTGGTGTGACTGGAGAAGGGTGGTTTAGTTTATTAGTGCTACCAGACTATTATAAATAAATTAATTGTGCAACATACCAATCTCATTGTCATTGCTGTTACCTTCATAGCTGGACTCTGACTAGTACAGAAGGAACATCTTACATTAATAATAAGTGTACCTAGCTCTTATGTAGTACTTTTCATCAGCTTTTTAAATGACTTTAACAAAGGAAGTCTATTTATTATTCCCATTTTAAAGATATGAAAACCGAGGCACAGAGCAGTGAAGTGACTTCCCCAGGGTGACCCAGCAAGCCAGTTCAGGAATAGAACTGCAGACTTCTGAATTGCAGTCTAGTGCTCTAATAACTAGGCTACAATGCCTTGAGTTGAGCTGCCATTTGTACAAACCTGTTTTAATTAATCTCTAAGGACAAATTTAAAACTATGGTTTCATCCCTGAAGTAGAAGAAATGTCTTGATATGATCATAGAAAACATGCCTTCCGACCAGTGTGAAAAGAAAGGGAAAGACAGAAGAGAAGGTGAATGGTATCATGGCATCAGCACAGGGAGTCAGCTGTTATTGGAGTCAAGAGCCTCAATACTGATCAATCCTTTCCCTTTGTGCTGCTGCTGCTGCAGCATAGAGGCCACAAAACAGCCAGATCTCCCCAGCTGAGAAACCCCCCCACAGTGAAGAGTACACGAATGGCATAGCCAGTTATTATATTACCACCTCTGCAGCCCTTGTCATAAGGCATTCCAAAGGTGGGGATGTGACCACAGAATGTCATGCTCCAACTGATCTCTGCTGGCCCTCTGGGCCATCGATAGCTAGCTGGATATAGTTTAGCACAGCCTCATACTGAGGGCTGGTACCACAAAACAGGTGCTGCATACAAATGCACCCACTGGATATTGGGCTCAGCTGTCGACTGAAGCCAAGAATTCTGTTGCTCAGATAATTACAGAGATCTTTTGGAATATCTGCATGTCATATACCAACATTTGAAAGATTAATAGAGCAAATTTCTTAACAACTTTCAAGCCATAACTCTAATTTCTCTGAAATATAGGAACATTTTGCATTATTAATAGTAGTAGTAGTGTTACTGTAGCACCTAAGAATTCTAGTTACGGACCAGCACCCCATTGTGATAACCTGTTAAGGAGAGCAAGATAGGTGGACTAAGTAGCTAATCAAAGAGAAGAACATTGAAAACCATGAAAACAGGGTATATACAGCTGCAAAGCCATGCATGAATGGTAGACTTAGCAACGAACCACCAATAAACTTTAGCAATGAACAAAGAGAACATCTGGAATGCTTTACTATCAGCAGGATCTGATCAAAATCGAGGAAGAAGACCTTACCAGCTTCCGTAACTGTTCTGTGTATAGACTGAAGGACTGATGAGAATTGAGACCAACCCATAATAGACTGTCCAAACAGAGAATTTAATTATCTTTACTTGCATATAGCTTGAAAATTTGATTTAATTTCCTCCTCAAACAAAATGGACATCACCTAAAAGTGGATTTTAATTTAGCGGTATCCTGGTATATAAACAGGTCTCCTTGTCAAAGTAAAAAATCCCTTCCTGTCTAGGTTCTCAGTCAGGACAGTTGATGGTCTGTGATACTAGACTTTAAAAGGGGCATCAAGGGCTCCACCAGAAACATCAGTAAACAGCATAGGAAGAAACCTAATATATAGGTTTCCTCTCTAAAATGCTGAAGGGTTTTATGATTCATCATTTCTAATGTCAACAATTTGTAGCAATTTCCTGAAGCCTGGATCACTGACAAATTTTCCCTTTCAGACAATGCCACAGTCTTCCAAGCCATTCAACTCTTGGATTTAGAAGGCTATTACTATTACCATCGCTTCAGTTCCTTCTTAAGATCCCTGTTTCAAAGACCTCATGTGGGTTCAAATAGACCTGCTCTGTACACTGAGCCAAATTCTGCACACAGAGATAACCTACATTATTCTGATAGGAAGCCAAAGCTTTCCTTTGGAGAGCGGATTAGTCCTAGTGGTTAAAGCAAAACTGAAGGTTAGGTGATTCAGTAACTCAAATTGTTGCCACAAAGGGAGAGATCAAAAATTGGTACCTGGAATTACCAGTGTGATTGGCACATATTCAGCTCCTTGTTGAAAGAGCTAACATTGCACTGTGGTTTACTGAACACAGAATATAAGATGGGGATGAATTAAGCTAGCAAGCTCTTAGGTAGACTAATTATGAGCTACTGAGATTCTAAAGCAATACTTGTGGATAAGGAAACAAGAGGATTAGGGCATACAAATGTTCCTCTAGACAAGGGATGTTGTACAGTTATGAAAACACCTGTATGTCTTGAAGAATTTGGGTCTGAGCACTTTTTCAACAAATGGTTTTTGCTGGTTTCATGTACCTGAGGGATTGCCTAAATATTTATTCTTACAAGAAAATAAAGGCCAGATCCTCAGCTGGTGTAAATTGGCAAAGCTCCTATGAAATCAGTGGAGCCACACTGACGTACAAAAGCTCAGGAACTGGCCCAATATCTATTGGATACACCAATTATTCCTGTCTCTCTCTCTCAAGCTTAGGAAGGATCTGATAGATTTGGTCTTGACTATTACACATAACTAGATAATTATTGGAAGTGTCTTCCTCCAGTTTAGATGTTTCTAATTTCTCTGTGCGTATTTTAATTCCAGCACATAAGGCCCTTTTCCTTAAGGATAATAGTTTTTGTTTGTGGGGTTTTTTTTAAAACCAACCTTTTAGTTGTGTGGTTATTTTTGACCCATCTTATTTATATGTCAGCCAAAGGTATAACAAGGAGATGATACCTGGACAACATGGCTTTCTGCTCCTCTAAGCATGGAAGCATGCAAAAGGCACCAATTTAAATCTCTGGAAATACTCCTTTTGATTCCAACTGATATTGAATCAGGCCCTGAAATTGGTGCTTAGGTACCTCAGCACAAGCAATAGAGCAGCTACAGAGTTGCCCTGCAGAGCCTGCTTCAGCTTAATAGCTGAAATAGCTTCTGTAGACCCTTACACAAACCTGTGAGTAGGGCAGCACAGGAGGATCTGCTTAATATTGGATCATCCAGCCTTGTCTTTGATCCACCACGTTGAACAGGGATATCAAAAGGAGCACAGTTTGAGCAGCATGAGGGTGGGTGCACCCTCTGCAACCCATTATCCCAATATCCAGTGGCCTCTTTGTGAAGTGGAAGCACAATCTTCTATTGCCTAGGTAGCCTCTGCTGCTATGGAGAAGGGGCTGGCTTTCTTAATGAGCATTAAGCAATTTGTGTCACTACTTGTTTATGTTTATGAGTATTTCTTTGAGGTTTGTATACCTGTGCAAAGTCCCTGGGATCCAGCCAAGGAGCATTCAGCACAAATCAAGAATGCGAGGATAGGACAAAAATAATATAAGCTACCTTTGTGCGCACCTGATGCTACATTAGTTCTGCACTGGCTCAGTTGCCAGCTGCAAGTTAGAGCAGCTTGAAGCCTTCTTTATCTTGTGCCAGCCAGCGACCAACCCAAGAGGCCAATATTGAGTCAGGGACCACCTGAGCGTAGGCATATCATGGCTCTACTCTCTTTCCTCTAGGCACAATCCATTCAGTGGCTTCAGGTAGCAGGGGTGGCATAGGAGGTGCTATCATGACTTTGCACTACCAACAATTCCCTCTATGTTTGGGGAAATATTTCTCTAGACCAGTTAAGCTGGCTTTAAGGGTGCCTTCTGCTAGTGGAGGAGTGCAAGCTGCACTAATGCTGGGGAGAATCTGGCCCATCGGTCTTAAATAGTTTGATTATTTTATGTCTGCATTTAGCTATTATTTTTCTAATACATTTTCAGATTTTGGCTGAACATTTAAATAACTAATGTCTTTAAAAAATCCTCTGTTGCATAATATTTGGAAGCAATGAGAATTTCACATAAAGATGAAAAAAAGAGTGCATGTCATTTGTAAGAAATGTCAGTATCCTAACCCCCTCCGCCCCCCCAAATCAATGTATTAAATGCAGACACGGGCAAATGCTATGCCCTACAAGTTAGAGGTGCCAAGAAATACACAGTACAGTTGTCAACAGATCTGAAGGTACCGATTTTCACAGCTGGTGCTTCCACATACCTGCACAGTAGAAATCAAAAAGGCCACTATACTCACAAGATGGCCAGATGAGAGATAGAAAGTAAATCCACTATTAAAGAATGCTTGCAACAGAACGATGAGGTAAGTGTAACTGATGAATTGTTGCTATCTGGCAAGAGGAGATAAAAACTACACAGATGGGGAAAACAATTCTAAAGAGAGTTTCTGCAAAAGTTATCTTGTAACTGAAAACAAAATTGAAGGCCACAGATATAATAGTTTGGCCTAGCACAATAGAACAAACTGATGATAACATCTGGCTGTATTCTATTTATGCAAGTGGAAAGAGGAGATAGTAACAAGAACCACAATATTCAGACTTGCATACACAGATGAGCCGGTAGAAAGGCTGGGTAATTGTTGAATATTAAATTGAAGATCATAACTAATCTTTCTCTATACTATACTCAAAATACTACATTAAAAGAATATTACATGTACAAAGCCAAGCAGTCTAAAGTTAGGAAATGCCAGAATTAAGGTTACATGTACAAACTTAATTCAGCCCCCTTGTGCCCATGTATTATGAGACAGTCCTTAGCTCCTGGGTTCAAGTCTAGGTTTTGGAGAGATGTGTCCTCTAGTGGTTATGGACCATTATGCTCCTGCAGGCTCAGCCTGGCTTTCTCCTGCTTTCTTCCTATCCACTCTCACCTTATCATCTTTCCCCTTTTCCTCCTACCTGACCTACCCTGGCTCCAGTCCCTATTTCGCTATCATCCTACTCACCTCTCAATTCCAGCTCCTCCTCCCCTCCCTCTGATCCTAACAACACACCCCTCCTAGTCCATCTCCTACTTTTTTTCTATTCATACCCCCATCCCATGCCTCTGCCCCTCCTTCTCTACATTTATCCTTCCCTTACCTATGTGCCTTACTGCCACTCTGCTCCTATCCACCAAACTCCACCCCAGCTACTAACCCCCCACCACTCCTATCCAACCCACCTACGCTGTCTCCTGCCTTTCTCTTCCTCTGTGCATCTCCATCCTCTAGCTCAGGGGTCGGCAACCTTTCAGAAGTGGTGTGCCGAGTCTTCATTTATTCACTCTAATTTAAGGTTTCGTGTGCCAGTAATACATTTTAACATTTTTAGAAGGTCTCTTTCTATAAGTCTATAATATATAACTAAACTATTGTTGTATGTAAAGTAAATAAGGTTTTTAAAATGTTGAAGAAGCTTCATTTAAAATTAAATTAAAATGCAGAGCCCCTGGACCAGTGGCCAGGACCTGGGCAGTGTGAGTGCCACTGAAAATCAGCTCGTGTGCCGCCTTCGGCACACGTGCCATAGGTTGCCTACCCCTGCTCTAGCTCCTTCCCCATCTGTACCTATCCTTCCTCTTCCCCCATCTCTTGGTGCCTGCCGCCTCTGCCTCTATTTACTCTGAGGTAGCCTATCATCTGGAAGTGGATTGTGATCTGATGTCATGGGGTTGCAATCCCTTGACTGTCCCATATTCTTAAATAGTTAGAGGGCCCTGGCTACTAGGGAGGAGGGGAATTCTAAGGTGTGGGTTCCAGCATGGAAAAGGGGGGTCCTATGGAAAATGATTAGGAACACTGACAGAGAAAACAAGGAAAACCATAATTTTAAGCCGATTAGTGTCTTGGTTGCTACTGTGTTGTACAGTTCCTAGCAAAAGAGGTCCTGGACCATGACTGGGGCTCCTAGGCACTATGGAAATGCAAATAACAATACAGGACAGCAAATCTATGAGTGGGAGCACTCTCATATTTGCAGGAAAACTATGGGAGTCCCATAGCTCTAATCATTTAAAACTGAGCTGGGAAAGGTAATGGAGAATACACCCTGCATTAGGTGAAGGATGGAGAGATGACCAGTTAGAACATTGTTTCCATCTTAGATTGATATGGCGGGTCAAGTGAAAAATTCATGGACATGCTCGTACTTTGAGATGAACCTACTTTGTTTATCTTATGTTACCAATAAACTTCTAAGTAGCAAAATAATAACCCTGACAAATAAAAAGAGCTTTGTGTTTCACACCGAGCTGCTTGGTTGCCAAACAGAGTGTAAAATGAGAGTAAAGTATATCCCATGGGGACAAAGTAAAAATGTCTTTTTTGTTGAGAAAATGAAAGGTCCATATGCAAAAGCATCTGCTGAAGGGTCTTCTTCAGTCATACTGAGGATAATGGCTAGGAAAGCCAAAAGCCAATGATCCCAGGACTATTCTGTATATTACCTTGTAACACTGTGGAAATCAACTGCCAACTGATTTCAAGTGATATCTTATTAGGCCTGAAGAGCAATAATCCTTCTGTAAAATTATACTGGCATTCTGTCTATAAAATTTCTTCTTTTCTCTGAACAGAATGGCATTAAGGGATTAAGCATATTTTTCTATTTCCCCTCTGATTGTTCAGACAGTTTTTTAAGTACATCTCCAGTTGCAAATATAGATGTCTAAATGCAAACAGTCAGTACTGTGAAGGTAATTGGACAAAGTGTTTGTGCCACTTTATTCTGCTTAACATAATTATAATTTCAAATGCAACAGCACTTGGAAATTCGGCAAAGGCTGCTTTTTATTTTCATTATTTTTTAAATACAAAGCCACTTTTGGAATTCATTTAAATGAGGAAAACATCCCAGAGTGAAGTCAGTGACGACAAAACCTGATTCGGATTTGGAAATATCCATGGGAGTCACTAGTCCAAGACTTCAAGGTATGTCAAGAAGAGTCATGCCGCAAGGAAGGGGAAGGTAGGGAAGGGCTAAATCAGATTCTTCTTATATAAGTACTTTATGTAAAAGTTTTAGAGCTTTTCCTCTTTCTACCCAGTAAAACAAAAATAAAGGGTAACTGAACTAAGAATAAAGAGTGAATATCAGTAGAAAAATGACTCTGTTGACAAAAATCAAACACCCCTTGTGCTGAATAAAGATTACTGTTCACAATCAGGAAGAAAAGAACATTGAATTCTTTAAATGACTGGATGTATTTTTGAATTATATGCTACCTTGTGGCATTGCTGATCGTATTAAAAGCATTGTGAAGTGTTCATGCTTTAATGGCTAATCACATACCACGGTGTCTGCAACAACCTCTTTAACCTGTCTTACTGTGCTATCTCTTTCAGAGAAACTGGGTATTACTGACTAAAAGAAGTTTGTAACAGAAGCAAAGCTGTTTGCACCAGCTGAAGAAGGAATGTTATATATATCTAAATGCAGAGATTTTGTATATGCATGGACATATGACTGCATGCAGCTCTTCACAAAACTGCACATTTCAGGATCTTCTCTATTTATCTATTTCTTGGAGAAGGTAAGGAATGTGGACAAACATTTGAGACTTCTATAGGAAAATAGGGGACTGCTAAAACAGTTTTGCTTAATTAGAGCTGGGGAAATAGCTCAGAACGTTTTTGCACATTTTTGCTCTGACTTTTTTAAACAAGTTGCTTCAGCCATGCTCACAGCCCTTTTGTGTTTGCTTTCTTCAAATATTCATACCATTGAGTTTTACTGGCATGAATGTTGGTTTTGATAATACCCATTTAACTGCAATGGGAGAAGAGCTCTCTGTTAAATATTCAACACTCCTGTCTCTGTAATTGAAGGCTGAAAAAATTCTCACTCCAGTCTCTCATCCTCCAAGGAATCCTTCAGCAAAAACACAAAGGTCAAGTCTTGACACTTTTGATATTTGCCAAGCAAAATAGAAATGGGGAAAAATGAATTCAGACCCTTTCTATACACCATAAAGAGGCAAAAATGGGCACAAACACATTTGTGTTTCCTTTGCATGTTCCCCGGTTATCTTGAAGTTTTTTGCATTTACCCTTTCTACTATAGAAAACTTTTTTCTAATTCACTTTGTCTCCCTTGCATTTGTTCTTTCCCCTTTCTTTTCAGTTTTTTTTTGTTTTGCTTTCACGTTTGTCTTCTTATGTTTCTCATTCTATTTCCCCTTAGTATCATGCTTCTACAGTGTATTGTAATTGTTCTCTTTACTTCTCTTTCCCTCCTATGTTCCAGTCTCTCTCCCTTCATCACTTCGCTCTATTCCAAATGTCAGTCTCTAACCACCCACTCCCACTTCCCCCACCAAGAACTCTCTCACACACTCTTCTTTTTCCACCCATCAAATCACACACCCTCTTCTCTGTCTCACATCCACAATCTCTCTTCCACACACAAGCCTTCCCTTCACAATCAGGCGAATGGGCAAACACTTGGAGATTCCTCCAGAATTCCCACACACAGGCCTCCTCCTTCTCCTCCATCCCCAGATCCATTCACACCAATACAAACTGGCTTCCCAGATCACACAGGTCTCTTTATACAGGCCTCCTTCCCCAGAACACACACACAAACACACACACCCTCTCCTCTCCAGCACAAGCAGTCAACTCCTCTCACGCACATGCTCTCTCTCTCACTTGCCCCCTACCCTCCCATTCTGACCCTCATCATATGCACAGTTTTCTCCTTCTCCTGCTTTTCTCTCAATGAGGCTGATTCTCTGTGTTCTCCCCACCCACCCACACATACATGCTGCCTCTTCCTTTCCTCACTGTCTCTCCAGACTGGCTTGCCTCCCACCTAGGCTCACTGTTCCTTCTCCCCTTATGCACCCCTCTCAGCTTCTTTCTATCTCCTCCTTCCCAGGCCCTAGGCACCATCCCAGATTCAATCCCCCACTCTTTACGTCCTGGTGATTCCCACAGTGCCCTTGTAGTTTGGTTAGTGGCAGGGCAGAGAGGGATGAAGCACTGATGTTTTTGTGCTTCCTCCTTGTGACGGGTTGGATCACAGAAACCCACTTGGGAGCTGCAGCTGATGTGCCAAGACTACTTCTGTTCCTGTTCTCCCTGCCAGCTCACTGATTTCAGCACCCTGTCGTGGTGAAGCCAGACACACCTGTCTGCTTCAGACACAGACTCAGGGTCCGAATAACCTGTCCCAAAGCTGCAGGGTTTACCTGAGAACAGCTCACAGAAGTCTGCTTGCCCTTAGCACTCAGAAGCCCAATTCCCAATGGGGTCTAAACCCAAATAAATCCATTTTACCCTGTATAAGCTTTATACAGGGTAAACTCATAAATTGTTCGCCCTCTATAACACTGATAGAGAGATATGCACAGCTGTTTGCTCCCCCAGGTATTAATACATACTCTGAGTTAATTAATAAGTGGAAAGTGATTTTATTTAAATACAGAAAATAGGATTTAAATGATTTCAAGTAGTAACAGACAAGCGCAAATCTATGTCTAATCAAACTGAATACAGATAATCTCACCCTCAGAGATGCTTCAGTAAGTTTTTCTCAGACTGGACACCTTCCAGGCCTGGGCACAATTCTTTTGCCTGGTACAGCTCTTGTTCCAGCTCAGGTGATAGCTAGGGGATTCTTCATGATGGCTTCTCTCCCCCCCCTCTGTTCTCTTCCACCCCTTTATATATCTTTTGCATAAGGCGGGAATCCTTTGTCCCTCTGGGTTCCCCCACCCCTCACTGGAAAAGCACCAGGTTAAAGATGGATTCCAGTTCAAGTGACATGATCACATGTCACTGCAAGGCTGCATTACTCACTTGCCAGCACACACATATACAGGAAGACTCACAGGTAAATACAGCCATCTGCAGACAATGGCTCTGGTTAATGGGAGTCATCAAGATTCCAAACCACCATCAATGGCCCACACTTTGCATAATTACAATAGGCCCTCAGAGTTATATTTTATATTTCTAGTTTTAGATACAAGAGTGATACATTTATACAAATAGGATGATCACTCTCAGTAGATTATAAACTTTGTGATGATACCTTTTGCATGAAGCATATTTCAGTTACATTAAACTCACTTATCATGTTTTTATAAAACTATTCCAATTACATTATATTCACTTATCATGTTTTTACAAAATCATATAGACTGCACAACGTCACACTCCTCTCCCAGCAGGCTCTGTTGTGTGCAGCAGCTCAGGAGCCAGCTGGCACCGACAAGAGCTAGGGTGAGGGAGGCAGAAAACAGTTTAGTCCAGCGGACAATTCAGTGGGGAAGAGGTACAGCAGGAGGTCCTGTTTTAGGGGAAGGTGGAGGAGCATTGGAGAGATATTGAGAGTGAGTAGGAGAAAGAAACACACGTGATTTCAGGGAGAAAGCAGGGAGACAAGACACGAGCTACTTATGCACCTGACCTGCCTTAGGCACCTAACTCCAGAAGAAAGTACATGGCTGAGGATCCCAAGGGGAGGGAGGTACCTAGCTCTGGCTTGTCAACCAGATACCAGGTCAACCTTATAGACACCTAAACCTCTTTTCTCTCCCTGTCCTCCACATCCCCTCTTTTTGGCATTTCACAAGATGGTGATATATCATGGTACTTGCAAGAGTAGCAAGGTGAGGTGGTGGGGATTACCTGGGAGGGAAATGTTGGGAGGTTATGTTTCCCACACCATTACTCCAGGGGTTGTGTCTATGCCTGTGTTGAGCAGACCAGGATTTGGCAATGCGGGGGAACACAAATGAGAGATTTTGTGCTACTTTTGCATCTCTCTCTAGACTTGCATTCCATGTTCTTTGACTGTATCCAGGAACTGATCCAGGGTATTTCATTTCCATTATACACCCAGCTTTCTGTTTCATTGTGGTACTTTGATGCCATAGTGCTTTTATAGCTAAAGAATTATTTGGCTTCAATGGGACTTCTCACATGATTCAGGTCAGGAATGTGCTGAATCAGGTCCTTAGTTTAGAAGCTCTTTAAAGCAAGGAACATGTCTTAATCATTATAATGTCTTGCATACATTTGCCACACTATATAACTGATTATTACTAACAATATGTATTGTAAAGTAAAACGAGATCTTTCCATGATTCTTACTATAAACCTGTCTAGTAAACCCAAGTGGTATTTTCCCACTGTGTTTAAAAATTCATATAAGTCATGCAGCTTTGCAGCAAATCACATCTAACGCATATTGCTCATCTGTCATATCTTGTCAGTACATTGTGCAAACTTTATTTTTTGTGTGCATGCACTGCTAGTAGTTAATAAGGCACAGACAGTACACTGCTTTCCACCAATTCAGGGCACTTCTACAGGGATACACATTTGAAACTATTTGCGTATTTTTTTCCCCTTAGCATGAACAATTAACATCACCACCTTCCATTTCTGTTGTAATTAAACAACATAGCCTAAATTCATTCCTACGATGAATTTAATGGGGCAACACCAGGAATAAACTGAGCCTATTCATTCATTCATTTGCTGTTATTGTCAGGCATGTTCCTTTCTAGTGTCAGCAACTGATTATTTTCAAATCAGAACACATCCTACAAACGTACTGTAGCTGCATTAATGCAAATAATATTATATGTGAGTCTATGAAAAGATTGTAACAAACAAGGACACGCACGTTTTTTTTTCTTTGCAAAGTTGAAATTGTCAATAATTACTTGAACAATCTCATCAGGGATAATTTTGTATTAAATTGATAAAGCTGGTTTGCATCTATCATCATATTGGTGGTATTGGAGGTATGGTTTACGTTCTGTACCTAACAGCCAGGAAACAACACAACACAAAATAATCTTGTCTTCTAACTATATACAAACATACAAGGCCTAGTTACATACATACACAGCTACTCTGTTAGGCTGTGGTGGCTTCTGCATTCAAAGACAGGTAGGGCCACTAAAGGGCTCCCAAACTATCTAAAGGGATACTACCCAATTTCTGTACAAGTTATGAAAGATTTATACTGTACACCCCATATTAGTTATTATCAGGAGAACAGTTTGATGTTCTTCCAGGTTTTACCAAACTGTTCACAAAACTAAATAAACTAGATGACATAGCTAGCAACAACGTATTACAGTGTAGCAAGAAAGATGGACAAAGGTTCCCTAAAATTTAGATTATGGGAATCTGAAAACATCACAGCAGTGAAACGTTCTGCTTTCAGTACTGCATGGTGACTAATCCACGGTATGATTGTTTTAGTTAGTTAGTTAGTTAGTATGAGATCATAAAATTCTATGACTTTGGTACAATGGAGAATGTTAGAAAGTGGAAGGAAATAGAAAAGGGAGGACAAATGTCAAAGCCATTAAACAGTAAGGGCCAGATCTGAGGATGGCATAAATTGGTGTAGTTCCACTTCCCTCAATGGAGCTACATTGATTTACACCAGTTGTGAATCTGACCAAAATAGCTCCTCACTATATCTCACTGCAAGTGCTATCCCGCAGGCTATATCTTTAAATGTACAATAAGAGATTCCTCAGCTCCTCCCAGCATAATGTCTGCCTCAAAGCTCCTTTGCTGCTCCCTCCATCCCACCCTAGCCTGGTATACACACAGAGCTAAATTGGTTTAACTAAAAGTGTGTTGTACTGGTTAAGTTAAACCAATGCCACTTTACCACACTTACATTGGTTTAAATCTGGTTTATAGCAGTTTAGCTTGCCCCTTGCAGCACTCTAGTAGCTTCAGAACCATCATTTGGCTCTAAAAATTCTACAGCCCCACACACATATTCATACTATCAATTATTCACTGTCTATAGAGTAATACACATCACAGATGTAATAAACTTAGTGTGCCCATTTTTGGCTTCAATGGGAGAGAGTATATGTTACCAAAATAATGGCTTCACATTTTAGCCTTTTAGGATGTGTCCTCACTAGGGAAAAGGTTGTGTTCTTAACTCAAGTTTCCTAACACACAGTAACTAACATGAGGTAAAATCCTAGACAAGACAAGGCAATTTGTAGTTCCTGCTATCTCATGTGAAACCTACAGAGTGCCTTGTCTTCACTAGGATATTACCTTGTGTTAATTATCTCATTATGCAACTCGAATTCAGAACACGTCTTTTTTCCTACTGAAGACAAGGCCTTATATGAAAACATTATTTAGTCAGCAATGTACACTGTCTGGTTGAGGTACAGAAAAAGAAGGATGGATTTTCATGCCCATATCAACTCTGTGTTAAGTTGCAGGCTTCTTTTTCCAAACCTCACAGCCACAATGATGACTTATTGCAAACAATAAAAAGCACTGGCAGTTTCCAGCATGTAATTAATACAAACCCCACTATTCTTCCATCTAAATGCTTAATAACAATTTATTTGGGCCTCAAGCTCCATTTATAAATCAGCAGGTAGTCCATTGATAATGTATTTTTTTCCTTTTTCCAAAAGAAGAGATTCAGAGATAAGACACTGCATGATAGAGATAAATATTGACAAAGGAGATAAAATGAGTTGTTATGATAATGAGAATAGTGAAATGTTGTTTATAAAGCCATAGTCAGGAATGGATGTCTATTTTTCCTGCTGTGGAGTATTGATTCTCTCAAGAAAAGAAAATCAGTTTTATTCAATCCACTGTGTTTACACCTACAACAGAAATATCTGATCCTTAAGAATACAGTAATAGTCCCCAGAGCTGGCTGCTTGTTAAGTATTTTATAAATTTAATGTAATCAATTATGAAGTGGATGGCTGAGGCAACATTTTGTTCAAAATCATTTTCTACACATGCATGGACAAATTTTGCTCTCAATTGCCACAGTGTGAATCAGGAATAACATCACTGACTCTTGTAAATGAAAGCAGAGTTTGACCTACAGAAGGATTTCAGTACCATGCCATTCCTGAACTCCCTACTTACTCATAACTCCTATCCTCTTCAGTATAACTAACGTCTAGATCAGTGGTTCCCAAACTTGTTCCGCCGCTTGTGCAGGGAAAGCCCCTGGCGGGCCTGGACGGGTTGTTTACCTGCCACGTCCGCAGGTTCGGCCGATCGCAGCTCCCAGTGGGCGCGGTTCGCCGCTCCAGGCCAATGGGAGCTGCTGGAAGCAGCGGCCAGTACGTCCCTCGGCCCGCGCCGCTTCCAGCAGCTCCCATTGGCCTGGAGCAGCGAACCACGGCCACTGGGAGCCGCGATCGGCTGAACCTGCGGACGCGGCAGGTAAACAAACCGGCCCGGCCCGCCAGGGGCTTTCCCTGCACAAGCGGCGGAACAAGTTTGGGAACCACTGGTCTAGAAATTACACATGAAAAACATCTATTATGGGTACATCTACACTGCGATAAAAATCTCATGGCACCAAATCAGAGATCCCAAGTCATCTGACCCAAGCCAACCACAGCCATACTATGGGTCTTTTATTGTAGTGTAGACATACCAAGGACCTGAGCCTGCAGCCCTCTCTCACCAGAGTAGTTCTATTTAAGTAATACGGTTAGATTGAGTTGCTTCTAGCCTGTGTAAGGGATAGAACTGCACTCCCTTGGTGCAGCACAGGAAAGGAATTGTGCCTCATTACCCCTTTCCTCTGCCCATGCTCCTTTCCTTTGGTTGTGCCTCCTATGCCAAGGGCTAGACAGGGTGTGGTATAGGAGCTTCTATTCTCGTTCTATGCCAGCTGAGGATTTCCCTATAGAGGGGAGATCCGCCAAGGGCTGCACTGGTGGAATTGCACAAAGGGGCAAGAGCATATCTGAGGATCAGGACTCCAAAGTTCGCCTATCCTTAATTTACGACATGCACGCTAACAGATTAGAAGGGATTCTCCTGCTGTACAGTATGTTATACATCTAGCTAAGAGGTATGTCTTCCTCACGATGAATGCATGTATAGCATCAAGAAACTCTTGCCCCTTAATATTAACACAGATCCAATGATAATTTTCTGGGACTAAAGAAGATTGAGGAAAAAAATAATTTCTCAAGGACCTTTATTCCTGACCTGATTAGCTGATGTCTATAAAAAGCATAAAATAAATCAAACCATAGAAAAAGTCTTCATTGAATGGCAAAATTTTAACACAAATCTTAGCCAACTCTTCTATCATTGGGCTACCAATACCAGTGGTGGTATTGCATGTGAAAGCAAAGAGAAGTTGGAGACATCTTTCCATGGATAAGGTTAAATGGAAAGGACAGTAACAACATTTCAATTAAAGGAAGCAATGTACAGCTGCTCATGAGAAGATTGTTTGCCTAAAATCTCTGCACTAGACTGCATTCACTAACATAATTAAACTAACCAAGATTTCTCTCCAGCCTTGAACTCTGTTCCTTACAAGAGAATCATGTAGATAAATATAACATCCATTGACAAGCTATTTTTAAACTTTAAATGCTTAATTAGTTGTTTACACCACACCAGCTTGGAGGGATTTTTTTTAATCTCTTGACAGCGATATTTCATACAGCAGCTTCAATTTTTTTTCCAGTTCAATGCTTTCTGTTTGAATTCAAAAAGGCTGTGTTGCCTGATGAGTGTACATTTAAAAGCTATAGCTGCAGTTTGAAAATTGTAAATATAAAGGGCCTGATTATGACTTTGTGAGTGAGAAGAGATTGCCATCCCCAGTCATTGCATCTGAACCTATGTGTGTGCCCCTCTCTACATTCCTAGGGGAGTCTAGTGCCACCTGCCAGAACTAGGTTGTTCTGATGTTTGAACTCCAGGTCAGCAAGCACCGGGATTGTATACTTGGTGCCCATGGAGGGATGTAAGGGAGAGAAGGTTCCTTTTGTGCTCCCGCTCAGTGGTACACAAAATATAGCCCTCAATGGGAGTCACATAACAATGGTTATTTATGACCAAAGCGTGAATAATATTTCTGAGAAGAATAATTAATAGTAAATAAAGAACAAATACATTTCCGTGGGAATTGTTTGGGGGGGAAATTTGGAATTATTTGAAGATTGTTGAACTCTTGGTGAATCACAGCTCTCTGTAGTATCCCCTCTACTCCATAGAATGACATCAGCAATCAAACAGTGAACTGACCACTGTGCTTTTACCCAACTAAAATCTACAACCTGTCTCATAATAATTTGAGGAACAACTGGGAAAAGACAAAAATAAAACTGCTGTTATTTTTGTAAGTACATCAGAAGCAGGGAGACTGGCAAACAATCAGTGGGGCCACTGGATGATTGAGATACTAAACGAGCACTCAGGAAAGACAAGGCTATTGCAGAGAAGCTAAATGAAGTCTTTGCATGTGTCTTCACTGCAGAGGATGTGAGGGAAATTCCCACACCAGAGCCATTCTTAGGTGACAAATCTGAAGAACTGTCTCAAGCAGAGGGGTCAGGAGAGGAGGTTTTTGAACAAATTAATAAATTAAACAGTAATAAGTTACCAGGACCAGATGGTATTCACCCAAGAGTTTTGAAGGAACTCAGATATGAAACTGCAGAACTGCTAAATGTAGTATGTAACCTCTCTCTTAAATCAGCTGCTGTACCAGATGGCCGGAGGATAGTTAATGTAATGCCTTTAAAAAAAAAAGGCTGCAGAGGCAATCATGTCTATTACAGGCCAATAAGCCTAATTTCAGGACCAGGAAAATTGGTTAAAATTATGGTAAAGAACAGAATTATCAGGCACATAGATTGGTGAGGCATGATTTCCCTTTTCAAAAGCTCTGTTGACTCTTCCCCAAGATATTTTGTTCATCTATTAGAATTCTTTGAGGGTGTCAACAAGCATATGGACAAGGGTGAACCAGTGGATGTAGTGTACTTGGAATTTCAGAAAGCCTTTGCTGAGGTCCCATACCAAAGGCTCTTAAGCAAACTAAGGAATCATGGGATAAGAGGAACGGTCCTCTCATGGATCAGTAACTGATTAAAAGATATAAAACTGAGGTTCAGAATAAATGGTTATTTTTCACAGTGGAGAGAAGTAAATAGTAGGGTCCCCCCAAAGATCTGCACTGGGACCAGTACTGTTCAACATATTTATGAACGATCTGGAAAAACAGTGAGGTACCAAATTTGTAGATGATATAAAGTTACCCAACGTCCAAAGTTGACTGCAAAGAATTACGAAGGGATCTCACAAAATTGGGTGACTGGGCAACAAAATGGCAGATTAACTTCAATGCTGATAAATGTAAAGTAATGCACATTGGAAAACATAATCCAAGTATACATATAAAATAATGGGGTCTAAATTAACTGTTATCATCCAAGAAAGAGATATTGAAGTCATTGTGGATAGTTCTCTGAAAACATCTGCTTAATCGTCAGCGGCAGTCAAAAAAGGCTAACAGAATGTTAGGAACGATTAGGAAAGGGATAGAAAGTATAACAGAAAATATCACAATGACATTATATAAATCCATAGTATGCCTACACCTTGAATACTATATTTTAGGATTGGAATAAGTACAGAAAAGGGCAACAAAAATGAGTAAGGGTATGGAACAGCTTCCCTATGAGGAGATATTAAAAAGACTGGGACTGCTCAGATTAGAAAAGAGATGACTAAGGAGGGATATAAAAGAGGTCTATAAAATCATGAATGGTGTTGAAAAAGTGAATGGGGAAGTGTCATTTATTCCTTCACAGAACACAAGAACAACTCTAATGTTTCTCTAATATCCTGGGACCAACACGGCTACAACTACACTGCATACAAGAACAAGGGGTTACTCAATGAAATGAATAGGCAGCAGGTCTAAAAGAAACATAAGGAAGTACTTCTTCATACATTGACAGGTCAACCTGTGAAACTTGTTGCCAGGGCATGTTATGAAGGTCAAAAGTATAATAGGGTTTAAAAAAGAATTAAATAAGTTAATGGAGAATAGGTCCATCAATGGCTGTTATCCAAGGTGGTCAGGGACAGAACCCCGTGCTCTGGGTGTGTCTAAACCTCTGACTTCCAGAAGCTGGGACTGGATGACATAGGATGGATTACTTGACAATTGCCTTGTTCTGTTCATTCTTTCTGAAGCATCTGGCACCACTGGTGGAAGACAGGATACTGGGCTAGTTGGACCGTTTGTTTGACCCAGTGTGGCCATTCTTATGTTCTTATAGTAACTGTGCTGGTTATCTTTTGAAAATATGTTACATACCTTTTGCTACCAATATAACTGGAACTACTTAACTCTAGTGTAACACACTGTCATAGTTCATGTCAGATGAAACCCAGTGATCTCAAATTTCCTTGTAGTTTCTGCAATCCATCATTGAAATGAAATTATATCAGTTACCATAGAAACATCTTGACTAATAGCCTGAAAACATATTTACAGGAAATAAATATAGTTTCACTAAAGCAAAAATCTGCAACTCCTTCTGTGCTATGTTTTGAATAGGCAGCTATTCTGTTCACTGACCCACACACTCGGCAAAAGGTAACCTTTTAAATTTTGCTTTAGTATATAATTATCAAAAGTTATTTTTCCCACTAGTATTTTCTTTTATGAATAAGTTGCTGAGTAACACAGAGCTGTAAAGAGACAAGGTAACAAAAGTCATTTAGTTCAGGTCTCATATTAATGTGCACATTTAGAATTCCATATTTTTATTCAAGAAATATATTCTTTGATATTGGTAATATACCTACATTTTATCTTAGAGAAAATAAGATGCTAATGAGAACGCGCTACAAAGGAAAAAATATATGACATGTAAAAGCAACATTAATTCAGGAAATAGAACTGAAATGTTGACTTAGGCTGGGATTATCATCATCATTATCATAACATCCTTATTATTATTATTATTATTTGTATTACTGTAGTTCCCAGGAGAGCCCCAGTCACAGACGAGGACCCCACTGTGCTAGGCGCTGCACAAAAACACAACTCCCAAGAATGGGATTTGGGTGCCTAACTTGCTTAGCCCCCTTTGAAAATCCTTGTTTTAGTTAGGCCTTCAGAAACCACAGAATTATGTGTGGTATAAAAACCTAAACAGAACCGAAAAGAATGGATTGGGATCATTGTCTAGCTCAGGGGTAGACAACCTATGGCACGTGTGCCGAAGGCGGCACTCGAGCTGATTTTCAGTGGCACTCACACTGCCCGGGTCCTGGCTACCGGTCCGGGGGGCTCTGCATTTTAATTTAATTTTAAATGAAGCTTCTTAAACATTTTAAAAACATTATTTACTTTACATACAACAATAGTTTAGTTATATATTATAGACTTATAGAAAGAGACCTTCTAAAAACGTTAAAATGTATGACTGGCACGCGAAACCTTAAATTAGAGTGAATAAATGAAGACTCGGCACAGCACTTCTGAAAGGTTGCTGACCCCTGGTCTAGCTCTTGGTTAGCTAATCAGAGTAGGATATATAGATTTTTGTTGGCATTTCATTGCTTCAAAGATATGGTACATGTCTGTGTGTTTCAATGGAGAGAGATTAAAATTATAATTTCCTTGCATATACCCACCCTGTATCTTCCCCTTAGGGTACCCTCATCAACTGTTTTTGTTTTTTGTAAATCAGACTTAAGAAATTGTATTTGCATTATTCCCATAATTGAGTGAAGGATTAGATACAAATTATATTGCACACTAACATATTTACTGTTTGCTGAGCCTCTAGTACATATAATCATTACTCTTAAGATATTTTGACATGCTTTTCTTACCCCAGAGTAGATTAGACCACATTTCCCTGTAGTGACTATTGGTGGTTCCAGGCAGAGTATGTTACGTTAATTCAGTCATATCTCTGAATGCACATACACTACATTTTTATACTTACCCTTTATGCTTGGCCTATGAAATTGTTTAAATGAATAGTGACATTGCAAAAATAATATTCCTGAATACAATAAGCTCACCCTTTCCTTCTGTTCTTATTAAATTAGGCTGATTTTTGACATCTACAGTAAGTTTTAAAAAAATTAATGCGAGATCCCAAGACTTGTGTTTTCAACCCAAATGAAGGCTGTTATGAATATTTTTGAACATAATCTATACTTTCACTGATTGCCTAAAATGAAAACCCAAAGCAGGGAATCATAATAGTCATGGTTTAATATAAATTAATCATGGGCACAGACACAACATCTTCAATCATATTATAAATACAAGATAACTCAATTCCCACTAGTGTCTTCAGTGATTCAGTTTGTTTCCTGGGTACGTTAATCTTCTGAACCTATGGGAAAAAAAACGATGGCAATATTTGGTAAGTAATTAATACTCATTAGGAATTAATACTCAACTCTAATTAATCAGAAAAAGGTTAATTAAGTATTAAAATTATTCAAGGTAGTAGTTTTGCACTACCATTATTTGCACCTATTTCATTTGTGTAATATTCAGAATATTAATATCAATAAAAGATATCTATTCAGAGACCCTAGCAGGAAGAATCCCCCAGTGATTTGTTTTTACAGTTGCAGAAACAATGCATGCTACTGAAATACTTACAAAAAATGTTTGTAGTTTCTCTATGTTTAATATAGCGTGGATAAGATAACACATAGTCAGCCATAAAGCCCCTGATCCCTTAAATATTCATTTAATGTAATTTCATAGTAAACTACACTACCATTGGCCAAATTCTGCTCTCAGCTACAGCAGTGTTAATCTGGGTTTCCATGGAGTTATTGTGGGGTAACTGAGAGCAGGTTTGGGTTCAGTCACTTTAATGACATTTTTACTGGCCTTTAGACTTTAGAAATGGGGCCAAAGTAATTCAGCTTGTGTGTGACTCTGATAAGGCTGTCAGTTTTAAGGAAAGATAAATTATTTCTAGCTTTAAAAAGAAAGGATCAACAAATACATGTTTGTCAGCAGCATATTAAAACTTGCCCTATCTAACAGCCTTTGATGTACCGCAATAGACTGTATAATTACAATGATTCATAGAGCTCCATGCTGTCTAAGATAGCAATATAATTATTTCCTGTAAAGCTATAACTTTATATAATTTTCCAAACTTCAATCTTCTTGATTCAACTTCTGTGATTCAGCGTTTTAAGTGTTTGCAAATCAGCTCAAGAGTTGATATCCATTCTGAGTTAGTTGTTTCTGAGCCAAAATGAAATCTTCCATTCTGAAGATAAAATGTACAGTAGATTCCCTTGGTTACTCAAACCTACCAAAAGGAATAGATATCTGAAATTAACCTGGAACTGAAAAATGAAAATGGAGTAGCCATGTAGATAAAGTGAACAAGCAAAGTGCAGCAGCAGCTTAGAACACAGATTTGAAATGGTAAATGTTATCAGGCTAATCCACTGTGTTCAAAATGAATTGCAGGTGACAAATGTCAACTGCCTATTACTAAACTCCTTTGAAAGGTATATCAGCCTCACTGACTTACCTTACACACTCCCAATGTATTTTTTCATACAAGACAAAGAATGTGAAGAACACCTAGTGTGTGTGTACAGGAGATTTACTAATAATATCAGACTTACTTTGAGCATCACGTTCTTCGTTTCATGACTATGTGACATCCTTTATGACTTAGTCTGTGACTTATCCAACCTGTATCAAACACAGAAAAACTACATATGTATATATATTCCCAAACAAAAAACTATGCAAAAATGGAGTAAAGGTTCAGAGTACATATCAATAATTTAGCGTAAAATATATTAAAAGGATATGTTGTAGTTATCCCAGAACGAAGCATTATAAAGCCAGGAAATTCAGAGGCAAGGCTGAACTTCAGAGAAATCTGACTTACACATGTGTTAAGGTATGGAACTCAATTCAACCTTAACCATGGAGTCACAACTGTTATCTCCACAATATAAAAACAGTTGCCATTTAGATGTCTGTATTATGGACAATGAGCATCAGCTGCAGTTGAAGTAGTCATATTTTCACTCTTCCATTCTTGCTGCTCATATTGGTGATAAGAACAAATCTGTAATAGGGTAATTTGTTCTTTGTAGCTGAATAATATAATTCATTGCCTTTCATTTTGATCTCTTACTTCCCTACTTCTATTTCCAGGAACATGTGCTTGGACCAAAGTCCATTGATATCAATGGGTTTCTTTGCATTTACTTAACGGCCTTTGTAGGAGATATTATGTTTGAAACATGCTAAAATATTATAGAACCAAAATAACAATAAAAATAAACAACAACAACATATGGTAGTTGGGCAAATGTTAACTTGTAATGGTTACCTCTGTATTAATATTCATAAAGATGCATTGTGCTTTTATACTACCTTTCATCTAAGGATCTCAAATTGCTTACTAAATAGCAATTAATAAGGCTTTAAAACACCCTTATAGATGGGTAAACTGAGGCACAGGGTTGGCATGACTTGCCCAAGGTCACATGGTGAGTAATTTGCTGAACTGGGAATAGAGTCCAGGTGTCTTGATTTGCAGTATCCTTCTCTAACCACTAGATGCACTCCTTCTATTATTAGTTTGTAAAAAAAAAGTATCCTATCAAAGAGAAATTCACACAGTATTTGGGTTACCTCTTAGGTTTCATTTTAGAAACCAAAATTAAGTCAATATTATTCCTTGAGTTCTACAGAAAATTCTGTTGATGCTAAACAGAATTAATAATAGAAGAATAATGATTTTTATAGATTTCTGGTATGAAGGCAATAGCCTATATTGTGATTAATATAATGTTAACTGTCTGGAAGTCAGTCAAGAAAAATAGTCTCACTAAGATTTATAAAACACAAACTTAATAGCTCCCCACTGACTGCAGAATCACTGTTGTTTCTGAATAGCCATTCTAGGATTCTTCATTTCATGCACCATTCCCAACTTGCTGTTTTGATTGCCCTAAGACTATTCATATTGGAAATACTAAAATATGAAGGTAATGAAACATTCTTGTGTTATCATTTTGAAACTTTAGGGATGCTGGTCATACATTTCATTTTCACTGACCTAGAACAAGAAGCATTCATGTCAAAGTAACACAAAGTACATAAGTAAGGAGATATTTGTATTATTTAGAAAGTTATGTCTAAGAATATGGGATCGAAGTAACAAGGTGGCAACCTAGAAATTCCAGCTAGAGACATGTGTAGATATCAGTTTGCTACAACTACAATCTGTACAGATAGCAGTCAAATAATTTTATTCCTTAAAAGAGAAAATGTTATCATTGGAAAGGAAGACACATAACAAATATAAAATAATAGGAATTAAAATAACTATAAAAAATCAAAGCTTTTAACTGGTGTGTGTGTGGAGAGGGGCAGACCACAAACAAACAAACAAAACCCAAAAGCAATCAAACAAACAAACAAACAAAGAAACAAAAAAGACATGGGGAGTCTATGGGAAGATGAAGGAACTTGAAACAGAATGGAATTCTAGAGTCTTTGCTTGACAATTTCAAAATTCTGGAAACAAATTTCTGCATTTTAGAAGATTTCAAGACATTTCAAAATGAAAGCTATATTAAAAATAATTAGTCTTACCTGGTATTTGTAGTGTGTGTGTGTGTGTGTGTGTGTATGTAACTATTATGTTTTTGTTGGTGTACTACACTTTTAAATTTATAAGGCGCCTTCAGATGCACTTGCAATTTTGTTAGGCATAGTAGATGCATTATGTTACAGGGGAAGCACAGAATGTGCTTTTTCATTGAGACTTTACCTTTGTTCTTTCTTGTTTTGTGATTTCCTCTCATCTAAAAAACAGCCATTCAGCCTGAAATGACAATATGTGGTTGGTCTTTATGTATGGAAACCATGACGATATGAATATAGAAGTTTGATCTGGAGGGACAAAAGGGGCTTCTTGTTACATCATATCTACCAGTGGGTTTCTTTAGGACCATGGCACCCTCATGACATTTTGTTTGACTTCAGAGAAACCTGCATGAGGTTGCAAGACCTGCTGGAAATGATACAAAGGGCAGTCTAAAAATCCAGAAACAAGGGACATAATCAGAAGGAAGAGGTAAAGTCTTTCTCTGTTTCTCACTCACCACTGAGCAGGCCTCTTTTAAAGAATCTTCAGCTTAACAGAGTCAGGACCACTTAGGTTCTTTGTTGCAGAAGAAAATGATTCAAGCAAATATATTGCTTGCAATCTCAGCAGCAGTACAATTCCCTTAATTTTTTTCTTGTTACTAGGGCTTCCAAGCAAGGAAAAGATTGTACAAAATGTAAAACAGCATCACAAAAGTCTCGTGAAAAATAAGGCTCCTGTACACTGCTTCAAGCTGTGTACTGTAAATCAATAGTTCATAACGATGACATGCACCTGTCCAGTTAAGAGGCAAATGAGCACATAGGTTTAGTTGGTACATAAGTAGATTCTTCAGACACAGCTTCAGTTACCCACACCACCAAACGGCTTTCGCAACTGTGGGCATTTGTTGTCTAGATGGTTTAGTTTCATATTGATTGGTTTATTCACTGTAAAAAATATCCAATTAAATAGTCAAGACATAACATGAAGATGAAATCATATCATTAATAGACTGTACAGCATACACAGGCAGCTATACACACAATCCAACCCGTTACCTTCATCCACATAATTTCTAGTTATACTCAGTGTAGTATTAGAAGCAATAGATTTGGCAGAATGGGCTTTGGTTTAAGTGAGCGCTATCCATCAATGTGTGAAACTAATAACAGTGAATACTGTACAGTAGTACCTTTCCCAAGAAGTTGTTCATACTGCTTCTAACTAGATAATGTTGTAGTGTTTTATAATAGAACAGCTATAATTGATATCAGAGCATAAGAGCCCAATTTTCAAATGCGGGCACATTAATAGGACATCCATAGCTCCTTTTTTGACATGCAAAATGACACACGTAAGTACCTAAATATAGTATTTGGATGCGTAATGTAAGTGACCGTATCTGAATGTCTTTCCACTTGAAATAATAATATCACCCCTTCAATTCAACCAGTTAGAGAAAATTGCAAAGAACTTGTTCTCTCCCCAGCACCACCCCCTTTCTCGCTGAACTAGAGGCCAATGAATTTGGGACTATCATTCTTCTAGACACTTCCCCGGTACCTCTTTTTATATTTTATGGGATAACAAGTCATTTTTGTGCTGATGGCTTTGTACTTTGCACTGCTTTCAGATCTGGGCATCCTAGCCTGTAGCTAGAGTATGAGTATGCAGATAGAGCTCATAAAGTCTTAATGTGACTTTCTCATTTTCCTTATACATTACCTCGGTTTTGTTTGATTTGTTGTTTTGGTTTAAGGCGATTCTTGCTTGGAATTTAAAGATCCAATACACTCACTATTTTTGATAGCCTGTGACCATCTGCCTTTTAATTACTGAAGTTCACAGAACTCACTTCTGGTCTAGATTCTCATTCAATATCTTACTCTATCAGTGGCCCTACTGAAGTAAATGAGAACACTTGTAGAGTAAGATACTATTAAGCAGTAGAAAGGATATCAGAATCTGGTCCCTAATATTTGCAGCATAAATGTATTGGTGTGCTGTTCTTACACAGGGAGTACTGTTTCGTGCACTTTTACTCAGAGTGTGCTCCAGTTAAACTTGTCATTTAAGCAGCTGTGCATGCTGTATTTCACTGAATGCCAGGCCCTTTCACTTTGCCAACCTACCTCACATGAAGCTGGTTGAACCCTCGCCTTTGCTACCACCTTCACTCTACAATTTCCCATGAGTCACGATACTTCACTCATTCCCACCTTGCTCCTTACCTCAAACCTCCTCTTCTCTCCTTCCCCCCTTCTAACTCCTCCTCTGGCATTCTTTGCTCTTCCCATCTAACATGTAAAGGTATGTCTAATGTTTGTAATATCTAAATCCAGATCATAGGCTCTTTGATGTAGAGAACATGTCTTCTGTAAAGCACCTAGTTTACTTTAGGTATGGGGTAAAATTTTCAAAAGCATCCAATGGAATTAGGATCCTAAGTCCCATTGACTTTCAATGAGACTTATGTTCCTAAGTGACTTAGATGCTTTTGAATGTTTTACACCTAATAAATAATAATAATTATTTAGATAGTGAGGTGTGGCTGAAATGTATTTCCATGAGCTGCCAGCAGCTTTCTACTAAAATCATGATTTTCAGTGCTTTTTTCCAGCTGAATCCTCCTTTGAAATCATGACAACTTGGAAGACTATATGGATAATTTTTTCAGCTCTAAAAAAGACACTCCTGCCCCAAAATTTGAAATCAAAACCAGAGAGCATGTGTGGAGCCTGAAGATCCAGGCAGAACCAATGATCTTGTTGCAAACATTGTGCATCGGACTGCTGTAAGACTTCACCTTTGTCGTGTAGTCCGGAAGTATAGACCGGCTTGCATAGGTCTACATGGGGATGGCCCTAGACCAAATGGTGCCCTAGGCAAGGAGCATCTTTGTTCCCTCCCCATTTGTTAAACTTTTGAATACCTTATTTTTATTGCATTTCTAGCGCATTACAGAACTTTGATGCATGATTTATCCCTGTCACATAAAAGTCTTAAAACACAAGTACGCTTTCACAATTACACAATAAAACAAGGTTCACAATATTGCAGCTGAGCTGTCACTTCACTTCACTTCGTTCTTATATCTCACTGACTGACTGGCGATGCCCCACCCTTTATGTACCACCAGGGCATGGCTGACAATATTCTAGGAGGTTCAAGGAAAATGCCGTTCTCAGAAAGTCTGGAAAGTTCCACGAGATTCTACAAAGGTCCAGAACATTCTAGGAGGTTAGAGAAAAATGAATCCATATATGGATCACCTGAAACATTTTATTTCAAACATTCTATTTTACCTTTTGTTGCTAACAACAAAAACAGCACCCCGCGCCTGCCCCCCCGAGCCCAACACCCCAGGCAGTTGTCTGGGTTGCCTGCCCCTAAATCTGGCCGTGGATCTACAAGTACCAAGGTTGCAGCATCATGTTACAGCCGTGTAACTGAGGGTCATTGCCACTGAGTCTGTGCAGACCACTGTGCTCTTCCACTAGCAACTGCTGGAGAGCAAAAGTGACTAACAGAGAAGAATGACAGAGGATATTGAAAAGACTAGACGCAGAAGCGACTTTCAAATAATTGGTCAGCTGCAGTGAATTAAGAATTCAAATCTGCTAGGATCTTTTTTTGTTCAGCTCGATTTAACCTGGAGATAAATGGAGATTGAGAGGGGAAATTAAAGATTGGTAAAACATACAACGGCCACAGTTCAGGTGGGCAGGGACACACTATTCAAAACCTTGGATGTAGGGGTCTACAATTATAGAGATAGGCAAGCCAATCTACATCCCCCTAGATACCTCAGCTCACTGCTCCACCATGTCTATTCTTCTCTCATTATTCTCTAAAGTGGACACAGGATGGAAGAATGGCAAAAAGTAGGAAAAACAGATGTGTCCATTATAACCAGCCTGTTTACACATGTACCATGTATAAATACCATGGCACTAACATCTGTCAGATTTATACATAGTCTTTCTCCAATACCATCTGTACAACTGCCGTTTACAATGTGTGCAATATTTAGCCATCCATATTTCTAAGTATCAGTTCCCAGTTTGGGTCAGACACCCCTGCTTTTGTATCAGTGTGGTTTTCGCATAAACAACAAATCTAGCAAAACCAACATCAAGTGCAGCAAAAATGTCCTTTAAATTGGAGGCTAAATCTCCCTGAGTAACATTTCAGTTGTTTGAAGGCAACTGGAATACATATCAACATATTCTCCAATGATGGTAATACAGATTTCTGAATCAAGGCAATGAACAATTCTATGGCATGTAGCTGACTCTGGAAGAAGAAAAAAAGAAAGAAAAGCCTTTATGTTTCTAGTGGGAATACAAAGCAGAAGGTAATTATGTTTGTTCCTGTCATGCAGCAGCAAAGAACTCCTTTGACTGAACCAGTCTTGTCAGATACCTAAAATAAGTAGACCTACCAATTCTTAATACGACCCAGTTAATACCCTTTGGATCTAACTACGTCTCTTTTTCATAAATATTAGTGCTGTTTACTGCTCAACCTGTGTCGCTTGCAGTATTAATACCATGAATTATTTTAATTTCTGCAGGGTTGCTTACTTGTCCATTAGGAGAGACATTATGGCTCACTCCTGGGATTGTCTGCTGTATTAAAAATTCACTTCTTCTACCAAACTGTATTAACCTTCTCTCTCAAGCAACCCATGAACCATATGTTACTGAAGTTGGGTACATTGCATCTGTAATATTTAGAAATGGGATTAAGTGGTTTTCTGCGGGTGCATTTATTTTAAAATAAATACATACAAAGAAACCTCCAGATGCCAAAGTAATCCATTCAATGACAATGTAAAGTAGCCTGATTGTAAACTGTTTTTATTTTCATTAAACATTTAACAGCTTATGGAAAGTTATAATGGAAAAAATGAGGTAAGAAACATATTTCCTGAGTGGGATTTTGAAAGACATGGTGTTTAATTGTGTACTATATATGGATTGAAGGTATCCATCTACCCAAATGCTTAGACTAGCAGTTTCCTATCTATGGTCCATGGAACTTGCTGGTCCAAGGAGAGCTGGCAGTCACACAGTAATCTCTCTGTCTCTTTCCTCCTGTTGACAGGTGCTAGATCTCATTAAAATAAGTTAAAATTATATATTAAATTAAATATTTCCCTAATACTACCTTTCCATTGATGCAGTTGCCACAGGGATGTTATTTGATCATGAGAGAGGGGACATGAGTGAAAGAGGACATCCAGGATACCAATGGGAGAAGACATATCTATCAAGATGTGGTACACACTATGGGGAATGTTGGGACTCCCTGGCTTGAACCTGGGACAAAATTAACCAAGTGTGAAACTATTATTCATCTCTATTTTCAGTATTATACTCTGGGCCCCATTCTCCTCTCACTTACGTTCTCATTCAGTAACAGTTCAATCAATTTCAGTATTTCCATTGATTCCAATGGACTTTGGTTCAGTTTCACACTGAAACCATAGCAGTTTTCCTTGGTGAAACAATTTTGAAAATTTGCTGTAAATGTCAGCTAACCAGGTGGACTAACTAGTTACTAAATATTGTGGAGACATCATATGTTTAAAAATCTGGCTATGTGTCTGAAGATATATTTATTTTTAAACACCAGTGTGTCCACCAAACTAGTAGAATCAAACCTCAGGTACATTCTCCATTTACAAACAATTCTTCCCTGTTTCAACACTTTCAGTGAGACTATCCCAGAAATGAAAATGGTCCAATCAATCCTAGTATTGTACCTACTGCTACAACACAGCTTCCAGGAACTGAGTCTTGTTATATTAAACATTAGCTAAGCCTTGCTTGGAAGTGATGATGAAATACTAATGGGTTTTACAATTGGACCAGATTGTCACTCAGTTCATATTGCTTTCCTGAGTTCTCAATGTTGCACAGTCAGCTTGTCGTCAAGCTTTGCCTGGATTTGTTGTTTGCTTTGTTCTTTGATGTTTGCTCTTGTCTTATAAAAACAGTCTGTATGTATGCCTTAGTTTATAATTATTACACTCTAAGATGGGAGAAGGGGTAAAATTTTCAAAAGCATTTAAGTCCCATTTTCAAAAGACACTTAGACACTTAGGACCCTTTGTCCCATTGACTATGAGACAGTCTTCTAAATGTCTGTCACTTTTGGATATTTTACTCACAATCTATGAGTCATACTCTTAGCTGAACAGAACATAACTTAGTGTATGTTAGAATACCCTGTGATGCCACATCTAACTAGATTTAATTATATCTGTTGTGTGTTGAAGACATAGCACAAATCCCTGATTAGAAACACAGACATGTACATACAGTTGGAGCCATGATAGCTGACTGACTGTATTAGAGAAGGAGAGAAGAAGAAGAAGAAGCAGCAGCAGAAGAAGAAACATAGTAACCATTATATAACAACAGATTCAACATAAGCAATTGCTTAAGAAACTATAAGTGCAAATTCACAAACAGGTTCAAACTCTGATCAATACATTCAAATAAATCACATCTATCCTCCTCCTGAAATGAAATGAACACAACAACTTCAGAAGTACCTGTGGGGAACAACCCAAGGTACAGTTACATGACAAATGCACCCCTGTACAAAATATTACTTGTAAGGTATCATCTGAAAGCTAATAACTTGCTGGACAATAATATCCTGATGGAATGTATGTAGCAACATTAGGTGTAAAGCTATTAAATTCCCCCTGAATGATGTTGGGGGAACATGTTCAAACCCACATAGTGCCAATTAGCCAGAACTGGTCAAGCAGGTCTTAAACAAAGGATTGTGTGTTTACCTCAATTTATATATAAGTTGTAAACAGGGTTCTCAGACATTGAGAGGGAGAAGACTGGAGACAAGGAAAATCTACATTTAAGCAAACAGGTGAGAAGAAACATCATGGAATCTAGTTTTTACTAGACACCATGTCGCCACTCTTACTGTTTGAATAAACTTTGCTTTGAGGGAAAATACATCTCAGAGGGGGGTCTGGACTATAAAAAAGGTCTCTCTCTATCCATTTCTCTCTTTTCACCTAATACAACAAAAGAAGCAGCCATTGGACTTTAGGAGCAAATCCTGGCCTGAGACTTTGGTCAGCAATGTTACTGGAAACATGTGGTGAGGGACTTCACCTTGAACCAAGTCTAGTTTGTTAAGTTTAGTAAGTGTTTTATCTTTATTTTTCTTATAACCATTTCTGACTTTAATACCTCATTACTTGTACTCACTTAAATTCTCTTTGTAAGTAAATAAATCGGTTTTATTCTTTAATTAAAACTAATCCAGTGTTGTGAATTGTAGAACTCCATTTAAAGTAACATTCTCAGCTAGGATTATTTTAGCCTTCATGTGTTTTAGAGTTCTTTTGCCCTCTGTGAATACTCCCGATGCCTGATTTAGTATTTCTTCCAGCTGTTTCTACTGTTTTAGTGGATCCTTCTGAAAGTGACTGCAGCATCTTTATGGATTTCCAATCCAGAGGAACCTTATGTAACCATTCATGGCCCCATAGGGGCAGTGCCCCCTTCTCAACAACATAAGTCTAATAAAAACTACTTATTTTTATACTCCACATTCACTTACATCACTCCAACTAACATTATCTTTTCTCTCATATAAGTTTTCAGTAGCATCAGTGTCTCTCTCAGTTGGTATTTTTAGAAGTCTCATTTTCCAAACATGAGATAACAGACACTGTGGAGCCTATGTCCAATTCCATTTTGACTGTTTTTCCCAGCACCCTGGTGTCAGACAGATTGCTTACTGTCATTTTTGCTCACACTATGTATAACCAGGCTGGCTACTCCACTCTCACAGTCTGTGTCACTACTACCTTTTTCTAAAGCAGGGATGGGCAACCTTTGGCATGCGGCCTGTCAGGGAAATCCATTGGTGGGCCGGGACGGTTTGTTTACCTGCAGCGTCCGCAGGTTTGGCCGATCGCGGCTCCCACTGGCCGCAGTTCGCCGTTCCAGGCCAATGGGAGCTGCGGGAAGCAGTGGCCAGTACATCCCTCGGCCCGCGCCACTTCTCGCAGCCCCCATTGGCCTGGAAGACAAACCGTGGCCAGTGGGAGCTGCGATCGGCCGAACCTGCGGACGCTGCAGGTAAACAAACCGTCCTGGCCCGCCAGCAGATTTCCCTGATGGGCCATGTGCCAAAGGTTGCCAATCCTGGTCTAAAGAGTGTACATTGATATTCCTTTTTCTATGCCCTGATTTGGCCTCTTCTTTATTTCTCTTAGTGCGACAAACCACTTAGAGATGATCTTGTTTATTACAGCTTCAGTAATATGAATGTTTACATTGGCAATAACAAGGAGTGTGGAACCCTTTTCCACACTGATAATGGGTCTGTTTGCTGAGTGAATCGGCTCTTGCTTGGGTTCTGGATAGTTTATGTATTCCTACTTCTGTTTTAATGCCAGTACACAATTCTGTTGCATCCCTTTTTGCAGTTTCCGTCATTGCTCCAATTCCTACTATGTGTTTAAAGATAAGGTATTTCCCAGTTAAAGGCTCTTCTATATGCTTTCATTAAGCAGGCCACACACAAATCTGTCTCTTAGGGGCTCATTAAACCCATCCTTAAAAGCACAATGTTCTGATAATCTTTTTAACACTGTTGCAAAGGAGGAAACAGATTCACCTTCAAACTGATTCCATTTATGAAACCTGAACTTTTCGCCTATCATCAGGGGATTGGCTCACAAGTGCTCTTGAACAATTTGCACTGATGGCTTCTCTGCGGCGATCAGATTGCATACTAAGCTGTATGTTTTTCCTCCCGTCACTCTCAGTAATGCTGCTACATTTTTTTTTTTCTGGGGGAATCTCATTTCTTTCCAATACTTTTCCAGCCTCTCTGTATAGGCCAGACTTCCATGGCATTGTCAAAGACCTTCATTTTTCCAAATACTGCCTGCCGATTCACCTCACTGCTGTTAGTTTAGTAGTTCAGAGTACTCATTGTTGTAGCAGACTCTCTTTCCCACCAGGACTGCAAGTAATGTCACAGCTTGTTTTGCTACTCGGATGTACACAAGGTCCTTGAAATTCTCATCAGCAATTGTTGTGTATTGCAAACATAGCATGAATCCCTGATTAGAAACACAGACACGTACATACAGTTGGAGCCATGATGGCTGATTGACTCTGTACCACAGAGAGAGAAGAAGAAACATAGTAACCACTATATAACAACAGATTCAACCTAAGCAACTTCTTAGGAAACAATAACTGCAAGTTCACATAAACAGATTTGACACTCTGCTCAATATATTCAAATACATCAGGCCTTCTAAGTAGGGCCTAAAGTAACAGAGAGCAGGAAAGAGCATAAAGGGAAAATCCCCGCCTCCTCTGCATAGCTTGTGGGAGCAGCACCTCCTTTACAGATCTCCCTTTGTCATGAGCTGTGTAATGAGGTAGCCATTTTCAGTGCCCCCCCCCCAACAGTAACTTTATTGATCTTATAAACCTATGAACAATTCTACACAATTATATTTGTCAGTAGATGGAACTCTATGTGGGGCCTGATCTAATGTCCATTACAAAACTAAGGAAAGACTCCCATTGACTACAAAGGGCTTTGGATTGGTTCCTACATTAGCTATCTACATACATACAGATCTTTAATATAGAATACTTGTAACACTCTTCTTATTGGCTGGTTTGGTGAGAACTCCTCCTGTTTCAATCGAACGCATGCTGTTAAGGACCTGACCCAGTGTGGAACTACATTGCCCAAGTGGAAGCTGCAGGAAGCGTTGTGCTTCCCAGAGCCCCAGCTGTGCAGAGAGCTATAGTATTAAGAGGGTGTAATGTGCATGCCCCTCTGTCATCAGCAGCTCCACTGGCCCAGGAAGAGGAACAGACCCCTTTCTCCTCTCTGCTTCCCCTGTTTGTGTGGCTAGAAATATTAGTGGTGCTAACCAAGTCTAGCATAGTAACATATCCAATCACATGGGTACAAGGTCTGTAATGACGGCTGGCCCCTGCATGGCGAGGAGGTGCAAGGTACAGCAGGGAAGATCCTTGCACCTTCTCCTTCCCCAATACATCTGTGCCAGGACCAGCTATGCTGCTCATGTTGGATGAAACCAATGCAAACACTTAAGGACAAAACAACACTGTTTTTCCCAAGAATACAAACACTATGAGGTTACTCCTTTCTTTCCTTACTACAAGCGGAAGTTATTGGAACCCATTCAGAATATGAAAAAAGCATCACAAATCTATATTGTTAACTAGCTTTATTTCATTACCTCTGATGATGGGACAAATTGTTTTGGGTTTTTTGTACTGCTTCACACCACTTCCCACCTCTGTATTTGGCATACAATGCTATTCCATATTACTTAAGCTAAGTATATACATTAATGGTACGTCTCTTTAGCAATTCCCCTCCCTTATTACAAATAAACACAATATACCGACATCAAGGCATAGGACATTTTCCCAAAGGATCTCATCTTAGCAGGCTAGCTGCCTAAGCTTGCTCAGCATCAATGAGCAGCATATAAATTACATTTCATCAAAGATCTTTTTCCTGGAGTGACTACCAGCTGTCCTTGATATAAAGTTGTATTTGTGTTTTAGTGGATGAGTGACTACACCTGCCCTCACCCCTATGCATGTTTGCTATTATACAACTCAGCACATCTTTACATGGCAAATTCATTTTGCAAGTAAGTCTACATTGTATCTCACCAGCACACACATTTACATCCATTGTGAATCCAGATTAAACTGCTACATGCACACAAATGGTTTCTAAGCACTTTGCAGTGTCAAGGATTTTGGCAAAATGTGCACATAAGATGCTTATTTTTAGAAGAGAGATCTATCACTTTGCACTGGCTAAAATGCTGCCTTTCATTACATTTATTACACATTTTCATCCTGTTTTTTGGCATGTGGAACAAAATCAAGCTTGGAGAACTTTGGGGATAGAAATGTTTGGAAGTTATTATCTGAATAAATAAAATTAAATTAAGGTACAGCAGTGCATCTACATGGGGGAAATAATACCTAAGATTTGTTACTTCTAGGTTAACATTTGCTTTACTGGATTTTTGTATAGATTTAGTCCTCCATCCTTCCACCTTAGTCAAATCAGATCTGCACAATCCTACTCAGAAAACTAATGGGACAGATTTTCAACTGGTTTAAATTGGTATAGCTCCATATACTGTTAGTACAGTCCTGGTCCTTGAAAATTTTGATGTCCCTGCAGGGTGAATTCCACTGAATAACACTGAGTTCCTGCAAATAAGACACTCCCTTTCTGCAGGACAGGAAGAATTTTAAAAGGCTTAGTCTAACAGTAAAAATTAGAATCCTTTTATTTTCCCTGACAATTCATTCGCAAATGGGAAGGGGGCATTCAGACCACTGGCCTTTTGCCTGACTGATATTGGGTCAAATTCTATTCTGACTTGTCAATGTAAATCTAGAGTAACTCCATTACAGTCACTATACTTATTCTGGATTTACAAAAGTGCAACTGGAAGTACAGTTCAGAAATCATTGTTTATGACTTAGAACGACACTGTCAACTTAAAAGTTACACGTCAGCCTGAATATTGTTTAACTACTATTGTTATAAGTTAAGTGACATCTAAGATGACTAGAACCAAAAAGGGGTAACGAGGAAAAAAATTCAATTTTTCTAGTTCATTTACTTTGTGATTTGACAGCAATATATATAGTCAATTTAATATTTCCCCTTTTATAGTCAGTTGTGTTATCATTAATCACTATTTGTATTATGGTAGAGCCTATAGTCCCCATCAAAATCAGGTCCATATTTTGTTAGGGTCTGTGTAAACACATAGGAGAACATGGTCTCTGCCCCAAGGACCTTAAGTCAAAGAGAATAAGTGACATATGAAAGGCTAGGAGAAAGATATAATGAAATATATGCACTTTGTATTCATTCATTTCACATATCATTGTTTGTCTGGGTCATTCACACATCACAGGGCTAAGAAAAAATTAAAATATCGAAAAAGTGTTTCTAAAAGTGCAAAATCTGGCAGGGGGACTCAACAGCAGATTAGCCACTGAAACTACTTTTAGCTCATTTTACTTAAAATTTACTAGATAAAAGCTTGAAGGAGTCACTCTAAGAGAAGGCATCTGATGGTCTCAGCATAGCTATGGGGAAAATAAATCCATCTCTTTGCAAACCACTACATCCCAATAAGCAATATGATATAGTATGATTGTGATACAGTCTATTCCTGGGAAAGGGCAAGAGCACGACACAAATACAATTATTTTTGATAAGGGAGGACTTTTTCACTTTGAATTAAAGTCCCTGAGAAATCAGCAGGTGGCAAAACTATGTTCTGTGGATGAAAAAGGTGCTTTGCATTCCAGAGCTGCAACTTCAAAGTCCAATAGTCTTTGTAAGGACAATGCACATTGACACTAAAAATGAATAAAAGAAATCATGGATCACTAAACTGAGCAAAGTACTGGGCTTCAAGCCAAAGCTATGGTGATCTTCAATATTTCTGTAAAATCTCTAGGTGTTCAGAGACAGCCTATAATAATGTGCTTATGGCAAGTCTATGTGCAAAGTGAAATGAAATGCAAGACCAATGTAAATCAATTATTTCAAAAGGTATGCAGAAAAATAATTGATCATTTGTAGCATACACATACGAAGCGTGAAGCAAGGTGAGAGTTTTGAGGTATTGTATTGATGAGTGTGAAGGCAGTACCCTCCACCAATAGATGACCCTGTTTTTTTCTTAGTGTTAAGTGTTGTCTTATATGTTATTATGTTGTTGTATCTGATCATGTGTCAGTAGCGGAAAGTTTGGTAGGATGTCTAAATCCTACCTGGTGTTCTGGAATTGTTACTTGCACTGTTCTTTTCAATGCTTTGTAAGCAAGCATTCCAGTATGCTTCCTTTCTCACACACAGTGTAACTTTGTAATCTGGAGTTTTCTTCTCACACAGGCAGCACAGTGTAGCTGCTGAGAAGGGGTTGACGGTGAACTAGTCGTAGCTGATAGCAAAACGGTGGTGTGTGGTAATACTAATAAGTTCATGGTAGTACTAAAGTCTAGGGGTTATTTTTGGTAGGACAATGGAACAAGAGATCGCCATAAATCATGAACTATCACAAAGATATTTTGACACAAATGAGTAGTTTAATGATTCAGGTACATGCACAGCAAAACAGTTATAAACGCAGTGTCAGTTCTCTTTCAAGTAGTAAAGAAGACACCGTTAGTTAACTGGGTGATGGTTAAATCAGCCGTAACGTGAAAAATGAAGACAATATTTTCTTAAGGATACAGTGCACTCTATTTGGAAACTAGCAATTAAATCATGAACCAAAGCCACTTATTTTAATGTGTCAGATTTACATTATATACAGTTCAATTATTTTTCTTAGGAGAAAGTTTTCCAAATCTGAATGCTGTTCTCTATTTTCCTAGTGTGGTTTTTCTGTCTACTATTTGAAATCAGGATAGCTCAGTAATATGTATGGAAGATGTTGGGTTTACTAATTTCAGACATCCTTCAATGTTTAAATCCTACCAGCATAATAGTCTAGATTCATGGAACAAAAATCTAAATGCCAGTGCATTCAATTATCTAGGAAAGCAATATTTTCATTTATTCAAGGCCAAGAATTGATGTCCTTTGAAGAACAGAAATTCCCTTTTGTTTAAAGCAAATCACTCCCTTGGGAGAGGAGAATCAAATAATTGATCACTTCTTGCTTGCAGTAGGCACTCTTTGGATTGATCAAGATAACTCTGTGTTCAAGATCTGTTGATCTTTAGGTGAGGATGCTACTACTTATCTGTGGTTATGTGTTTTCTTTTATGCATTCTTCTTTCATTCAGTTGCACTGATGAAATAGATTGTCCTCTAGAAGGATAAATTGTTTGATGTTGGCACCTTTTCATTGGGCATTACAAATTTTGGGATGATACAACTTGGGTTACAGGTGATAAATTTATCCTTTAGGCAGGTCAGATGTAATTGCATTTTTCTACCCATTCAGAAGGTGGCAGCTCAACCTCAGAAAAGTATGTCTTTCTGCATAGTTCCAGTTCTTCCTGGAATTCTTTAGTTCCTATTTAGCATGTCACTTAAAATGTCTAATACTAACAGAATTATTTAAGAAGTGTTTTAGTTCTGTTTTCTGTTCATTCTTTTTGAAACATTTAACAACAGTTATAACAGTCTTTTTCATATTCTGTTGTAAATTGAGTGGTATTTTATTGACATTTCATCAATCTTGGAGTTTAATGTTTATTCTTCATTCTTTTTACAATTAGCCTTAATTACAGGAGAATTTTGTCCTATCCTGCCTTTAAGTTTAGGAAGGTTTTATTCCCCAGATTGATTCTAATTTCTAACAACTTCCAGGGTTCATTATGAAATTAATATCCTAACTTCAAGCATTTACAGTACTCTTGTTATTTTAGGCATTATCCTAGATAACTTCTAAAACATTAGTAATACAAACAAGAACACTATTTCTAACCAATAATATCGCCTTTTGTTAAATTCACAGTTGTTCCTCTTAATCTTTGTATACATATTCCTATATTCAATAGTATGTCACTAGGCATCTCAACACCATCACTTATACTAGTAACTTAATTATTTTTCCTACACTAATATAAATGCCTACTTACAAATATAAGGTACATAACAAATTTAGCTACATATTCATGAATTTACTATACTTAATTCAAAGTTCCATGCCTTATTATAATACAGGAATTTGTAGTTGTTAGCAAATAACTTAAATATCAAGAATGGCTCCAGGTTGCCTAGTTGTTCAGAGATAAGGAAACGCCCTCTGAAAAAATCAGAATATCTCTTTCCTTTCAGCAATAACTGTAAGTATGTGGCCTTAACGTTTGGTTGATAGGCATCATTTATCTCTCATTAGTATGAGCCTGAACACTTGTAACAGGATTCCTCATTTGCTTTTGTACAAAGCAAATTAAATTAAAGCATTCTTTGTAGGTAAATTCTTTGCAATCCCTTAAGAGACATTAAATTACTGGTTTAGGGATATTTTGAGACCTTTGGTGGGATAAATCTTATTTCCCACTTTTATCAATGTATCCATTCAATATCTGTAGCCTATAGGTATAAGTGCATAGGTCTATGCATGGTTGTAAGTTAAGGTACTAATGCAAAGCTAAACTAATGAAGGCCCAAAGCCCCCAAAAGCCTTAGAATAAATAGCTCTCCAAGAGTAAGATAGCACAAGATAGAAGGTGGTAATGACTAAACTGCTGACAGGTAACCACAAGATGCTAGTTTATACCAGCTTGGGATATTTTAAGTTAGAGACATCAGCATATGTCTCAGCATGAGATGCTATGGTAACTAATGGATGCATATGTTAATGAACTTGAGGTAAAAGGATTAATAACCTATGGGAGAAGGGCACCCCACCATTAGTAGAGTGAGGAACTTCAAACAAAGGAAAGGGGCTTTGCGAACAGGGGCTGCTAACAGGGAGTTTCACAAGGGAGTTCTCCAGGTGAAGGAGGAGCAACTACAACACCCTTAGGGTAAGTGACTGTCTGTAGTGTGTGTTTGTTTGTGTTTGGGGGTTACTCGCTGTGTGCTGAGCTTGTGTTTGTCCATCTGTTTGTTTGTTTGGTTGTTTGAAGGACCATGTGCTGTGGCTGGCAGTTGGAAGCTGTGAGCTTCAAAGGAAGGTTTGAAAGCTAGAAGCCTCTGTTTATTGGCTGAGCCTTAGTCAGTGGGCGGGGCTATTATAAAGCAGGCCAGGGCTTTATAAAGCAGTGCGCAAGCGACCAGAGAGCTTTGCGAACAGGGCTACTAACAGGGAGTTTCGCAAGGGAGTTTAGAAGGGGAGTGGGAAGGGGGCAAGGGCCCCTTGCTGTTTTGTAAAACTATAAACTAAACTACAGTCAAAACTTCCTGATTTAAACAACACCCTTTCATTAACTAGGAGACCATGCAGGCAGAAGCCCAGCAGCAGAGTGGGGGCTACCCAGTTTATTGCACTGAGTGCAGCATGTATGATTACCTGCCCTGTGGGTGGGTGGCGTATGTGTGCATTCGGTGCAAGGAGCTCCTGGCTCTCAGAGACCGCGTATGGGCTTTGGAGGCCAGGGTGGCGGAACTGGAGGAGCTATGGGAGGCAGAGAGATATGTTGATGAGGCTTTCTGGGACACTGTAGAATTGTCCCACCTCCAGTCAGACAGCCCCTGCGCTGTTGAGGAGATGAAAGGCCCAGGGAAGTAGAGCAGTCAATGAGAGCTGAGGAAAACCTTCCCATAGTTGGGACCCTCCTTCCAAATGGTGTTAGGGTATCCTCTCACACTGAGGTTACCTCTCTGGGGGAGGGAACTCCAGTCACTAGGAAAAGGCAGGTGTTAGTAATGGGAGATGCGATTATTAGAAACATAGATAGCTGGGTTTGTGGTGACCGGGAGAACCGTATGGTGACTTGCCTGCCTGGTGTGAAGGTTGCGGATCTCTTGAGGCATCTGGATAGACTTAGGTGTAGTGCTGGGGAGGAGCCGGTGGTTGTGGTACATGTAGGTACCAATGACATAGGGAAGAGTAGGAGAGATGTCCTGGAGGCCAAATTTAGACTGCTAGGGAAGAGACTGAAATCCAGGACCTCTATGGTGGCATTCTCAGAAATGCTCCCAGTTCCACGCGCAGGGCCAGGTAGGCAGGCAGAGCTTCAGAGTCTCAATGGGTGGATGAGACGATGGTGTAGAGAGGAGGGGTTTAGATTCATTAAGAATTGGGGAAACTTTTGGGATAGGGGGAGCCTATACAGGAAGGATGGGCTCCACCTAAACCAAAGGGGAACCAGACTGCTGGCACTTAACATTAAAAAGGTTGCAGAGCAGTTTTTAAACTAGGAGATGGAGGCAAGCCAACTGCTGCAGAGGAGCATGTGGATCGGACAGAGACTTCTCTTAGAAGAGAGTCTATTGACAGAGATTCTCTAGGTTCTAGTCAGGAACTGAGGATGGAAGAGGATAGTGTAAGGGCCAGATCAGATGAGAAACATTCACATAAAGAATCGGACACATCAGAAAAGGGCAGACAAATAAACAGTGACAAGTTTTTAAAGTGCTTGTACACAAATGCTAGAAGTCTAAGTAATAATATGGGTGAACTAGAGTGCCTCGTGATAAAGGAGGATATTGATAGGTATCACAGAAACCTGGTGGACTGAGGACAATCAATGGGACACAATCATTCCGGGGTACAAAATATATCGGAAGGACAGAACAGGTCGTGGGGGGGGGGGGGAGATTGGCACTATATGTGAAAGAAAATGTAGAATCAAATGAAGTAAAAATCTTAAGTGAATCCAAATGTTCCATAGAATCTCTATGGATAATAATTCCATGTTCTAATAAGAATATAACATTAGGGATCTATTATCGACCACCTGACCAGGACGGTGATAGTGACGATGAAATGCTAAGGGAAATTAGAGAGGCTATCAAAATTAAAAACTCAATAATAGTGGGGGATTTCAATTATCCCCATATTCACTGGGAACATGTCACCTCAGGACGAAATGCAGAGACAAAATTTCTCGATACTTTAAATGACTGCTTCTTGGAGCAGCTGGTACGGGAACCCACAAGGGGAGAGGCAACTCTCGATTTAGTCCTGAGTGGAGATCAGGAGCTGGTCCAAGAGGTAACTATAACAGGACCGCTTGGAAATAGTGACCATAATATAATAACATTTAACATCCCTGTGGTGGGAAGAACATCTCAACAGCCCAACACTGTGGCATTTAATTTAAAAAAGGGGAACTATACAAAAATGAGGGGGTTAGTTAAACAGAAATTAAAAGGTACAGTGACTAAAGGTTTCAGAGTAATAGCCGTGTTAGTCTGTATCCCTGCAAGCTGCATGGGCGCTTTTTAAAGACACCATAATAGAGGCCCAACTTAAATGTATACCCCAAATTAAGAAACACAGTAAAAGAACTAAAAAAGAGCCACCGTGGTTTAACAACCATGTAAAAGAAGCAGTGAGAGATAAAAAGACTTCCTTTAAAAAGTGGAAGTCAAATCCTAGCGAGGTAAATAGAAAGGAGCATAAACACTGCCAAATTAAGTGTAAAAATGTAATAAGAAAAGCCAAAGAGGAGTTTGAAGAACAGCTAGCCAAAAACTCCAAAGGTAATAACAAAATGTTTTTAAGTGCATCAGAAGCAGGAAGCCTGCTAAACAACCAGTGGGGCCCCTCAATGATTGAGATAGAAAAGAAGCGATTAAAGATGATAAAGTCATTGCGGAGAAACTAAACTAATTCTTTGCTTCAGTCTTCACGGCTGAGGATGNACAAAAATGAGGGGGTTAGTTAAACAGAAATTAAAAGGTACAGTGACTAAAGGTTTCAGAGTAATAGCCGTGTTAGTCTGTATCCCTGCAAGCTGCATGGGCGCTTTTTAAAGACACCATAATAGAGGCCCAACTTAAATGTATACCCCAAATTAAGAAACACAGTAAAAGAACTAAAAAAGAGCCACCGTGGTTTAACAACCATGTAAAAGAAGCAGTGAGAGATAAAAAGACTTCCTTTAAAAAGTGGAAGTCAAATCCTAGCGAGGTAAATAGAAAGGAGCATAAACACTGCCAAATTAAGTGTAAAAATGTAATAAGAAAAGCCAAAGAGGAGTTTGAAGAACAGCTAGCCAAAAACTCCAAAGGTAATAACAAAATGTTTTTAAGTGCATCAGAAGCAGGAAGCCTGCTAAACAACCAGTGGGGCCCCTCAATGATTGAGATAGAAAAGAAGCGATTAAAGATGATAAAGTCATTGCGGAGAAACTAAACTAATTCTTTGCTTCAGTCTTCACGGCTGAGGATGTTAGGGAGATTCCCAAACCTGAGCTGGCTTTTGTAGGTGACAAATCTGAGGAACTGTCACAGATTGAAGTGTTACTAGAGGAGGTTTTGGAATTAATTGATAAACTTAACATTAACAAGTCACCGGGACCAGATGGCATTCACCCAAGAGTTCTGAAGGAACTCAAATGTGAAATTGCGGAACTATTAACTAGGGTTTGTAACCTGTCCTTTAAATCGGCTTCTGTACCCAACGACTGGAAGATAGCAAATGTAACGCCAATATTTAAAAAGGGCTCTAGAGGTGATCCTGGCAATTACAGACCGGTAAGTCTAACGTCGGTACCGGGCAAATTAGTCGAAACAATAGTAAAGAATTGAAACATAGAAGAACATTAATTGTTGGGCAAAAGTCAACATGGTTTCTCTAAAGGGAAATCGTGTCTTACTAATCTATTAGAGTTCTTTGAAGGGGTCAACAAACATGTGGACAAGGGGGATCCAGTGGACATAGTGTACTTAGATTTCCAGAAAGCCTTTGACAAGGTCCCTCACCAAAGGCTCTTACGTAAATTAGGTTGTCATGGGATAAAAGGGAAGGTCCTTTCATGGATTGAGAACTGGTTAAAAGACAGGGAACAAAGGGTAGGAATTAATGGTAAATTCTCAGAATGGAGAGGGGTAACTAGTGGTGTTCCCCAAGGGTCAGTCCTAGGACCAATCCTATTCACCTTATTCATAAATGATCTGGAGAAAGGGGTAAAAAGTGAGGTGGCAAAGTTTGCAGATGATACTAAACTGCTCAAAATAGTTAAGATCAAAGCAGACTGTGAAGAACTTCAAAAAGATCTCACAAAACTAAGTGATTGGGCAACAAAATGGCAACTGAAATTTAATGTAGATAAATGTAAAGTAATGCACATTGGAAAAAATAACCCCAACTATACATACAATATGATGGGGGCTAATTTAGCTACAATAAATCAGGAAAAAGATCTTGGAGTCATTGTGGATAGTTCTCTGAAGATGTCCACGCAGTGTGCAGAGGCGGTCAAAAAAGCAAATAGGATGTTAGGAATCATTAAAAAGGGGATGGAGAATATATTATTGCCCTTATACAAATCGATGGTACGTCCACATCTTGAATACTGTGTACAGATGTGGTCTCATCTCAAAAAAGATATACTGGCACTAGAAAAGGTTCAGAGAAGGGCAACTAAAATGATTAGGGGTTTGGAAAGGGTCCCATATGAGGAGTGATTAAAGAGGCTAGGACTTTTCAGCTTGGAAAAGAGAAGACTAAGGGGGGATATGATACAAGTATATAAAATTATGAGTGATGTGGAGAAAGTAGATAAGGAAAAGTTATTTACTTATTCCCATAATACAAGAACTAGGGGTCACCAAATGAAATTAATAGGCAGCAGGTTTAAAACAAATAAAAGGAAGTTCTTCTTCACACAGGGCACAGTCAACTTGTGGAACTCCTTGCCTGAGGAGGTTGTGAAGGCTAGGACTATAACAGCATTTAAAAGAGAACTGGATAAATTCATGGAGGTTAAGTCCATTAATGGCTATTAGCCAGGATGGGTAAGGAATGGTGTCCCTAGACTCTGTTTGTCAGAGGGTGGAGATGGATGGCAGGAGAGAGATCACTTGATGATTACCTGTTAGGTTTACTCCCTCTGGGGCACCTGGCATTGGCCACTGTCAGTAGACAGGATACTGGGCTAGATGGACCATTGGTCTGACCCAGTACGGCCGTTCTTATGTTCTAACCCCTACCGTATATACATAAGGCATCATGGTGTCAGTATAACACATTGTAACAGCTGTATTCCAGCCTGCGAGCATTGGGAGATGCCAGGATGACGACCACAGGTGATGGTGAGGGGGAAGAGGAGGGGGAACACTTTAGGTTGTTCTGCAAGGGATGGCGTGAGTATATGGATACTCAGCTCATTCTGTATTCTCTCTACCTACCTTCCAGGGCTGGAGTGTTTGGAACTTTGCTAACGGTGTTAATATAACTATTACAAACACAGAAGGTTTTTCCTAAGTATGAGTGTTGCCACTCTGCACATTAGGGTTCCCAATTAAACAGGAATTGTAATAATACTGGGCCTGATCTTGGGATGAGAACCAATCAAACCTCAGAGTGTTAATTGGGAATTTTTAAGTAACTAGTATAATTAATACATAATCAATAGATCAAGCAACATCTCCTAGCTATCTAAAGTACTCAAGTAGGAATTTGCCAAAGAAAGGGAGGAGGAAAACGAGTATAGATTGTCATTTCTTCCCTCTTTCTGAAGCATTTGCAATGTTTAAGGATGTCAAGGGAACCGCATGTCCCTCACATAACAATGTATTCCTTTCCTTGAAAGTGGTGAATAAGGATTGCATCGTTCTAAAAAGTCCATAATTCAGGATACAGGAAAATGACAATGTGAGGTGGTAACATCCAGAATTCATCTGAAGGTGGTTTTCATCTACATTTCAGGCCTTTCCTTTCCAATTAAAATCAAACTCATTCTTATAAACAGCTAGCTACGATAACGTTAAAATGGCATATTTGGGGTCAAAATTGACATTCAGGTTCCATACACCCTGTGGTTCATAGCACTGGGGAGACAGCTGGGCAGGGAGTGGGAGAAGCTTTGATTGTACTCCTCACCCACACAGTGCACTGACCAATACAGCAGAGCAGTTTGCCTGCAGGAAGCAAGATGAGAATTGCGATTGTCAGTCACAATGCGTTCCTTGGTTTGCTTGGGGACAGCACAGCCAACCACTGCCCACAGGAAATGTTTATATCCTCATCTGTCCCTTTATAACTACAGTTGCACTTGGCTATTCCAAACAAGCTCTTGGTACAGGTCACTTTGCTAGTACACCTACTTCCCACTACAGTGTGCTCCAGATTTTTTTTTTTAATCTCATGATTTTATGTCAATCTCATGATTTGTGAGGCCTGATATGATTTTTGAACAGTTGGGGTTGACAATACAGTAATTACAGATATATTTTGGCTTAGAATTCATGAGATTTTTTTTAAAAGAAAACATTTGGGGTTCTTTTCATTTGCCTTCTGGTTTCTAAGCCTTTATGGTGCACTTGGGCTGCTTTTTCAAGCCAAAATATCACTTTTGTTTTTAAACGAAAGCTGAGATTCTCACGTAATCCCATCACTCCGTCTGTAATAAAAAACATGTAATATGATAAAGTCACAAAAGTTGGGAATATTGAAATTATCTATGCATGCAATTATTTGCAAGTGTAAAAAATGCAGACACAAGATCAGAGGCTACCTCTGAAAATCTGGCCCGACATATTTAACTGAAGCAACAACGGAATCTAGTGCTGACTGCTAAATGTTGAATTGAAGCAACAAGGGAATGTAGGTGGGCAGGATGTAATTATCCAAGTTGAAGTCTGATCCCTTGTGACATCTGTCTTGCCACTACTCTAATACTTCTCATTTGCTGAGGTAAAAGTGTAATGACCCAGAAAGAAAGAAAAATGAACAGGCTGCTCCTGTCCATGGAATTTAAAACTACAGCATCAGTTAATCATTTTTATGATCTTACTCCAGTGAAGGTCCTTTGGCCTTTCTCACAGCCTCAGTTTTGACACTGTTTGCATGCAGAGAGATCTGAGTGATATTTTTCAGTGCTACGAAAAAGCATTTTAAACCCTAGCCCCCCATGTTGCTCTTTTGAGGGGGAAATAACAGGTACAAACACATCAGAGTTTAAATTCTTTGAGGATTGACCCTTGCAGAGTGCCAGCAATATGATCTGCAACTTCAGAGGAGTCCAAGGATCCATACGAAATGCAAAAGCCAATCCTGCAGATTTCTGGACATCCCTAAAGCTTCCAACCCTCCGTATTGCTCTCCTGGCTCCTCCTACTTGTGCCTTGTAAGGGTCTGTTCCTTTAAGTCTACTGTATGGCAAAATGAGATGCTTAGCACTGCTGGATATTAATCTTCTCTAGGGCCTGATAGTGTGGAACAGATTGCTGGAGCTCTGCTAATCAAAGAACAGTAGCATCGTATTTGTATTTACTTCCACACAACACTACAACTGAACCTGGATGGATGGGAGGTAGTCAAGTGTGACAAATCTGCCGTCAGACAGCACTTTCCCCAAGAGAACAAGTTACCTCAGCCCACAATGAGAAACAGTGAGAAAACTGAACTGTGAGCACACCAAAGTGCAGCCACAGTTTCTGAAATGATGCTGGACACAGTTTGGTCCTGTCTATACATGGAGTTAAGCTTTTTTCAACACTGGACCAGGTGCACCGAATATTGATACTCATTGTTAGCAATGGGTAAATTTCCTACTATAGTTAGACAAGGTTACAGATGACAAAATTCAAACCCAAGTAAAAAAAAAAGGGAAAGACATCCACTATTGGCAGATGTACAGCTAAGGTGCATTAACTCCAGGTTGGTCAGACATTCACTATTGGAGAAAAGACACCCAACATACCTCCATGTGTTACAGCCTATCAGAACTACAGTGCCCTGAAAGCAGGACTGGAGGAGAAAGAGTTCTATCAACGTTTATAAGGAATGTTATCTGGAATATGTTCCTGCCAAAGAATGAACAAAAGAAGGAAAATATGGAAAGGAAATTGGAAGCCACAATGAAGATGTTCTCACAACACAGACTCAAGACCTCAAGCATTTGCAGGTTGTAAAGGAAGTGCTTTAAAATGATGGCAAAGGAAATGAGTGAAGGATTTACAAAAAGGAAGAGTAAAAAGAGGTTAAAGCATACAGAAACACAGAGTGCAAGCTAACATCCAATGGTAAACATAGACAAAGAAAATATAAAACTGCTGTTGGGGAAACTCGGCATGTGCATTGACAGCGTTATGTAGCACAGAAAAGGCAGAACAGAGAAGATAAATACATTCTGACTTCTATTCTGTGCTCATTCAGAGGCACCAAAGGAGGAAACAAGCAGGTTATTTATGGAGAAAATAAAATGTGCAGAAGCAAAAAAGCACCAGGAAGCTATCGATGGTAAAATGACTGCAACACTTTTAGCAGTTCTTTGGGAATCTTTGAAAAGCAGACCTTTCTAACACCATGGCAATCCTCAATTTGAATGTGACCAATGATGAAGGTCTATGGGGCTGTAATAATGACAGTGCTTATATGACATATGCATAACGGAGCTGCAAAGGTTTGGCCTGAGATTTACATATTGACATTGTGCATCTAAATCCCCTCAAGTGGCTTTGAAAATCTTAGCTGTTTTTGTTTATTATTCACACACACTTACTTACTTGTAGGTTTGTGAAGCTCTGAGGGAGGAATTTAATGATTTTGCCTTTTGTTGTAATTTGAGAATCCCAATCCTACTGCAAATTAGCCTTGTACACTAATCATTAAAATGTGAAGCAGATTACTGAGCCCAGCCAACAAGGGTATGTCTAAACAGCATCTGGGAGCATGGTTTTCCAATGTGGAAAAACAGAGACATGCTAGTGTGGCTCGAGTTTAGTACATGAACTTGAGTGGAACTAGTGTGTGTCTCTCTGGCAATGCTGGGAAGCACGCTCCCTGCTGCATTGTAGACATACCGTGAAAGAGCATTAAACTCTGTGCTTGTGCCTGGATTTACTTCCACAAGACACTATGCATCCTGCCCCGCTTTGGAAAGGGATAGAAGGTGCAAAGGGGCAGTAATTATGAAGCATATTTCCACTTAGAAAATAAGAGGTTTGATGAGCTAGCCAGGATCTGTGCAACATGGTGTGGCTGTGCCTCTGCTCCGCTGTCTCCACCCCAGGCCAAAACTACAGAGTGCTGACCCCGTGGAGTTGAAGACATTTGATCTCTGGTGTGTGGAGTGAGGGGACAGCCTCGCCTTCTGTTTGGGAGGGCACTTTGCTGCCACTTTTTAGTCTCCTTTGTAATGTGGTGCTAGACAGAAAGATGGTGTCAGAAGGGATCAGATTTCACCATAAGAAAAGATATTATCTTCCTCATCTTTGTAGTGTTGCTGACAGTATTAATGGCTACAACAAGTCTCATCAGGAATGGATGCATTTCAGTTCTAAATGAAGTGTGTAGTTTCTAAGTCTGTGAAATGCCTCGATGTCTAGGAAAGGTGTTATAAAAATCAATCGATTGAATGATATTATATTAATATTAATAACCACAACAATCAGCAGCTGACATAAAAGGGCACTATGTGGCCTCAGACATTTAACTAATTAGCAGACCCAGGATTAAATTAGGTTGTGACATTTTGCAAGCCAACAAAATAAATGAAAGTTTTGGACAATTTTTTAAAACTGTGCTGCTAAATTCTGGGCACACAAAGCATGGTTTCCTCCTGCAGAGAGAGTGAGAGAGAAAGATGGATATGCATGACTCATGGCTAGCATGCACTCACGCTGGAGTTTGTATTGTGCAAGTTGAGGATGCTTAGAACTGTTCATGTAGCTTAGTACTCTTTTGAAAATTTGGCCTATTTAGTTAAATTACTTTTTTCTCCCCAATCCATAAAATAAGTGTCTCCTTTTCCATAATAAAATAATCATGTCTTCTACTGTATAGCACCTTTAATTCAGAAAAATTCCAGATCATTTCCGATCTGCCATATTATGTCTTTAGTGAACAGCTGAAGGAAATAAGCCATAAAATGGGGAGGCCAGAATCCTTTCCCTTGACTACAGAGAGATAATGAAGCCTCTTCACAGTTGCTAATGCAGACTTAGAGCTGCATTATTCCTGCCACTGCTGTGTTCTCCCATGTCATACAGCGGGTCCCCCATTCAGCACAGCAGGCGTTGTGGCCTAGTTGCACAGTGTTTCAGGACTCCTTCAAAATTACTGTCTGCAACAACATGGAAGCCATCCCTGCAGAGCTGTGCAAGACGTGCATAGCTTCTGCTCTCGCTAAATCCCCCCAATCCATTCTGCTGTGCAACATTTAAGGAGTTCCACAACCCTTGCTTGAGCCACAGGAATTGACCCAACGTATCAGAATCATTTCATCCCGGACTGAACTGCAACTGCTTCTGGAGTCAAATGTAGAAAATGTTTGAAAGCAAAATTGCTTCAGAACAATTTAGGACAAAATGCCTCAAATGCAAGTGGGATTTTCCTGACATGCACATGAAGCAAGTATCATTTAAAATTCATTTTAAAAGGCCAAGATACTGCTTGTTTCCTTACTTACACTAGTGTAAATCAGGAGTAACTTCACTGAAATCAATGGGGTTATCAGTCTAAAACTGATATGGTCAGAGAATCAAATCTCAAATGTTTTGTCAGCCGCTGCTATCTACATTTTGCACTGTGAAAAGAAGTTCTGAGCCTGCCCCCAAATTCCTGTGGAAAGATAATCTGGCCAAATAGCTACACTCTTCTAAGTGCTTTGATTTTATTGTTCTAATTACTTTGTAGTGTAACACAAAGGCCTCCTTGCTTTATTATGACAGGATTTGGAAACTGCAAACAGATATGATCATCATGAAACATTATAGCCTTCTGCAAAGTTGTCTAGCTGAATACATATAGTTGAGAAGAGTGAGACTTTGTATCTTGTTCCTGATACTGGAATTTGACTCTCTCTTTGGAGGGATATAACATTTTATTCTCAGTTCTTCATTCCAGAATGAATGGGCTGGCACAAGACTTTTATGTATATTGGTCCCATTATGTGAAAATCAGTAATGCCATGTTCTCTCCAGGACTCTCCATTTACTATGTGAATGTTTCACTGAAAATATGGTGCGACTCAGACACCAGTACTTTAAAAAACAAAACACTGAATTTATAGGAACACATTTCACCTGTGAAAAGTGGCTGACTGGGATCCGTTCTGTTTAAGCTGGAAAGCTTGTCTCTTTCACCAATACAAGTTGGTCCAATAAAAGATATTACCTCACCCGCCTTGTCTCTCTAATATCCTGGGACCGACACAGCTACAACAACACTGCATACATTATGTGTGTGACACTCATGTGTGACTCAATTTCTTTAAAGCTCATCTCAAAGTATTTCATTGAGTGGTTTCAGATTGAAAACAGTCTCACATCAGCAATGCACATATAATGTAGTGGTACAGTGGCTAGATCTTTCAACAAAAGGTTATCTTAATTATCAAAGCAAGAAACACTTGCACTCCAGATATAAGAAAGGTATATCATATTTAAAAGGAATTTCATTCACTTCAGGCTTCATCCAGGACCCCCTGAAGCCAATGAAAGATTCCTATTGTCTTCAAAGGGCACTTCATGTTTACATGGTTATACAAAACCCCAAACTTGTCCTATTCAAAAGGCACTGCTTTCAGCTTCACAGCCTTAGACACATTAAGGAACCATCAACTCTTGAATTGTTTGTATGGTTACACCTCTATGGCTTGGAAGGTGACTTTTTTTAATGGAAACAGTAGATTCTCCACTTCATTGCAAAGCAGAACAATCAGGAATTACGTGAGAGCTTTTGAAAACGATGAAGACAATGCTATTAAGGTGTCAGGGCAACTGTAATGGCAACCTAGCTGGAAAAAAATAATGGCATTCAGGTCAAGATCATGGTTATAGTCAAACCACACAATCAACCCAAGACATTGGAGAAGTCAGTCTGAGAACGGCCTTGGAAGGCTTATAAACCAGTTTGAAAGTTACCTCATGCTCTTTCAAACCTCAGTGGTCCGTGATGGTGTCAAAGCACCAAAGAATTGGGCTTTGAAATAAAAAAACCCACATTTTAAAGGGTAGCTTTATCTAGGTTGGGTGTTTTGAAGCGTGGGTTGTTACTAGGCTTTAGTTGTGGGGCCAAACATGCTGTAAATCTCTATAGCAGTGGCAAGCAAACAGGCAAGCACCTCAGTGCCTTCCACTAATATTGCATTCTCTGCTGACCAATAGAAATCTACCATAGAAATTTTCTATAATTCATGCCACTGCAATAGCAAAAGGACGAGGAGTATGTTCTGGATATTTACACAAGTGTTGCACAGTGGTGAAAGAAGGGACCAAAGAGCCATGACTTTTGGGACAAGATTGTGCTGGGCTCCAGCGCAGATAAGTGATTTGATTTCATATAGAGAGGTCCCAAGTGATTTAGGGTTTTATAGGTCAAAAGTGATCAGTTGGGTATGAGAGTTTTTTTTCTTTTTCAACCTTTTCTTCTATTCATCTTTGTTTTCTCAGCTAAGAGGCTATTTGAAGTTACGTTTCCATTTCTGTTCTGCACTTCTCAGTTCTTTAAAAGTGATTAAGGAGCACAAGGTTAATATAAACCAAAGTAAGCTTTAAGAACATTTCAGTTCAATTTACTACATGGAAGGATAGTGTAGCTGCCAATTTAGAATGGATATTTAACATCTAATCTATCCATCAAAGCTATTGAGGCTGCAGTTCTGGACTCTAGAGATCTTTGCTAAATGCACTCACCAGCCTGTAAATGTTATAAGTTTGGGTAGGGTAGCAGGCTCACACAGAACCATCTGTGTTTAAGATCATTCTTTTCTTCATTAGGAAGGCAGACAGGCAAGCCTCAGGGACTTGGAGTAGCTTTTGCCAGGTTTGAAGTAAATATGGTGCCTCCAAGCTCATACTGCTCTGGTAATAATTCATTCGGTCTTGAAATCCCTAAGGCTACTTCATAGAAAATGTATTTGGAGACTCTTTTTTAAACCAAAAGACAAGATAACAGATGATACACATTCAGCTTTTTTCCCCCCCAAGATGGTGAGGATCATAATAAAAAATGGTACGTTAACTCACCTTATGAGATAGATTTTCCCACCTCTAACAACAGACTTGTGGCATTGTCCCTCCAATGTCAACACATATTGTCCTGGCATATATCTCAAGGGTCTCCTTAAGGAAGAGATTGTTTGTAACTGAAACCACAAGGCACCAAACAAACTGATAATAAACATTTCTTTTGATGCTCTGTTTTAGTTGCATTATTCTTACTTTTTGTACAGCATTTCTGAACTTTATGACAGCCACTTAGTAATTTCCTTTCTGTAGCACAAATAACAGATTAGTGTCAGATTTTTGGCTGTGAGGTTGTATTTTGATCTCAATAAGTGTTTGTTGGTGGTTGGTATATTCCAGATAAATAATTCGGTCAATCACGTAGATCAAAAAGTGATTATTTTTGGTATCTTAGATCTTATGAAGATGCATTACCAGTAAACATCTTGAATCTGACATAAAACTACAAATATGTTACATTCTGTGGATGTGAGTATTATTATATTTGTGAATTAAATAACAAAACAATAGAGGTCAGAGCCTTGTCTTCTGTAAAACACATACTTTTCAGCACTGTAAACATGAGTCTACTGGTGTTTCATTGCCTCAGATGAATGAAATATAAAATTAAATTAACAGTTTAAATCAGGAAAAATACATTTTGTTTTAAAAATCTAGGGTGTAACTTACAAGAAAACATGTGTTTGCTTTTTTTTCTTGACAGCTTCATTTTAAGTTAGTTTTTCACATATTAAAAAAAAATATTGATGATTGAAAAGAGTGAAAAGTATTCAATGCCTTTTTTTCCCCACTTGCAAAGCCCTTAACAAAACATCTTTCTTATCTCCCTCTCCCCCATTACTATAAACTTAATCTTGATAGTTCTGTATTTTATTTCCCCTAACTTCTTCAAAATGAGCGGAGCTTAAATGATTTTTATTTTCTGTAGCTTGTCTCACATGTTGTATAAGGCTTTGCATTCTCTTTACAGCTTTGATGTTTTCTTAAATCTCCTTTTGAACTGATATTGCATTTATAAAACATCTTTCTTAATATCTGTTGCCTGAGGTTTTTCTGGATCACAGCCAATGAGCTAATCGTGTTCCATGCTAATCTCAAAAGCATGTTCAGGCCAGACAAACTGATATCAGATGAATTTGTAAACATCTTTTAAAACTGGCTCAGATATAATTAAACTATTCACATGAGGGTGAATGTGTATGGAAAAGAATGGATTTGGCTACAACATTCAGTTGATCAGAAACTCTACTGGGTTAAGAAAGCATTTTTTCCCCAAGATCCTTGGGTATATTCCTTCAGAACGTAGCTTGGAAGTGCAGAGGGTTGCATCATAAAAGGAGAAAATGTATAATCGTACCTGCTGGGTTTACTGACTTTTGGAAAGGTCGGTCAGTTTCACCATCTCACGAAAAATATGTGCATGGTGGAGAGATTGCAGGGGCGTCAGAAATGGAGGGAAAGGACAAGTTTGGAAGGGCAGGAAGCAGCTGAAGGTCATGCCTCAGATACTGAATGATGTAGTGGGAGGGCAATGTCAGAGAAACAAGAAATAGCTGAAGGAAGTACAAAAAGCCTAGCGGCTGCAGTGCTGAGAGAGGGGGAGCTATATGGGTGCCAGTTGTCCAGTGTCTGGTTTTTCAGGTTTATAGGATATTACCTCACTCACCTTGTCTCTCTAATGTCCTGGGACCAGCACAGCTATAACAACACCACAAAGCTTAGCATGGGTCATCCTTTGGAAGAGCCTGGGTGGCAACGTGACCTTTTCACAAGCAACAATGAGAAACCTCTATAACTTCACTTTCTCTCTGCCATTGGTATTGGCTGCACTGGCAATAAAACCGAATCTTTACAAGTCTGGAACTTTGTCTTTGTACATTAGTGTTCAAGAGCCATTAGCCCGCAAAAGCAATACATCCAAACTATATCAAGGTGCTCAAGTGACAAGGGATTTGAGGAGCTGATTTGAGAAATGGATATTACATTAAGGATCCAAGTCTGTAAATGGGAGTTTTTGCATTGCCGTCAATGAGTCGTAAATGAAAGTGACTCCGTCAGCTTGACTTCAGCATATAAGTACCACTGAAACTAAGCAAAGAGTTAACAGTGAGAGAGACTCAGGTACAGACAGCAGTATGTTATGATAGCCTTCCAAAAGAACATTATTAAAATATTTAAACTATGTATTTTAGATATTCTCCAATTCTTCATGTGAGCAGCTGTGGCTTCCAGTGCCTCCTTACTATAGTTTTACGTTTTATCACCTTTGCAGCTCGCATTTGATGAATGTTAAAGGGTAACAGCAACTTCCATATAACAAAATCTGGCTGTAGGTCTTGCTAAGTGGGCTAATATGTTTCTTTGCTCAGATAGAGTGTGGTTATGATTCACACACACAGATTGGGTGAGAATGCATTAATACTGCACCTGGATTGACAATAACATCCACAGGTGGTAAAGAGGTGGGGATGGGGACATGTCTCTATCTACCCAAAGTGTTTGTGCCTAGCTAACTGGTGAACACTAAATAATCCCCAGAAGATGTTTTACAGTAACACATCAGAATACAGATCACATGCACGACAGCTCCACTCACTAGAGGGTTGGGGTTTTTTTGGGTGTTGATTAAATGTCGAAATCTGGAAACCTTTGTCAAAAGTGAGCAATGTGAGTGGCTGGTGTACTACACTGTAACAATGCAAAAGTGACAGTATTTAATAGACCATCAGTGTAAGCATGTGGCGTTCTTATCCTGCTCTGAACAGAAGCTATACACGCAGGGCCAGAGACTCAGTTCTTGTAAAATCAACATATCTCCAGTGAAGTTATTGGAGCTAGGCTGATTCATTGCAACAGTTAAGGATAAAACTCCCATGAGTTTCATAGATTTATAGATTTTGAGGCCGGAGAGGTCCAGTAAATCACCTAGTTTGACCTCCTGTATTACACAGGCCATAGACTTCCACCTAGTTACTCCTGTATTGAGCTCAATAACTTGTATTTGACGTAAGCAGATTTTACTAGTAACACAATAAACACCAACAACATTATAAAACATGAGCAGACCTGTCACAGATCACAGCGAGCACCCCTTCCTGGCCTGGGCCACTAGGATTGGTGCGAGGAGTATCTAAGACTCTGCTGCTCTGTATCCCTGAGGTTTTGAAGCTGCTGGAGTCTGAACGGAGTCCAGTCACTGCCCCAATCTTGGGGTTCCCAGGCAGGCACTGAGGGTGCAGGCTTTGTGTTTGGCACCCCTCTCTGAATGCTGCAACACACTGTCCAGTTGCCTAGCCCCTCTGGTCACAGGGCTGAGCCTTCAGATTCCCCAGTATTTAAACACATCCCTCTCCTGGAACGCTACCCAATAGGCGTGAAGCTTCTGGTTTACAATTTATCTATCGCAGGGGCATGCAACCATTGTGAAGCAGTCAACACACACACACACACACATTGCCCTGTCTAACATCTTTATGCTTGTTTATTCTTAATCATGTAAAGCACAGGAGAGTATAGACCATACACAACAATAAACACTGAATGCATGTCCCGGTCTCAGTTACCTCACCACCAGGGCCGGTGCAACCCATTAGACGACCTAGGCGGTCGCCTAGGGCGCGGCTATTTTGGGGGCGCCGGTGCCGCGGCCGCCCATTCAAATTTGGGGGCGGGACCTTCCGCCGCCGCTGTTGGGGGTGGCATTTCAGGGGCGGGACCTTCCGCCACCTAGGGCGCCAGAAGAGCTGGCGCCGCTACTGCTCACCACACTCTGGGGAACAGTCTGGGTCCAGGAAGACAGAAAGGCGGGGTATCCCCTGTCTTATGCATGTTTCATGGTAAGGGGTCTCCTCCCTCACACACTGGAGAAAATGGCCCCTGACCCAAGTAGACCAGGCTCTGCCTTTTTAAAATCTTCAGCACCGTGTCAGGTGACAGCTTTCCCACAAACCCCTGCCACGTGGCTTTGTTGTCAAGCTGACCTCCTCCCCCACCCCCTCTTAAACTAGTTCTTCTGGACAGGGACCAGTCTTATGTCTAGACCAGTGGTTCCCAAACTTGTTCTGCCACTTGTGTAAGGAAAGCCCCTGGCGGGCCAGGCCGGGCGGCCAGTACGTCCCTCAGCCCGCGCTGCTTCCAGCAGCTCCCATTGGCCTGGAGCAGCAAACCGCAGCCACTGGGAGCCGTGATCGGCTGAACCTGCGGACGCGGCAGGTAAACAAACTGGCCGGCCCGCCAGGGGCTTTCCCTGCACAAGCAGCGGAACAAGTTTGGGAACCACTGATCTAGACTGAATAGATTTCCAAAGGTTGGGTACTTAAGAGTCAGATACACTCTATTGTTATTCTTTTGCCATCAGCCTTTGGAATAGCTCTGTGTAAGCTCAAAAGCTTGTCTCTCTCTCACCAACAGAAGTTGGTCCAATAAAATATATTACCTTACCAACATTGTCTCTAATATCCTGGGACCGACACAGCTACAACAACACTGCATACAACCCAACATAGACACAAACACAGCCTAGAGAAGGCAAAAATACTACACATTCAAAATGGAGTTTGCAGCATCAGAGGTACGTGGGGTTAAGAATTTCAAACAGAATTCATCAATTATATGGATATATTCCCCATTCATCACAAGATCTCTCTGCCCTTAAGAGCCACAATAGCCTCCCTTCTTATCAGGCTGGCACTGAAGAGCTGCACCTGTGAAAAGGAGTCAGAAGGAATTGGTCAGTGGCTTTCTGCTAATTCCTGCTCAGAGGTCCATGCAACAGAAGAATGTTGCAAATCTGTTATAACTGAAAATATTAACTTCCTTCCACAAAAAAAGTTCAAGCTTTTAAAACTGTTTTACTTTGCCTACTTCTGATTTATTTATGTGATATATATGGTGGGGATACGAATTGCAGGTCCTTTCTTTTATTGCTTTAATGATAATTTGTACTTGCACAGAAGTTTTTAGCTTGTGCATTTTGGACCAAGAACTTTGCTACCAGAAATTGAATGATTGGTTTTAATGGAAAGGACTAGCAGAGGGTACTCACAATTCCCCCAAACTATCTGCTGTATGTCTACTTACAATAAAATAAAATGCTGAAATGTGTGTGATGTTAAGGCTTATTTAGGGCAATGCACTAAGCAGTAGGAGTAAGCTATCCAGAGGAAATGTAGTGAATGGTGCCACAAACAAATAAACAAATAAATAAATATAGAAATCTCTGAATATGTACTGTGCCCTTTGAAGCAAAATCCAACAGGGGACAATAATTCATGCACCTTTGTAGAAGTTCTGTGGTTAAAATAAAAATGCAGGGTTGTGATTCAAATTCAGTCAGGCATTAGGCAATAACTTACAAAGCTTAAGCTAAAAATTTTGATACGCATTTGTAGCAGTCTTATGTGATACACTCTATGCGCATCTCTGGAGTTGCATTTACAGAAGAAAATGTCTCTGCTTCTTCAGAGAGATACACACCCTGCCAAAATTCCAGTGATAAATGGAGTTCATAAAATAAATGCACCATTGGTAGAACAAGAAAGACATTGCTACTTCAAGGGACAGTTCGGATGTTAGTTCTAAGCAATGTGTATCTACTGTACTAATAGCAATAAGCTTACCCAACTTGGTTTTGAAAAAAAACCTGTCTTACATTCAGGGGTACATTGTGTAAGATGTTTATTAAAAGTAATTTAACTGGTTGTTAGGTTTCCTGGATGTGTGTTGAAATATAAAGCAAAAAACCTCATTAACTTCTGATCGGTTACTATAGCAACATTAAGAAGTCGCAGCTCACTAGAATTTTTCTCAGGAGCCTCACAAGGGGCTGTAAACCTCAATTGCTACTTTAGGGAAAACGTTAAACAAATCGCATGAACACATTTTCTGTGAAGAAGAGCATATCTTGCCTGCTGAAACCAAATATTTGACATTTTGGGAATCTTATGGATTAAGTATAAAAAAGAAAAAACAACAACAATTTCCTCTTCTCGTACCCTTTGTCTGTATGTAGGCCCTGAACCTAGAAAGGCTTATGCATATGCTTATCTTTACTCCTCATGAGTAGTAGTATGTGCATAAGTATTTGCCTTAGACTGTAAGCTCCTCAGGGAAAGGTCTGTTTCTTGTGTATGAACAGCACTAAAAACAATGGGGTGCTAATCAGAGCTGAAGCTGCAATGCGCTACTGGAATATTAATTTGGGAAAGAAAAAATGTAATTGACAATAGGCCAATTCATCCCACTAAGTTCATTTACACTACACCACAATTGAATTTGACCCAAGGTATAGGCATAATTATGGACACATCTTAACATATGTTACCGTCATTCCTTCATTTCACTCTGAAGATAGGCCATGATTCCGTGTTGCTATAGCCTTCCATGCTGTCAAAACTGGCACAGTTCATTCACTTTGAGAAACATTGAAAAGAAGAAAAAAACCCAGAGTGGATGGTTTTCTTATACTGCTTTAGGTGCTTAAGATGTCAAATAACTGTCTTTCCCCCTCCCCTCTGTGATTTAGTGCTCCTTTTGACATCCCCAGTGAGTAGATTAGTATCTTTATCCACAAAAGTTCCAGCATGCAAAGCAGATGTGCCAGCTCCCCTATACTGTCCACCAATGTGTTTCAGTCCTATCAGGTTGGATGAGGCAGCACAGTCTCTTTCCCCATTCAGCCTTTGGTGCATCTGCTTAAAACTGTCAAAAGAATTAAGCACTTAAGGTAAAATTTTCAAAAACAGCTAAGTAATTTAGGAGCCTAAATCCCATTTTCAAAAGTGACGTCGGTTCCATGCAGTGCCTTAGTCACTTCTGAAATGGGATTCAGGCCCCATGTCACTTCGGAGGTTTTAGTTTTCATACAAGGGGTATAACTTTCAAAAGTTTCTTTTTTAAACTTTGGTTTCATGGCATAAGTTAGCCCTTATCATGACATTAGAAGTTCCGTGGCAAAGTAAGTACATTGTTACACTGATAAATTAAGCTTAAGGAAATTAATTCATCTTTAGAAAGAACTCTTAATATGTTCTGAGATACAGATCACTGAGTTTTGATCAATGGGCATGCTATAATTGAAAATGTATTTTTACAGTTGGGTATGCCATGTTCCTAATTCCCAGAAAGCTTTGTTAGTTTTGACTGATGTGGAATAAAAGTGAAGAAAATGAACTACCATATGTATTTAGCTGTTTGATGTATGAGTTTATTTATTAAGTTCCAAATCATCTCTTCAAAAGTGTGGGGCGTTTTTTTATTATATTATTATTATTTGCTGTTAAAGACAGGCAATATACATGATATAAAAAACTTTAATATACACACAGGAGAAATTATTCACAACTAACATACAACACCATTTTAAAAGAAATTTCTTAGCAATTTCTTTTTAACGTAGAAAGAATGAAAGAATGAAAAATAGACTAGCTACCATCGGTTCCCCCTTCCTTCTTCCTCTTGTTAAAATAAATAGTTGAAATGGGTTTTCTTTTATACATTTTCTAAAAGAAAAGCAGTGGTGGTGATTAGAAGGCCTGATCTGAAGCCCATTGAAGTATTTCCATTGACCAGTGGATATTGGATTAGTTGCAGGACAACCAAATATATTGGCCTCATAAGAGGCTTTCAGCACCTTGCAATTCTGTGCCCATATTCTGTTGTAGTTAGAAGGGGTATTGATTAATAGCCTTATCCTACAAGGTGTTGATGGAATGCCTCCTAGTGATAACTTGACATTTCCTGCTGAAGTTAATGGGAGTGGAGTGCTGAGCTATTTTCAAGAGGCACTCAGTGCTTGTCAGAATCGAACATCAGATGTGTACAGAATGTTACAATAATATTATTCTTGATGCAACTAAGTAAGTGAAAGGGAGTTGTGCTACGATAGGAGATCAGGTATATGTAAGTCAATGCCATCTAGGAACTCCTTCAGTGTAACGGTCTATGCTGACACTGCTAACCATGAATGTGATCTTCTCTGCTGAATCTGCACTTTCCATTGTACAAACTTTATATTACAATAGATGGGAAAGAAGAATATCTGATGTTTGGTAGATCTCAGGCCTTACCCAAACTTCACTGAGGTAAATGGGAAATATTTCTTTCAACTTTACTGGGCCCACGTATCAGACCAGACTTCATTTCAGTCTGTGAGCCTGTTCCATTGCAGCTAATTGAAACTCACTGTATCCTCACTTTTATTTGTAGTTACTGGGCCATGTGCAGCCTCCTGCCAAAAGGTAACTCAGACCTGCTTCCTCCAGGACTGAACTTGGCCTGGAGCAGCCATAAAGCAGCAGTGAAAAATATATTTTGAGACCATAAAACCCAAGAAATGAACTCCTAGTTGTCACGATTACTTGCATAGCAGACTAGCTATCAGCAAAGTCTCTATTTTAATAATAACACTAACATCACATCCAAAGATCTCAGTCAGGATTAGGGTCCCATTGTGTAGTATACTATACAAGTACTATACAAACATATAGGAAGACAGAATCTCTACCACAAACAGCTTACAATCTAAAAAGACAAAGAACAGACATAGGGTGGGGGAAAAGGATACAAGAACCAAGCAAAATGACCCGCAGGATCCAGGTACATGTCGCACACAACTACATTTAGTTAGTTAGCTATATTTACTCGTTTAGTTTTAGTATTTAACTAATTTTTGGATGGGTGGGGAGTAGACTCTGAGGCCTACTGGGGAAGAGGTTGGGATTGTTGGAGTAAGGGAGGGCAGTGGGTCAAGATGGAAGGGAAACTGCAAGCCTGAAGGTAGAGAGGGGAAAGAAGGAATGGAGCAGGGTGAGAAAGGCAAGGAGAGACATGATGGGCAGGGAGAGTGAGGAAGGGCAGCTGAGCTGTCCCTGTGGTAGGAGAGGGAAGGAGCACATAGGGACCAAAAACCAATGGCAACACTGCAAATGAGAGAAAAGAATACAGAGTGCAGGCTTCAGAGCTGAAATTATGACATCAGGAGGCTGTGAAGGCACCTTCTGGTTGCTGCTGGTGGTGCTGCTCTTCATGGGGGAGAGGAGGACTGGCAGCTACTTGGTCTGATGGCTGAGACAGGCCCCTCTGGGTACAGTGTGGATGGCAATGGCGGGCAGGAATAGGGGTTTGATAGTGCTGACTTACCTGTGTTCCCTCAGCTGTAAATAGCCCCGGCTGCTCAGGAAGATGCACCGAGGCATTGGGAATTTCCATACTCGTGAGCTCCTTCCCACTCTGCAACTGCTTCTCTCCTTTGGAAAGGAGGATGGAGAAGCCACTGGGCTCAGAGTTCCTGAAGGGTCTGTCTAGGTCTGAGGGTAGCAGACTGGAAGGTCCTGCTTACCCCTTAGTTCTCAACTGCAGCTGGCTTGGCTACTTTGGGGAAGGAGCCCCAAGTATCTGGAGATTTGTCACAGTCTGAACCCTGCAAGCTGATCTTGGGGGGAGGGGAGGAGGGAGAGGGGTGCACTGGGCCTAGTGGGTGAACCAGCAACTTGGGAACTTCCCCAACTCCCCACTGCCACCCCCATCACAGAACATTACAGCGTCTACCACTTTCTGCAGGAGCCTCTGAAATAGTAATTTACTAGCCACATTGGGATGTTATCACAGACAACTCCTGTTATTTCTCCTCTTAATGGTAGTCTCAAAGCTAACCACATTACAACAAATGGCAGATACCCAAGCAGGAAAAGTATGTGTCAGAGAAGTACCATGTAAGAAAATAAGCTATCTCGAAATGGTTATCAGTAATAGCAATATACTGGAATAAATCCTAAATGAGCATAATCTAATGCTGCTACAGTGCTTAGTGCTTTCATTACAGAGCATTAGTGGCTGCTGCTAAGAAGAGTCAGATCTTGTCCTTCTCAGGAAAGTCATCTAAAAAAAAAAAAAAAAAAAATCTTACCCTTCGGTTGTTGGAAGCGTCTTTAGAGTCAGATTAAAACAGAGTGTTTTATTCATTAGGGGGATAATTCACTCCCAAGCAATTGGTCTCTGGACGAGTGGACGGTGGGATAGGTATGGAGTGAAACCTATTTTCAATGTGAGGCCCAGGTTGTGGGTCTGTTATGCAGCTCCCCACTCCTATTGGCTGGAAATACTGCTGCTATCTCTCCACACCAGTTGCATAGGGCATTGGGAGCCAAAAGATTAATGTAAGTGCATAGGCAGTGACTCCTCCCGATCCCAACTGGAATGGCACAGAGCATGAAAGGCACAAGTGGGGTGTGACAATCAGAGTCCAAACACTCCAAGGGGAGAACAAGATGAACTCCAAAGCTGTTGATCAACTGGTTGTGTATGTTATTGTGTATGAAAATATGTCACACACACAGAATTGTCACTGTGATGTAAGTTCAACATCATCTCACAACAGGGCAGTGAAGCAATCAGGCAAGGAGGGGCTGCCTCTCCAACCAGAAGAGACTAGCTCCAAGCACCTAGCATTGTACAACTCTGGAAAAACAAAAACACATGATGGGCCATTAGGATTAATGGGAAAACATTGAGACATCCCAGCTAGAATTACTCCACCCTAAGTAGCCAAGAGTCACTGTGCCAGGAGGAAAAAAAAAAAACCATTAAAAAGCCCTTTTAAAGGGAGGTTTGACACTGAAGTCTTCCTCTAGAACTGAAGAACAGAACTGTCTGTGAACACTGAATCTCCTGTTTGGCAGGGGATACACTGGGGAACTGTTCAAAGGTATTAGGTAACTTGAATTAGAAAAGGGAATTTTTCTAAGATAACTTTTTCTGTGTAACTTGTATGTGTTTGCTTTCCCTTGCTATGTTATCTTTGAATCTGTGATTTTTCTATTGAATAAACCTTTTGTTTATTTTTACCCCCAAGCAGGTCTCTGTTTTGCAAACTGTGTGGAGTGTGTGTGCCAAAGTTAACTCATAAATGGGGGCAAGTTTCACACCTTCAGGGCTACTAACCAGAGGGGGAAGTCCAAGTTTCTGGTAGTTAAGAACTCCGGATGGACAGATTTGGGGAGACTCAGGACCAGAAGGTTGGTTGAGGTCACCCTACCAGGATGATGACTAGACTAGTGGAAATCAGAGTGAGGCCTTTATGTTGTGGGCTGGCTACAGGTCTGAGGCCTGTAAGCCACAGCAGCATAGCATTAAGGCCACAAACAGTCACCAGGCAGGTGGTGACAGGACCCCCTACTGGTCTGTATTATCCCCAAAATGTCACCTCTATTTCTATTTATCTTCGGTGTTCTCCAGTTGTTTGGGGGGGAAAGCAAAGCTAAGTAAAGTAATAAACACACCTTTTCTATCATTCTGACATAAAGGGGGGGGGGGGGAACAGACCTAATTTTGCCAAGTTTTGCCTATTTTACCTATTTATGGAGTAAATGTAAGACAAGTTTCACTTTGCAGAAAAAGTTTATCTTGGAGTCTAAAATGAAGTTCTATTCTGAATAGTGACCATGTAAAATGACATGATATGCTTCCAGTTTTGTTGTCTCAGGGTTCTAGGTTAAACTTGTTCAGTAAACTACCAGCCTTTCAAATTCAACTTGGGATCTGAAAGTTCAGTTGGTTCATTTCTCTCTCATGAATCAACATCAATAATACAGATCCAGGAACAGGCTGGCAGTTGTGTGATGCCAGAGGGGCATGAGATTCAAAGAAAGCAATATTAAAAATGTTACATTAGAGCAGTGGTGGGCAACCTGCCGCAGGCGGCCCATCAAGATAATCCACTGGTGGGCTGCGAGACAGTTGTTTACATTGACCGTCTGCAGGCATGGCCTCCCGCAGCTCCCAGTGGCCACGGTTCGCCGTTAGCGCAGTTTGCCCACCACTGCATTAGAGTGAAATTGACAGCCAAAAACCTCATCATATTTAAATGGAATATTTTGACTCTAGAGCAGTGTTTCCCAAACTTGTTCCACCGCTTGTGCCAGGCTGTTTACCTGCCGCTTCTGCAGGTTTAGCCGATCACGGCTCCCAGTGGCTGCAGTTCGCTGCTCCAGGCCAATGGGAGCTGCTGGAAGCAGCGCAGGCCGAGGGACGTACTGGCAGCCACTTCCAGCAGCTCCCATTGGCCTGGAGCAACGAACCACGGCCACTGGGAGCCACGATCGGCCGAACCTGCGGAAGCGGCAGGTAAACAACCCGGCCCGGCCCGCCAGGGGCTTTCCCTGCACAAGCGGCAGAACAAGTTTGGGAACCACTGCTCTAGAGGATGTAGGGTCAAATCCTTCTTCCCTCATTCACCTGAGCATCCTCATTAGCTCAGTTAGCTCATTAGCTCATTAGCATCCTCATTAGCTCATTAGCTCAATTATTCAGAAACACAAACACCAGGTTTAAGTAACTAAAGACCAAAAATGTCCAATGGAGATATGGGATGTCCTGGTATTCAAGGTACAAACTGGGTTTTGTTTTCCTTTGTAAAGACCTTCTGTGCACAGACATTCATGTGTTTATTAAATGGACAGCTCAGTATCCTTAATATATGTCTCAATTTCCACTTGTGTTACATACCGAAGTAGTCAGTGAGATCAGTGAGAGCTCTACTAATATTAGATACATAATTCATTGTGAATAAATATTTAATTTAACACCTGATATAATATCCCACTCTAAAGAAATGATTTCAAAGTCTGTGACTAGACACAGAAAGCATGAATCTCTGTAACCCTGCATCTCGTGTAGCCATTGACACCAGTGAAAAATGCAAACTGCTACTGTTCTGATTTGTTAACGTTTTACATCCACTTTACACTGTAATGCAGTGAAATGACAACACTAGGTGCAGGGCAATAGCAAGTCAGGTCTACAAACTTACAGTTCTATCTGAAATGCCCTATTCGTACCCACTAAACCCCAACACTTTCAAATTGATCCAAAATGTAGTGCATATTGAGAATGCCTTATGGCATAACCATAAAAGTGTTAGGTATTTGCATGGGTCTTGTTTACACCAAGGATGTGTACAAACATTTGGTACTGATATCATTAGTAGTTTCACAGGGCTCTCAGAGTTACACCTGACCATATTATAATCGGAGGGCAGAATTGGTCCTTTGTATCATCATAATCTTTCCCTCCATTTGCTGTGGACAGAGTAGAAAAGTAGAATTCCTAAACCAGAGGACACGCTGATTCTGTGGGATCCTACAAGGAATCAAAGAAATCTGTTACACCTTGATTTCCTGAAATTTCCTACACTGGGATTCACAGAATCAACATCTTTTGATGTTGCCACTGAACATTTCATGTGACTGTTGCTATTTTTGTCCATGTTTGTAAGACTCCCATGCTTGTAAGGAAGCTTTTCTCCTGCTCTTTCAGAGGAGCATCCAACCCTTCCAAAAAGGAGGCTTCTCACAAGGTGAAAATAAAGAAAAAGAAACACTCTGAAATCTAACTGGGTTGAAAGTTAGCATTATCACATATTCTTAGCCCTTAAAGCTAAAAAATAATGCTAGCACATTTGTGTTTCTTTGGGAAGACGCTGGTATATTGGAGATAGTGAATGTCTCATGTCATGCAGAAGTTGCTATAACAACTAGGCCAGTACGCTTTTTTAAAATCTATAGTAAAGAGTCACCAAATCCAAATATATGTAGGAGAAGTCCCTTAGCAAGTTTAAATTAAAAAATGTCTTTTAATGAGTTTCTATTTTCTTCTCTATTCTCCTGAGAAGGAAGTGTTTCCATTGTGGCCTTCTAGTCTGATGTTTATTTTTAATTTTCACATGTGTATCTTTTTTCTTCTCTGTTGATTTCCCAAACAACAAAGAAGGTATAAGCCCTTGTAGAAGAGTGGACTCACAGCCTCATGCAGGGCTGCCAACCCTCCAGGATTGTCCGGGAGTCTCCAGGAATTAAAGATTAATCTTGAATTAAAGATTATGTCATGTGATGAAATATCCAGGAATATATCTAACCAAAACTGGCAACCCTAGCCTCATGGCATATCAGGTTGTTTCCTCTCTAGTGCCCCTGACCAACAGTCACTTTAGACTTGAGGTGGTCTCTGTTCTAATAACTCTGGCCAGGTCATGCTTGATTTCTACTCCTTCTGTAATGGACAAATGAAAGTCCAAAGGTCCTTACAAAAAGGTCTGTGGCACCAACTTTGGGCCCTATAGTCCTCACACCCTTCTCTGAAGATTTCTGTAAATCTTATACCTAGCCTCACACCACCTTACTAGCTGGTAGGGGAATCCTGGCCTTCCCCATTACACCAGGTTACAGTCCAGGGACCCCATAACCAGCAGCCCAGGTCTGTTCCTTTCAACTCCTCGCTATTGCCTCCCTGGGTGACTTCATACCATAGCCTCAGGCCTTTTCACCAACTACCTCTCTCTAGGGTCACCTTTCTCTCAGGGCCAGGACTCACAGGACTCTCCCTTGAAATCCCAAATTTAAAGTACAAACATAAACCCGACTTCTGACCTCCACAGTCTTCACCTTTTATCCCTCTCTGCTGCTGTCTCCCCTGTTTTTTCCCCTCAACTGAATACCTCCCAGGGGTCTCTCCCAGGATGTTCTGATTCTGTCCTTTTATCAGGGCTTACCCCAGAGCCTGCTCCAGCCGAGTGGCTGCTAGCCTACCCTACTCAGAAATGAATCCCAGGATCAATTTTCCCTCTAGTCTTTCTCCCCACATTGTCTCTAATCCTAGTGACTGCACAGTTCTTCCTTCTCTCCCTGCAGTCCTCTTCTGCCTTCAACTTCCTGTGTTTAAAACAATCACCCAGCTCCTCTCCCAGCTGGCATTCATCATTAATTAAGTCTGGCCCAGCCTGCAGGTGCAGCCTGGTAGAATAATTGCCCTCTCAGGCCCACATTAACCCCTTCAGAGCCTGTGCAGGATACTTAACTCATCACAACCCTAACTGGTCATCACAAGTGGATGCACACTGACCTGGGAATTTATGGTAGAATTGTCAAAGGTGCCCAAGTGGTTTAGGAGCCTATATTCCATTTTCAAAAGAGCACAAATTTAGGACCCTGAATCTCATTTAAAACAGTAGGACTCAAGTTTAGTTAGGTGCCTAACGATGCACAAAGGTGCCTAGTGGGATTTACAAAAGCACCCATGTGAGTTAGGCCCTTAACACCCGAATTACAAAAGTGCCTAAGCAGGGCAGGTGCCTAAATCACTTGTGAAATGGATTTAAGAGATCTTGAGAATGTTCCCCTTAGTCTGTCATATGATTAATGGACATTTCCAAACATGGGAATAGTATTAAAAAGAGGAACTCCTTCTCTTCCCCTCCTACCACCAAGTGTGCCATGTTTTGATGAGCAATGTTCTTGGGGACTTCTCCTTGGAGTGCTTGCCATCTCAGAAGAGGCAGGGAAATACAAGGGAACAAATGGGCACATGGCACTGCTCTCTGCAGGAGACAGCAAGAATGTGTTGCCCTAGAATCTGAGAAGCACTAGTAGAAAGGGAGAGTCATCTTGATGCAGGGAGATGACTTGAGAGCTTTTTTCAGCCTTATCTATACTTCTGCCATTGAGCTTTGTGATAAATTGTTCCCTTGGGCAGCTAAGATTCCCTATGCTTCAATAGAAAATCTGCAGGCAAATCTGCTTTGGCAAAAAGCCTTCCCACTACCAACCAGGACAGGGGTCTACATGTGTTTCTGTGTTGAAGAATTTAGATTCTGAGACACATCCACAGCACATAGGAAGTTCAAATATAATGAAAACTTTAGTTTGCCTGCAGCAGTGTTAATCAGAAGGAAAAATAGCTTATATGATTAGGCCATGATGAGATATGGATTTTTTTTTTTTATATTTTCAATATAGTTTCATTACTATGCATATAAATACACAGCCAAAAAAGTGAAGGCATCCTATTGGCTATGGTCTCAGTAACTAGGGGGAGGGATAGCTCAGTGGTTTGAGCATTGGCCTGCTAAACCGAGGGTTGTGAGTTCAATCCTTAAGGGGGGGAATCTGGGGATTTAGTTGGGGATTAGTCCTGCTTTGAGCAGGGGGTTGGACTAGGTGACCTCCTGAGGTCCCTTCCAACCCTGATATTCTATGATTAACTGTGTGTGAAGTTAACAGTTTAGGCTGATTCTACAAAGCAAATATATAACAACTCTGCAAAGATGTATCTACATGTTCAGCGTTTATTATATAAGGTAATTACAGTATGGTATAAGTGGGTAATGCCCTGGTTTTCTAATGCTAGATACTATTGGCCAAATTGATGTGCAATTTAGAACCATTTTACTTACTTAGAGTGTCTTGTGCTTGTAAAACATCCTTAGAATTACTATATCCACTCTAATGTAATCTAACTTGCTATAACCTCCTACATGCTGAGAAACCAGAATCTATTTTAGGTACTTCTATGCCCCCTGTTACTATAGCATCTGAGAACCTTGCAACATCCAACAGATTTATCCTCATAGCACCCTTGTGAGGTAGGAAAGCACTATTCTTTCCCTTTTACAGAAGGAGAATTGAGGCCTAAAAAAGATAAGTGACTTGCCCACAGTTGGCTGTGACAAAGGAGAGACTTGGACACCAGTCTCCCAAATCCAGGCTAGCACGCTAACCACAGGACCGCCCTTCTTTTCACAGCAGCAGGAATAAACAAAAGCTGGTCCGGGAAGTGTCTGTGTGTTGGTGGGGCTGGGGGGAGGAGGTTGAATGTGCCTAAACCTTCTTCTGGCTCCTCATTGTGTAAATCACAGTGGCATATGCTCCTTTAGACATTTGTGGAGTGGGTGTATATAGCTCTAAGGGATTCTAAATTAGTGTGAATTAGTCTGAGCAGAAGAGGATCGAAATTGCATACCACCTCTGAATTTGGCCCATGAGTCTAGAGAAAGTAAAAGCTGGTCTAATGTATGCATTGAGGGGACTGGTAAGTAAAATCACCTTATACTTTCACAAGACTTTCTTAGAATCACTTCCAAATCTGACCCTCTATATCCTGTGCATCTGAGTTCTGAATGGCAATGCGGCTGTGGGTATATGCTAAAAAGATGATTGCATCAGGGCTGATAAACATAATTCCAAAATTGACACTTATGATGGGCATGTGAAGAATCAAATGCTTAGTTCTAGATCCATATTTGGACATACGTCTAAACACATAGGTCTAGATTGCTTTACACTACCTATTTGCTCTAAACAAAATAATACTTTTCATGTGTTGTATTTGGGGCCCTTTAAGGGTGAATAAAAGGAAAAAAATATTCACCATCTCTGTGATTAGATATTATAGTCATGGACCCCCTATGGAAAATCCTAAAACAGGGAGATAAGTACTAGACAACACAGAAATAAGCACTCATGTTCAAGAGAATTGCAAAGCTACATACATAATAATTATATTCCACATAGCTGCCTCTATGTTAAATATAATAAAGCTACTGGATAGATTAGGGGTCAGAGGTCTTTATTATCATTTGAGTTTTGCTCTTATTTTCAACAGTGGCTAATAAGTTCCCAGTGAGGAGTTTAATAGAAGTACTCATTCTACGTAATGCAGTGCTATTGGATTCAATTGCTTGGGAAAAAAATTGCTAATGGTTTCCGCTATGCAAAGTATGGGGTAGAACACCATCACAGGGCATACTGAATATCAAATTTCAGTGATTGGGGTTCTTTCAGGCACAAAGCGTTCTCTCACAAACAGGAAGTGTGAAGTGTCATAATTTGCTTTAAAACTATACAGACAGCTATTACTGCATCTCCTCAATGTGAAAGAATCACATTAAGAATGTATTAGAAAGCTAGCCCTTTTATTCACATCCTAACCATTACCATGCTGCTGCGTGATTTCACTTGATGGACTGGGATTGAAAGACAAAAGCTAATACCTTGGGGAAAAAACCCTTCCATTGAGACTTTGTAAACATCCCAAGCAATTTACAATCTAAGTGACAAGTGGATACAACAGACAGAAGGGGAAAAGAAATGTAGGAAAGTGACAACCCATTGATCCCACGGTACACTAACGGGGTGTTGCAACATGTAGTGTGGCATGGTACGTGATAATATATGTTTGCAGTGGGATCAAGGGGCCAGACAGTCAACTTGCACTTGTACCTTGTGTGGTCATTTACCCAAGTGCAAAATGATCTGGTCGTGTCTTAACCTCACTTTTTACACATTCCACATCCTTAGATTACTCCATACAGTTAATTTCCCAAGTTTTGGTGCATAACGTTGGGCTCTGCTGACTCATGCACCGACAAAAAGAATACACATTAGAAGTGCAGAAGAGCTAGTATGGTCCCCTCGTTCATATCCACTGGCAATTTAGGAGCGCGGTTGTTCTTTACACTGGAAAAAAAGTGTCCATGCAACAACTTCATTCTTCAGATTGAAAGACCTGATGTAAATGTAAAGTATTAATGTATAAATGTAGGATCATTATTAGCATTGACTTTATCATAATTACTCTTGGTATTCTGCACTGAAGTATTGAAGATGGATATTGTCTTCAACTTCTCTTTGTCACCTCTAAGATAAAAACAAACAAACAAACAAAAATCCCTTCTGCTACCTTAGCTCTCAGCTGCAAACTCCACACACACACACCTATCTTAGTAGGCTGCTTGCTTCCTGTTCACCACCACACTCAGCTCTTTGCTCAGCACTGGTCCTGGTCACATTGCATTTCCACTCCAGTCTCCACTCCCAAGATGAGCAATGTCCTGACCTCCTGGAAATGTCAAACCATAGTGTCAGATTAGAAGATGTCAGGGGGAGGAAATTCATGTCAGTAGGTTAAGCCAGGGGTGACAGAGAATTGCAACAAGGAGATAGGAACAGAGTGTAGAGAAGCAAGAGCATGGATGGACTCTTGTATAGAATCTTTCCTTCCTCTGCTGCTCTTTGTCCTTTGTCAGACCTTAAGTAATCCATAGGAAACAGCCCGTTCCCAGGTATCATTGAGTTTAAAAACATTTTGTTCCCTAAGGGTCAGGGCTCCCTGTGGGTGTACTACCACTGAAAAAATGTAGGTCACTGCCTTTCAGACAGACAGAAAAGCATGTTCCCCATCTCTTTCCCTACCCTGGTCTATCCCTGTACTTCCCCTTTGCCCAAATAACTTTATGTTTCCTAGGTCACTTTTATATTCCCCTTCTCTCTTTCCTTCCCTTTACCATTCCACACGCTACTACAGGGAACTTGACTTCCTGTTGTGACCCATGTTTTCGAGAATTGATTCTAGAGCACTTGGGTCTTCCTGATTCTGAAACACTTTCCAGAATCAGTGCACCCCAGGTTCCTGCCTCTCCAGACTATAGCTTAGTCCCCCTGCCAAAAGTTAGATACAAATCTGTTAGAGGAATAATAAGAGTGGTATTTCAGTTCTACAAGATTACAATGATCTTTTTATTAAAACCTATTAAAAACCTCCCAGTCGCCTTAGATAAATAAGTAATGTTACCTCCATTCTTGCAGTATTCCCTAGCCATTCCGTATAATAAACATAGGAAAGGGTAGGGAATACTGCAAACACCGGGGTAACATTTTCCAAAATTGGAAGATGTTTAAGGGTGACCACTGTACCTTTTCAGCTGATCTGCTCTGTTGTATAGTGTAGCAATGATCTGTTATTCATATTCAAATTGCATTCAGAACACAAACAGGTTATGTCTTATTCCATAATGTTGTACATCAGTCAGCTTGAAAAATGGGTCTTTTTAAAAAACAGTCATGTTCAGACCAGATTATGAGGCAATGAGCTCAGTCTGAACACCACCATCCATTTCAGCAGCTCCATTGGATACGAGTTAGCTTGTCTTATCGTCTTCTTTTTAGACTATTGGGAATATAATGGAACTTGGTTGCAGTGAGGAGTCAATATGGGAAGAAAGTATGATGGTGTTTGCTGTGAACGGCTACTTTGACCAGAATTGGAAATTTTGCTCAATATCTTTCTGTTATGTGCACAGTCAATTGAAACTGTATCTGCTTTGCAACAACGGGGGATGGTCATTTCCTAAATGCAGATCTGACATTGATTTACTGGGGTCTTAGATGATCAAGGACACAGCCTGACTCAATAGTTTTAGTTCACTTAACTCCTGACCAACTTCATAACATTTAGAATATTTCAGGGTCTACAGTTGTTGATCTAGCAATTTCACAATCACGGAATACATTTTAACCCATCTCTGTGTCTCCCTCCTCTCTGCTTAAGGAGGAAGCAAAACATCCTCATCAGAATCCTTCAGGATTCACCCAGCAGGAGGATAACCAACAGTGAGTGATAGTCAGCAACTGTTCCCCAATTCAGCAGGTCACCTCTGCAATGCCTCAGTTACAGATTGGTTATTAAATTAAATTGGTTCATAATGGTCCCTTTTGGCTTTATAATCCATGGAATTATGAATTATATAATCTATCCTCATGTATGACAGACTTCTTCCTGATTCCCATTTCAATCTAGTTTCTTTTCACCAGAGTATCTGAGTGTCTCACAAGAATTGATGAATGTATCCTCATAACACCTCCCAATTACATTACCACCTCCATTTTAGCAATGGAGAATTGAAGCACAGAGAGGTTAAGTGTCAAATGTTAATCAAATGGGAAATCTGTGTCAGAACTGAAAACTGAAGCCAGATGTCTTGAGTCCCACCCCAATGCTTTAACCACAAAAATGCCTTTTCTCTTGCTGTAAAAGTGCTGCTAAACTCATATGAGTGATTTATAGTCAGATCAGTAAACACTCACATAATACACTATAAAGACTTGATTCACTGCTCTTTTACATGGGTGTTTTCCATGTTGGGTCAGTGAAATGAAACCAACATAAAAGATGTGTAGCAAAGTGGAAAACCAGTCTCCATATTTATCTTTTAAAATATAATAATAAATAAAAGTATAACTCCCTTCTTTCAATAAGGTGTTCAGGATATTGAATAACTAAACATTTCACCACACTTTTTTTTTTTTTTTTTTTTTTAAACATACTATCTTGGTCCCTGGTCCTGTAATTTACTCCATGCAGGTGAGCTCCTTTCAAGGTTCCCCACAGAGTTAATTGCAGGATCAGAGACTTAGTTTCCCTTCTCCTCTACTGTCAATGTATGGGCAACCTAAATGCTGGCATGTCCCCACTTTGAGTGCTTGACTTTGCAACCTCAATGTTCTTCTAATTTAGCTTTACTATGTAATACACCTAGATATCATGCTGATATTCGTTTTTTTCAAATATGTGTCATCTTTGGTCTGGGTTTTTTAGAAGAATTGATCATTTTCTTGCATATATTTAACATGTCATCTATTCAAATACTTTAATAAAAATATTTAAAATTTACGAACAAGACAGACTAAAATCTCAGACCATAAACCAGGAAATTACTAGAAAGTAAAATTTCCAACAAAACAGGGATTTCCCGTCTTCATCTTCCACCTAATTAATTACTTGGTGATCATTAGATATGATATCAAGATTTGAGAATTGCATTTTTCTTGAGATTATTCCCACATAAAAGTCAGATTTATCTTTTAATTGATCTATAGTGCATTTACATATAAATCTGGAAATTTGATTTGACAAGATTGCCTTAAATGAGCAACAAACTTTTGCAAAACATAGATGGCTGTATAGAGAAGACATTTTCCTCTAAGTTAAGGAGAAGGAAACAAGAGGCTTAACAATAAATTTTAAGTACAGTTAAAGAAAAACAGGCTGAAGCGAACATTTCTTGGCTGTAATACATTACTTCTAAGAGCACCCACCATCTGTATAGAGTCAATAGGTACGTTACACATAAATAAAAGCTCCACAGCACAGCCTCATCTGGCTGATCCAGGCTCGTGGGACTCAGGCTGTGGGGCTAAAAATTGCAGTGTTGACATTGGGTTCTAAATCCCAGAACGGGGGAAGGGTCTGAGCTCCAGCCTGTGCCTGAACTGCATTATTAGTGGGTCCAGTCAACAGGAGTGTTCCTAAAAATAGTAAGGACCTCATGATTTGTCTTCTTATTTTTCTTTGCTAAGTGCTACCAAAGGCTAGACTCAGATACTCCCAGGTGCTGGGTAGAGCCCCTGGAGAGTTATTCTTGGTTCCCAACTCTACATCTAAGCAGATTTTTCTGAGGGATGCAGTAATCTGAATATGGGAAATATGTTGAATGGCACATTTATTATTTATCCAAGCATTTCAAGAGCTCCCATTAAACCAAACAAATGTGGTTTTAAAATGAGGGCTCTGCGCTTCTAAAGATTAGTCCTGACCCCAGTGCCCACTTCATTCCGTGTTAACTACCAAAAAGATTCTAATTCCAATCACATGATGAAAAGCTGTTGGTGTTTGCATTTTATCTAACGCGGAGGTCCTTTGTTTCATTATTTTCATTTCAAAGGTTTTCATTTCAATCAGTGTACAGGTCTGTCTCATCTTACGCTGGGGTTACGTTCCGCGGTCAGCGCGTAAAGCGAAAACCGCGTATAGTCAAAATCCCATTGAGTGTAATGGCGGGCGGAATTGCCCGCACTACAGGAACAGTACATAAATTGCAATTTTTCTCTTTTTTTGTGTGTTTTTTTTGTTTTTGCCGACCGCGCATGCCGAAATCGCGCATGTTAAATGCGCGTAAGATGAGACAGACCTGTACACCCACCCCCACACACTGTAGTTTCACATTTATATATTTAAAATATTTAAATAGCTGAATGGTTTCAAAACAATTTGTTTGAAAACCATGGGATCCTTCTTCAGTTTATCTTTGATTTTTGTCACACTGCGTCCTTTTAGAAATTACTAGCCTGGTGCTTCTTAACAATGACCCATTGTCTCTGATTCTAGCCTTGTGGAACTTTGCTTCCCATTACATAAAAGGTCTAGGAAAGTGTCCAATAATTGCCATAGAGGGTCTTATTTTAAAATCCAGCCCTCAAACAGATTTCAAGAGCGGCAGTGATGATATAGAGAAACAATGGGCTACCTTTAAACTTGCCTACCACAAGAAGCTGCCACAACTTCACTTGAACCTAGGACAGAAGAGTGGATATTGATTGAAGAAAGAACAAAGGACACTGCAATGGGAGTATGTAGAACATTCAAAGAAGTTGTCAGGAATGAGGGCCTGTAGCTATGCCTGACCAGTCTTCAGGCAATCAATGAGTGCAGCAAGGCCACAGCAGAACCACCTGATTGGCTAAGGCAGTCAGGTGTGCTCTTAAGCTAATCAGCTGCAGGGGATCAGCAGTTTCTCAATGCACATGCACATGGATTCTCTGCCTCCTTATGCTCACTTCACTCCAAGCCCTGCTCCAGCCTGGACCCTGTCCTGCATCCAACCTTATTCCAGTCCTAGTCCCAGCCTTGATCCTGCCGTGGAATCAGCCCTTCTCCTGCCATACCCAATTTCAGGTAATCCAGTTCTGACCCTTGGCTCTGATTCCTGGCTCCAACTCTGTCTTGATCCTTGGCTCTGGCATTTGGATTCTGACTATGGTTCTGTTCCTCGGCCCTGGTTCTGACTCTGCTTTGACCTTGGGCTTTGGCATTTGGACTCCGACCACTAGGCCAGACTACTGCTATGACCATTAAGCCTGACTGTCTACAACCCAGTGTCCTGACAAAAGTAAAGAAGATATGTTGGAAAGATAAGCGAGAATGGTTTGATAAAAAAACCAAGAGAAGCCAAAGAAGCATCAATGCAACATGATTCTAAGAAACTGTTTTACATATGTAAGGAATTGTCATCATGGTTCCAGAGTCATAGTGGTATTATGAAAGTGATAGATGGAAGTTAGTTAACAGTGAAAGCAGAGCAAAAGGAATGGTGGTGAGAACATTTTAATGAAGTGCTCAGCCAACCAGACTCACCAAATCGAAACAGTGGATGCAAAGAAGGTGAAAAATTAAACATTTCACCGCCAGAAATTTCAGAAGCAGAAATAAAGTAATTAAGCATCTAAGTAACAAAGTGCCTGGTCAACATAAAATCACTGCTTAAATGCTTAAAGCTGGTAAGGATTTGGTAGTACATGAAAACAAATTTTGTAATATAGTATGGGGAAAAGGCAACCAATTGGTGTGTGATAACTGGTGAGAACATTACTTTCAGTACATGGAAAAGTTTTCTGCAGTATACTATTGAACAAAATCAAACTGTTCATAGATGAAAAATTGTGTAATGAGCAAGGATGCTTTAGACTGAAAATGTGGTATGTAGATTGATTGAGAAAAGTCTTGCCCACCAGAGAAGATTAGTTTTGAATTTCATAGATTTCACTAAAGCTTTCTACTAAATTCATAGAGAGTCACTATGTAAGATCTTGCAGCAATTTGCGCTTCCTAGAAAGATAGTGTCACTGATCAAGGTGCTTTTTGAAGGTTCGTTGCACATCCTTACGTACAGGGATTTGAGGAGGAAGCAGGGGGAGGTGGGGTTGGCAGATCAGCCACTACACAAATCAACCCTACATTGAAATGCAGGAGTAATGAGAGTTACTGTCACATCAGAGGTGTAGCCATGCCTATGGAGTTCCTACATTGTTGTTACATGATGTGGGGAAGGACACCTCTCCCAGGTCTTGCATAATCCAAACTATGCTAAGCCCAGTTACCTGGACTTGATCTGAAGAGATGGGTTTCAGGGATTTAGCTCCTACTGACTTTTAATACATTATATACCATGGTTGGCTGTTTTATTCTATGGAAGTTCATGTGAAATTCTCCTAAAACTGCTGAATATTTTAAAGACTTTATAGTTCCTCCAAAATTTTGATTACTCCCAGCATTTGCTGGTCTATTTGTGTTACATGTTAAGAAGATAATGAAATATTAAAACTAAACAAAACCATCACTGAGTCATTACCAGCAAAAGTGGATGAGTATTTTTTTAATACCTGACAGGCTACCGATTTAAGGCTGTCGCGATCTGGTTTTGCCAGTCTGCTGAAATATTTATAGACATGTCTACTGTTAACATAATCGTTGATGGTGCTGCCAGATATTTCAGGGGGGAAAAATTAGTAAATGTATGTATGGTGTAGGTACAGATGTGGAGGAAGCAAATTATCAGCCCAATTGAGCTTGCTGCTCTCAAACTATGCATTTCATGTGAATACCTCATTACGTGCTCACTTTCCTTTTCAGCCTCCTTTTCAGGCAGGTTTCAGATCTGAGAAGTGTGGTTAGTGTGATGCAAAGTGACACACCAAATGTAGCTGGTGCCAGGTTTGAGATTCTGAAGATGTGGGAGAATCCACCTGACACGTATACTTATTTATTTTTAGCTTATACAAAATGAGAAACATTTTGGAGCCAGGACTAGCTTAAATAAAGTGAAGGCAGTAAATGTGAGGGCTGACGGGTGAGAAGGAAAGAAAAGTAATAGTGAGGGAGAATGAGGTCAGCAAGAAATTAATTTACACAGTCCTCCAGCTTGGAAAGATCCCAAGAGGAACAAGAGGAACCTGCTAGAAGTCATTCAGGATAAAAAGGATAAAATGTGCCAAGGGAGGACAAGTTTATATGGAAAAGGTAATGAAGCACTAGCTGATTCTGAGTCCACTTATTCAGTGAATGTACTCAGAACAATTCAGACAGCAATCAGAAGATATGGATCTATATTATCCAGCCATTTTAATACAGTCATTCCTCATGCTAAGTAAATAAGCCCCAGTATGACCAGAGAAGCAAACGTAGTTCCGACAGACCTTCACTGGGAGCTCTATGCATATAACCAACATCAGAGTTTGACCCTGGTCATGTTTAGTTTTCTAATAGCCATTCAATGCTCTGGGCTTGTATCACTGCCACATTGTTCCAGTTTTACATCAATGTCACTCTATTGAATCTGCCAGAGTTTCAGCTGAAAAAAAGTGGAGTAATGCAGTAGGATACATCTATCCTGGCATTTCTTGTATAATCTAACTACCGGTCCAATTCTGCTTACTTACTCATGTGAGCAAACCCATAAACTTCCATAGTATTTCTCATTATGAGTAACGTGGACAGGTTTTGGCATTCTGCAAGAGCCTGATCCTGAAAGGTTGTAAACCCTGAAATTCCTATGGTTAGCATGTTACAAGAGCAGGCCCTGAATATCTAATATGATTTAGAGACAGCTACCTACATTCATTAAGGAATTTGCTCTTTGGAATTTAAAGAGACTAAACCAATTGAGTTCTATGGAAATTTAGGGCCAGCACATAGGACATCTTCACCATGGGCTGCTGCTCCCCCAGGTGCACACTGATGGGCAGGCAGGCATTCCAGGAATGGGCAGAGCCTGGATTCCACCTCTAAAGCAACAGCCAGAACAACTCACAAATGATTCTAATGTGCTGCTAGTGTACAACAGATTACTTCCCCCTAGAGAAATGTGAAGCCAAGCAGGGAATTGTGATTCCATTAATTCCCTCTTTTTCAGGTCAGATTGTAAACTGATCATGTAGCCCATAATAGGAAGTTAGAAAAAATTACTCTAAAAACCTATAGATTTTATCCCTGCTACAGAATTCAACAGATTGGTCTAAAATTTTATAGAAGGCTGATCCATCTCTATTAGATTTCATATGACTTTTTAGGAATGGATGCTATTCAAGTGCATGTAAAATATATATGAGATATCACTAATTACAAACTTTTGATTTCAACAGGGAATTCTAATTGGGATAGATAGTGTATTTAATATAATGTGACTTAAGATTTTGAGTTCTGAAGACTTATCTATATTAATGTCCAAATACATTTTCCTCCCTTGCAAAGTCAGTTTAAAATATGTTTTCATATTTTTGCAAACAATTCACATCTTTGCTTTGAAATTTTCTTATAAACATCAGGCTGTTTTTTTACAGGTAGAGAAAGCTCTCTTTTCATCACATAAAGCTATACAAAATTATTAATTTCTGCCCAGAACAAAGGAACCTGCCAAAAAAAAAAAAATCAAATTTCCCTATGAAGCCAGTTAAAATTTCATGACAAAATTTGTCCACGCTTGGGAAATTCTCTGAATCAAATCTCCAAATATTATACTTTCCATGAGGATCACTGTCAAATAGATATGATGATACTGTTATGGCAGGCATCTGGTGACACTAATAGTCTTTTAAATTCTTTTTGTGTGAGGAAATGTTCAGTCTTGGGAAGACATATTGTACTGTTGTTAGTTTGGGATTTGCAAGTTTCTCTACAGGGGCAGATCTGAGAGATGGGACAGTGTGAGCAGCAGGAGCATTTGCTCAGAGCCTTAGTGTAATAGGGTGGTATCACCTCTTGCAAGTACCCCCCTTGGCAGAGTGTGTGCCTGCACTTTCTCTCTGCCTTGTGGTGAGTCTTCAGCAACTCAGCCCTCCAGCCAAGTCACAAACAGTCTGTATGTGAAATAAAAAGCAAACCCATTTTGGGGTACAAGTCCAACAGTGGCCTCTGTCATTGACCTCTGTCACATCTCTTTATCTGCAGCCCTATCCCTGGGCCCACTCTTCTTCAACCAGTCCAGCAGGGCCTATCACAGTACCCTGGTTAAACTGTCTCTCAGCCCCTTCTGGGCTCTCTCAAATTGTCCTTATTCTGATATAGAGCAGTTCCCCGGGACTCCTTCCCTAGAAGCAATGACTTCACCCTCTCTGGACCTTTCTGGCCCTAGCTCTACTGCTTGGCCACTAAAAGAGGCCACTTTCCCAGTAGTTAATGGAGGGAGGGGACATCCGGGCCCACCCACTACTCCAGATCCCAGCCCAAGGACCTATAGATAGCAGCCATCCACTGCATAACTTTAAATAAACTGCATTACTGCTACAATTCCCTGGGCAACTTCCCCAAGGACCCAGCATTTTTTATCACCCTTACCTCAGGGCCTTGTCCTGGTTGAGTCCCAGCAGCCAGCCTGGAGCTCCTTCTTGCTCCCCCTCAGTCTCTGCCAACACTGCTCTGTTCAAGATCTGAACTCACTTTGGCCCTGCAGCTCTTTTTATATTAGCCTGCTGGGCCCTGATTGGCTGCTCCCACAGGCCTCGCGACCCTGCCACACGCTGCCCCAGAAAAAGGCAGTGGAGAGGGTCCTCCAAGCTGCCTAGAGTGGCTGTGTGGGACGCAGCCAAACAGAAGAGGCTGCTCCCTGCAGCCTCTTCTGTTTGGCTGCGTCCCACACAGCCACTCTAGGCAGCTTGGAGGACCCTCTCCACTGCCTTTTCATGGGGCAGCGTGTGGCAGGGTCACGAGGCCTCCAGCAGGGGGCCTCAGGGCCTACTCCATCCCTTCATTCTTGGTCTCTGAGTAAAGTCATTCTTGAGGCAAAGTTGCTCCCTGGGAAAACGGCATTGGTGTTGGGCTGAGATTCCTTAGAGAAGGGATTGTCCTATATACAGTTTGACCACCTCTGTGACAAGTTATTCTTAGAAGATACACAGGCCCTGTGTCAGTCATTTCTCCCACGTATCAGAAGAATTTCTCTCATCAGAAGAATGACAACAACATAAAATAGAAAGTAGAAAAAAGGCAGCTTGGAGTTCAAGCACATATTAGTGCTGGCCAGAGGCATTTTTATGCACAACAGTTCTGGTTTCTTGGGGTTTAGGGAATTCATAAAAGTATTTGGTTTCTTTAATGGCCTGTTTGATTAAAAATTATTAAGTGTTTACACTTCAATTCAGTATGACTCAATTGGTCTGATGAGCTATATAAATATGGCCAAGGTGTGAAAAAGAAAAACCAGCCCCCACCAACGATCTGTCAGAGATAGGTACAATTCATCTAGGACAGGACTTCACACTGTATAGGATTTTGTCTTGTTCTAATTAGCAATACTTCAAACCAGTTAACACATCACAAAAGCCATTCTAAAAAACAGCATTTTTTGGCATCCATGAAGCCCAAGGACTAACCATGGAGCCAGATCAAGCCCCTCACATTAAGAATTTTCTTAGTTTCACAGATTTTTAAGGCCAGAAGGGATCAAGGGAGCAAGATTATTTAACCTGACCTTCTTTATAGCACAGGCCACTAAATGTCAGCAGATTTCCCCTGTATTTAACCCAATAACTTGTGTTTGACTAAAGCATAACTTCCAGAAAGGCATCCAGTCTTTATCTGAAGCCATCAAAAGATGGAGAGTCCACCACTTTTCTTGGTAGTTTGTGCCCATGGTTAATCACCCTCTGTATAAAAATGTGTACCTTATTTCTAATCTGAATTTGTCTGAGTTTAATTTCCAGACACTTGTTCTAGTTATGCCTTTCTCTGCTAGATTAAAGAGCCCTTTAGTACCCAGTATTTTCCTCCCATGAAGGTACTCATACACAAGCGCTCTTGCTTGTCCACCTTAGACATGCTATCAATGGGGGAGGGGGGATCTTATATTTCCATTGTTCATCCCTTCATTGTTCTGTGATTAAAGAGCAGATATCACTGTTTTCAGTGACACAAATCTAGCACCTTTTAAGAACACTAAAACTTCCCCTTCCCACAAATCCAATCTTGTCTGTGCAGGCAAAGAACATTTATTTTCAGGTGATCTTTTGCACCCCCAATATCAGGTGCCTATTCCCTCCACTTCAGATTTTGACAACAGTTAAGGATGCATAGACAAATGCCATAGCTGAATGTAGCCTGTGCATGGCTTAGATGAAGGGTTCACACTGCAATTTTCTCGTTTAATGGCAAGGAAATACATCCATATAGTGGATGGAGACAAGTTCATAAAGCCCTAAAAATCTTCTTTTCTCTGTGGTTCACAACAAGCAGTAAAAGTATGAATGCTGATCTGCTGATTATAGATAAGCTGTTCTTCCCTGATTGGATGAGCTTTACAGGAAGAGATTTGCATAGAATTACACATCTTGCTTCGGCTTTTTGGAAGACAATACCGGTTATTTTCTGCTGTCAAAATGTTTCTGAATCAATATTCTTTGGCCCAGAATATTTATTTTTTCCTCCTACCTTCACACCTTTACAAAACAAGTACTGTTGGTTTAAACTCATCTGTTGTAGCTATTATAATTTTGATTACACAAATGTAGTGTGTCATCTCCTACATCACCTCTGAAAGGTTAAAAAAATAAGGAGATGCTTTAATACAAGACAGCTAGGTTAGTGACTGCTTTACCAAGATGTGTGTTTCTATGTTCAAACATAAAAACAACTTGTTTCAGCTTTTCCTTCACAGATAATAGCATTCCCCTGTTTTCATTTTAATGTGATACTACAGTTATCTTTGTTGTTCCATAAAAGATATTGTGGAGAAAAACAAGAGTGACAATATTAAAAAAGAAAGAAAAATCTCACTAGCAATTGCTCTGTTTTATTATTTCAAAAGAGACCCAATTGAATTTGTTTAATATGCTTATCTGATAACGAAAGGAAGGAGCAAATTTGTTATTTTCTAATAAAATCTAGAAAGCCACAATATCTCCTTTGAAACCCAAATAAAAGGCACTACATTATATTTGGCTACATCTATTTTAATTTGCAGTGTTGTTCTGTCTGTGTTGGTCCCAGGCTTTTAGAGGGACAAGGTAGGTGAGGTAATATGTTTTACTGGACCAATTTCTGTTAATTAAAAGAAAAGTTTTGAGCTTAACTGAGCTCTTCTTCAGGTCTGGGAAAAGTACTCAGGGTGTCAGAGCTAAATACAAGTTGGAACAGATTGCTAAGCATAAGGAGTTAACACATGTTGCAAGAGACCATTCAAGGTGAATTGGGTAAACACCTCTGCAGTCATAGGACAAAGGAGGGTAGTGGGTCACAGATTGTTGTAATGAGCCATAAATCCAGTGTCTTGATTGGGTCCATGATATTTAGTGTCTAGCAAAATTATGAATCAAAGCTGTCAGGCTTGTCTTTTGAAGGTGTTGTGCAGGTTTCCTTTGAGGAGAAAGACTAAGAGGTCAGATATGGAGTGATCATTTTGTGAAAAGTGGTTGCCCACGGGTGATAATATGTTTTTTGTCTTTTGTCATTTTTCTGTGTGAGTTCATGTGTGAGTACAGTGATTGTCTCATTAACCCACATAGTTGTTATCGGGGCATTTAGATTATGTCTACGCTGCAAATAAGCACCTGTGACTGGCCTGTGTCAGCTGACTCAGCTTATGGGGCTGTTCAATAGCTGTGTAAAAGTTTGGGCTCAGGCTGGAGCCCTGGCTCTGGGATCGTCCCTGCTCGTGGGGTCCCAGATCCGAAGCTCCATCTATGTTTCAATTAAATAGCCCCATAGCCTGAGCCCTGGGAGCCTGAGTCAGCTGACACGGGCCAGTCAGAAGTGTTTAATTTCAGTGTAGTGCACTGGATGAGGTACACCTTAGTGCACTGGATGAGGTACACCCATTGTGATAGGCATATGTAGGACCCATGGGCAGGGCCGGCGCTCCCATTAGGCGACCTAGGCGGTTGCCTAGGGCACTGCTATTTTGGGGGCACCTGCGTCCCCGCCGCCCGTAGAAGTTTGGGGGCGGGACCTTCCGCTGCCGCTGTTGGGGGCGGGATTTCGGGGGCGGGACCTTCCGCCGCCTAAGGCGCCGGCAAAGCTGGCGCCGCTACTGGAAACAACACCTTCCAAAGATGAGCCGGGGAGCTTAAATGTATAACTTTGCTAGACACTAAAAGCCATGGACTCAATAAAGCCAGCAGAGTTATGGCTTGGTACAACAATCTGAAGCCCACTAACCACTAACCCTCCTTTGTCCTACAGAGATGTTAACTACCCATTTCACCTTGTATGATCTTTTGCAACAAGTGTTAACTCCTTATGCTTAGCAATCTGTTTTACCTTGTATTTAGCCATGACACTTGGAGTACCTTTCCCAGACCTCAAGAGCTCTGAGTAAGCTCAAAACTTGTCTATTTCAACAACAGAAATAGGTCCAATAAAAGATATTACCTCACTCACCTTATCTTTTTTTATGTCAGTTCAGAGAAGGGGAAGGGGTGAGCAAGGAAATTAAAGCTACCCACCTTAAAAATGAATTGATACCAGAGGGCCTTTTGCCTCCATAACCTTAACTGGGGCATTACATCTCTCAGAACAATGAGAGGTTAATATTATGTTAAGAGCTGTTAATTTAATGAAACGAAGTATCCAGGAGATGGCAGCTCAACCTTCACCTGAAATTGCACACACATATTCTAGTAGGTGTATTCCAAAGCAGCAAGGTATCATTAAACAGACTCTGGAAGCTACAGAAAGGGCTGAGGTGCACTTTCATGTGTAACCTTAATTAATGTGCCTTTGTGCACTGGAGAGTTACAGAAACTTTCCTAAGTATTGGCCTAAAGCTATTACTGACTGCTGAACTGATTTGTAGGAATGAGTCATTTAAAAGTTTAACTGGATCGATTCATTTTATGCCTTTCCAGAAGCCCACACATCTGAGAAGGTAAAAATTTCACAACAAATTCATTCTGTGTGTCAGTTCCCATATACGCTTCTGTCAATCAGTCTTATCTGTGTTTCTACCAGAACCCATGAAAATGTGGTCACCTTTGCCCCTACATTGCAGAGGGTCCTTCTTTATCATCTTGTAAGCAGAGTGCATTTGTCATGACTGTACAAGAATGTGTTTATTTCTTTTGTATTTGTATTCTCCTTTTCACACCTATAGATTAATAGATGCTAATACTTCAGCAGCAATGACTCTCTTCCCTTTGTAATATACTATGCATCATGACGCAGTGTTCCGCTCACCGAACACTTGGCTTTGTTTAACTGGTTAAAAATATCCATGCAATCATTACTCCTTAATTTACCTTCCTGTAACTATGTTATATTATCTAGATTATAATTAAAGAATTATTTTTTAAGATCAGTTCTTTTTAAAAAAACTCTATTGTACTGCAGGCCACAAACTTGGTAGATGCCTTTATCAAGCCATTGAGCCACTGGTGCTGTTTGCTCAGTACTTGTCTGAATGATTTTAAGGCTCAGTCATGCTGTGGGTGTTGGAAGAGAGCACCATACTAGACCATGCGTGCTCAGCAGAACAGCCATCCATTGCTTTGTGCTTCTCCAAAAAGGCAGGAAGAGGGGCCTGTATAGTAATGGAATTGGATGACCACAAATGTAGGTAACAGTGTTAAAATAAGCTCTCGTGGTATTTGCACTTCCCAGTTTCAGCTGAGTGTGAAAACAAGACAATAACGCATGGCCTATCGGGAGATATTAACTGAGCCAGCTGATACAAGGCATGGAAAGTAAACAAACAAACAAAACCCCAAACAAGATTAACCCAGCCTTAATAGCTGGTTTCACATTTCTTGTTGGCTTTCAGATAAAATATGTTCAATATACAAGTAGATGGATGGCTTGTGTATAATTAACAAATCTACAGACCTAACCTGGGATCTGAAAGGCAAGCTGTGTTTTCTTTTTCCTGGTTCATGCATCATAACCAGTAATAAAGATTTCACATTGGGAATGCAGCTAGCAGCTCTATTGGTGAGGGAACCAGAAAAGGATCTAGTTCAACAAGACTATTTTTTGACAGTAATGTAAGCAGATAAAACTATAAATACATCGAAGATGCAAATCTGTTTAATAAGAAAATGTCACTTTCCCACAAGCACTATTTTAAAAAATATGACTGTACATTCAAATATCTGATTTACTTTGGTTCAAGTTTTGGCTTGTGATTCAAAATAATTAATTTATTCAGATCTAATAGCCCGTCTCTTATTTTTACAGTGCTCTTGTCAATATCTTTGTTCAGAGCATTCATGAAACTTAGAATAAGGTTAAGTTCCAAACGTATCATAACCCTCCACCCCATATTTCCAAGCATAGGTTGCTCTCATCTGAGCAATGGCTCACATTCCTTTGATTGCACTGGTAGCTGTGACATCTACACTACATGTTTCAAAGGCAGATGCTGTAGATAATTCAATTGATACTCAGTAGGTTCACAACAGCATTAATGTCAAGAGATCTTAAAATAAAGATGACCTTTACTTATGGTCTGATGGAAGAGAAAAATAGCAGCTTCGGTATGATTGACTGCCGTGAAGGCAATCACAAATTTAGTTTCGTGAAATTCATATAATTGTCAATAGTAAAATGTGTACCTCAAATGTAAAGGCAGGATAGTAACCAGCATGTTAGTAATGCTGGGCAAATGACCCATTTTCAAATTAGGACTTCCTGGATCTTGAAAGACCAATTGAAAATGGAATGGATCCAACACTACAGACCTGTGCTCCCAATTTGAAAATAGATGTGTTTTAATATGGAAAATGTAAATGTATACCTCTAGGAACAAAGAATATAGGCCATACTTACAAGATTGGGGACACTACCCTGCAAAGCAGTGACTCTGAAAAATAGTTAGGGGTCAGAATGGATAATCAGCTGAACATGAGCTCCCAGTGTCATGCCGTGGCCAAAAGGGCTAATGGGATCCTTGGATAGATAAACAGGGGAATATCAAGCAGGGGTAGAGAGGTTATTTCATCTCTGTAATTGGCACTGGTTTGACTACTACTGGAATACTGTGTCCAATTCTGATGCTCGCAATTCAAGAAGGATGTGAGAAAATTGGAGATGGTTCAGAGAAGAGCCATGGGAATTATTAAAGGATTCGAAAAACTGCCTTATAGTGATAAACTCAAGGAGCTCAATCTATTTAGTTTAACAAAGAGAAGGGTGACTTGAATAAAGTCTACAAGTACCTACATGGGGAACAAATATTTAATAATGGGCTCTTTAATCTAGCAGATAAAGGTATAAGATGATCCAGTGGCTTGAAGTTGAAGCTAGACAAGTTCAGATTGGAAATAAGGCATACATTTTTAACAGTGAGCATAATCAATCATTGGAACGAATTACCAAAGGTTGTGGTGGAATTTTAAAATCAAAATTGGATGTTTTTTTGGGAATGCTCTAAGAATTATTTTGGCATATGTTATACAGGAAGTCAGACTAGATGATCACAATGGTCCCCTCTGGCCTTGGAATCTATGAATCTATGTTCTGGTGATATTATCAATTTAATTTACTTTGAACACGATGCCCTTGCAAAATGTCCAGGGTGGCTCAGAAGATGATGAAACATCAAGATGAAGGTTAACTGTAGCAGAGAAAAGTAGCTTAATTTACTCCATTTTTGTAATGTCTCTTCATCTCTAGTCCTTGGCTGTAATGATGTTGGTTACTATGGATGAGAACACCAGTGATGCTAATAGAGAGAGTATCATCGGATGGAATCCTAAGGGTTCTGAAAATGATATGAATGATTCTCTTAGGAAAAAAGAGGTAAAGATAAATATCTAAGTATCTACATAATGTGCTCTTATGATGTTTCTACAGAGAAAATTCATTAGACTCTCTAATTAATTACATTATAATAGAATTATGGAAGAGACTCTTAGTTCTGACAGCCAACAAAACTTTAAATCCCTAAAGGACATTCTTTTAAATAATGGCCTGAAACATGAATGAATTAAAATTCAGAAGGGAGCAGAAAAAAAGAAGAAGTTTATCAGGGGAAGTTCTAATATTCACTGTGAGTATGTGGAATAGCAAGAAGTTGTCTACATCAAAAGCCTGAGTAAACATTTGGGGCTAAATTAATCTATGGATAAATTGTGCAATACCTTTGAAGTAAGTGGGTCCACATTGGTTTTATTTAGGGCAAAATATAGTCCAAGATTTACAAGCAAATTAGAAAAAGTAGCTTTAATTCGTGGGATTAGAGAAAATTATATTCATCCAGGAGTAGATTTTCACAACTGCTTCTGAACAATGTGTGTGTAGTTGCATACAAAATTTCCCTGACTGTGTGCACAATCACTGTAATTATATGCACAAATGGACAGTGAGATGGGAAATTGCTCATCTGAGAATGAATTTACCACGACTGCATATGAAAATATTGTAAATGTGTACAAAAATGAGGCATGGGAATGCATGTGCATTTTTGCACATGCAGTTGTGTTGATAGGGATTTATTCTCTTCTCAATTATGCCAATATAAATCAGAGTAAGTCCACTGAAGTGGATGAAGCTACCTCCATGATGAGGTAGACTGTAAAGAAATAAGAAGTGATGGAATGGATAAGACAGAGTCTGTCTGGGCAAAAATCACATTGGGGAAGAAAGCTACTAGAGCCTCCCCTGGGATAGTGTTTGGGGTGTGCTATAGACCACCGGGATCTGATTTTGATATGGATAGAGACCTCTTTAATGTTTTTAATGAAGTAAATACTAATGGGAATTGTGTGATCATGGGAGACTTTAACTTCCCAGATTTAGACTGGAAGACAAGTGCTAGTAATAATAATAGGACTCAGATTTTCCTGGATGCGATAGCTGATGGATTCCTTCACCAAGTGGTTGCTGAACCAACAAGAGGTGATGCCATGTTAGATTTGGTTTTGGTGAGTAGTGAGGACCTCATAGAAGAAATGGTTGTAGGGGACAACCTTGGTTGGAGTGATCATGAGCTAATTCAGTTCAAACTAAATGGAAGGATAAACAAAAATAGATCTGTGACTAGGGTTTTTGATTTCAAAAGGGCTAACTTTAAAAAATTAAGGAAATTAGTTAGGGAAGACTGAATAACTTATGGATTTAAAGGCAGAGGAGGCCTGGAATTACTTCAAGTCCAAGTTGCAGAAACTATCAGAGGCCTGCATCCCAAGAAAGGGGAAAAAATTCATAGGCGGGAGTTGTAGACCAAGCTGGATGAGCAAGCATCTCAGAGAGGTGATTCAAAGAAAGCAGAAAGCCTACAAGGAGTAGAAGATGGGAGGGATCAGCAAGGAAAGCTACCTTATTAAGGTCAGAACATGTAGGGATAAAGTGAGAAAGGCCAAAAGCCATGAAGAGTTGGACCTTGGAAAGGGAATTAAAACCAATAGTAAAAGGTTCTATAGTCATATAAATAGGAAGAAAACAAAGAAAGAGGAAGTGGGACCTCTAAACACTGAGGATGGAGTGGAGGTTAAGGATAATCTAAGCATGGCCCAATATCTAAAGAAATACTTTGCCTCAGTCTTTAATGAGGCTAATGAGGAGCTTAGGGATAATGGTAGGATATGGAGTTAGATATTACCAGATCCGAGGTAGAAGCCAAACTCGAACAGCTTAATGGGACTAAATCGGGGGCCCAGATAATCTTCATACAAGAATATTAAAGGAATTGGCACATGAAATTGCAAGCCCATTAGCAAGAATTTTTAATGAATCTGTAAACTCAGGGGTTGTACCTTATGACTGGAGAATTGCTAACATAGTTCCTATTTTTTAAGAAAGGGAAAAAAAGTGATCTGGGTAACTACAGGCCTGTTAGTTTGAAATCTGTAGTATACAAGGTTTTGGAAAAAATTTTGAAGGAGAAAGTAGTTAAGGACATTGAGGTCAATGGTAATTGGGACAAAATACAACATGGTTTTATAAAAGGTAGATTGTGCCAAACCAACCTGATCTCCTTCTTTGAGAAGTTAACAGATCTTTTAGACAAAGGAAATGCAGTGGATCTAATTTACCTTGATTTCAGTAAGGCATTTGATACGGTTCCACATGGGGAATTATTAGCTAAATTGGAAAAGATGGCGATCAATATGAAAATTGAAAGGTGGATAAGGAACTGGTTAAACGGGAGACTACAACAGGTCATATTGAAAGGTGAACTGTCAGGCTGGAGGGAGGTTACTAGTGGAGTTCCTCAGGGATCGGTTTTGGGACCCATCTTATTTAATCTTTTTATTACTGACCTTGGCACAAAAAGTGGGAATTTGCTAATAAAGTTTGCAGATGACACAAAGCTGGGAGGTGTTGCCAATACAGAGAAGAACGGGGATATCATACAGGAAGATCTGGACGACCTTGTAAACTAGAGTAATAGTAATAGGATGAAATTTAATAGTGAAAAGTGCAAGGTCATGCATTTAGGGATTAATAACAAGAATTTTTGTTATAAGCTGGGGACACATCAGCTGGAAGTAACAGAGGAGGAGAAGGACCTCGGAGTATTGGTTGATCACAGGATGACTATGAGCCGCCAATGTGATATGGCTGTGAAAAAAGCTAATGCAGTCTTGGGATGCATCAGGCGAGGTATTTCCAGTAGAGATAAGGAGGTGTTAGTACCGTTATACAAGGCACTGGTGAGACCTCATCTGGAATACTGTGTGCAGTTCTGGTCTCCCATGTTTAAGAAGGATGAATTCAAACTGGAACAGGTACAGAGAAGGGCTATTAGGATGATCCGAGGAATGGAAAACCTGTCTTATGAAAGGAGACTAAAGAGCTTGGCTTGTTTAGCCTAACCAAAAGAAGGCTGAGGGGAGATATGATTGCTCTCTATAAATATATCAGAGGGATAAATACCAGAGAGGGAGAGGAATTATTCAAGCTCAGTACCAATGTGGACACAAGAACAAATATATATAAACTAGCCATCAGGAAGTTTAGACTTGAAATTAGACAAAGCTTTCTAACCATCAAAGGAGTGAAGTTCTGGAACAGCCTTCCAAGGGGAGGGGGAGGGAAAGACATATCTGGCTTCAAAGCTTGATAAATTTATGGAGGGGATGGTATGATAGGATAACCTAATTTTGGCAATTAATTGATCTTTGACTATTAGTGGTAAATATGCCCAATGGCCTGTGATGGGATGTTAGATGGGGTGGGATCTGAGTTACTACAGAGAATTCTTTCCTGGGTGTCTGGCTGGTGAGTCTTGCCCACATGCTCAGGGTTTAGCTGATCGCCATATTTGGGGTCGGGAAGGAATTTTCCTCCAGGGCAGATTGGCAGAGGCCCTGGGGGTTTTTCGCCTTCCTCTACAGCATGGGCCACTTGCTGGAGGATTCTCTGCACCTTGATTTGAGGACTTCAATAGCTTAGACATAGGTTAGGGGTTTGATACAGGAGTGGGTGGGTGAGATTCTGTGGCCTGCGTTGTGCAGGAGGTCAGACTAGACAATCATAATGGTCCCTTCTGACATTAAAGTTTATGATTCTCTATGTAAAATCTGTACAAATATTAGGCCCATAAAATACTGAAAATGTAGGCACCAATGTAAAAGTCAAATTTCAAAACTAATGACAAAGGCCCCACTTAAACCTGACAGAATGACAATCTAAGGAATAGATAAAAGCATGACATACTTAGATACTACAATGAAGAATGTGGCATTGCAGGTGAGGCTGGTAGTATTGTCTATTATTAAGATTGACTGGAACTTCCCATTGAAAGACCTTGTTTTCGGTCATTTCTGAAGTATTCTGGAAATTTTCAGCCAAAATTGTTCAACCATTTTTGAGAATCAGGCAAAGGGGGGAATACATTGTTTTTCTCATGTTCAAAATGCTTGAGACCTTTGTTTGAAATTTGGGAGGGGATGGCCTTTGTATTATGGATGTGCCTTAGGCCTTCCCTGTGAAAATCTGCCCAAACCTGGCCACTTTTTAAACCTTTCAAAAACCACAGGCTTCAATCTCATTAGAGACTTCTTTGATGTTAACAGCTAAAATCTCTGAAGAGTCCATCCTCTCTGAGTATACTCCAGCTTCTCACAGTTCCTAGTGCTGACCAGACGACACATGAGCAACTGAGCATCCTCCAGCCCAGGGCTATGGGTACTCAGAAAGACTTTCCTTTTAATGGTTTCTCTGGGCTTGGGTCTTCTTGTACGGGTCTTGCATAGTGTTTCTTTAACAGGAAAACTGCTGTGTCCACTGCAAAATGCTAACTTATATCATGCCAATTAGCAGAAGCAGCGCCAACTTTTCCGGCGCCCTAGGCGGCGGAAGGTCCCGTCCCCAAAATGCCGCCCTCGACAGAGGCGGCGGAAGGTCCCGCCCCCGAAATGCACTGACGACCGGGGCGGCCGGTGCCCCCCAAAGCTTAGTGCCCTAGGCGACCGCCTAGGTCGCCTAATGGGTTGCGCCGGCCCTGCCAATTAGGCAAAGACCAGAGTAATGGGTGATGCAAAGCTCTACCATCTGAAGCGGATATTGGGGGGGAAATTACCTCTTAGTTTCTTACCAAAATCCCTGGTTGCTACTATGCTGGAGAAAGGAGATATGGGAGGGAGGGTGTAGTAATTTGCAACATCCCTTGGACTGCAGCATAATATTCACTGCCTGAAGGGGGAGAATCCCTGGCTCCAATTACTCCCTGCTAAGTATCAGCAGGGCCTGCTATTCTAAGCAGTCCTTATGTAGACTTTACAAAAGAGGCTGCATTTGAAAGGAGGTTAACCTAGCCCTCGCCAGGGCAAGAATGACTACTTATGCAGTAGCTAGAGATCCCCTGGGTATTGCCTTACAGTTATACACTGGGAGACGCCCTAAAACTCCTGGCCTGCGGTTGCTAGGGAGGTTGGTGTTTGGCTTACAGAGTTGTTAGGGGCTGACCGTGTACATATAAATCAATGCTGCAGCAAAGCACAATACTTCATGGTGAGTTTGTGGAGTGGGAGACAATGTTTTTTGCTTTGAAGAAACAACAACAATCCATCAGCTTCTCAGTGAACCCCAAACTCCAGTTTGATGCAGTATCTGATTTTGTTGCTTGTGTGCCCTGGCAATGAGTGAGAGAAAGGGGAAGGAGGACATCGCGGGATGTAATTGAAATGAGAAATGTCACTTTGAGTTCAGTGTTACTGAGCTCATGCCCAAGTCCTGACTGGAAAAAAAGGCATTTACAAGAAATACAGAGCCTGGGCAAGACACAACCATTTTTTATTAATATTTGATTTTTCTTCTTTTCATATCGATTGTAGTGAGATGGCTGTCACCAAGCTGAGTCACGCAATTGCTATGACATGCAATTTCCTTATAGAATTACATTTCTGGAAAGGCTGAACTTTAGAGTAGGCTTGTCAGACTGTACACATGTCAAAGCCATTTGAGAGTAACTTGCTCAATAATTAAAGTGCAGGCAAGGTTGTGCAATGCAAGGTCTTCTGTGTTTCTGCACAATAGATTTATCTATAGCACTGCTAAAAACTGAAATGGCTATTTCATTCTTTTTAACTGATGTAAAACAAGAATTCTAGATTGACTTGCAGATTTTTATCACACAGCATATGCCTATTCCATTTGTGGCCTGATCCAAAGCACACTGAAGTCAGTAGAGAGGGTCCCATTAACTTTACTGTATTTTGAATCAGGCCCATAATGACTGGTTTTAACATTTTGGCATCTACAGTTTAGAACAGCAAATAAGATTATGTAGGTTACATGTAATGCTATTTTGGCTGGTGATATTAACTATCACATTCCATTCTCCTACAATGCTCACTTGTTACAAGCTTTATTTTCTTTAGCACCTTGTACAATCACAAGATGTTAATAATTAGACTGCATTGGTCATTTCTGCCTGTGTCTATAGACCAGTGGTTTTCCTGCGTGTCTGAACCCAGCGAAGCTTTTTGTGAATTTCTTTTCCCCCTATTTTAGTATCTAAAAATTGTCTGAGGCTGCTGGTTTTGATTTCAAAATTCACTAGAAATGTTATAGCCCTGCAGCTCGAGTTCTGAGAGCCTCAGTCAGCGAACCCATGGCTAGCCATGGGTGTTTTGTTGCAGTGTAGACATACCATAAGACTCATTCTAGTTCCCATCGAGAAGTGAAAGTCAGTGCAAGCCCAAATCTATGGATTTGCTATGTGGCTCTGACCAGGGGATAAGACATTTGCAAATTCAAGAACCAGTGAACTGGCTCTGACAAAAACAGACAAACAACAAAAACATTTTGTGGGGTATTACGTGGTCAACTGCATTGCCACAGAATGGATACATATCTCCTGCATACTACAAACACAATATTAAAAAAATGCAGTATATTTGAACATTGCTTATTTATTCAAGCCAAGACAAAGTATATGACATAAATTTGTTGTACACCGTTTTGCCTGAGAAATTTCTATAGAACTCTCAGAAACATGGCAACATAGCACAGTCATTAAACCGTACTAAACGATTCAAGGTCCTTATCCAAAACCCATTGAAGTCAATAGGAGTCTTTCCACTGAAGTCAACTGGCTTTTGATAAGACCCCAATTTTAAGAAAAATATATGTAATTTGCTTAATAATAATAGTAATATAAAAATCATTAATAAAATAAAGTATTATTATTTGTATTTTGGTATTACCTATAGTCTTCAGATGAGATTGAGGCCTACTTGTTGGTACTGCAAATGTATGTAGAAAGAGACAGCCCTTGCTTACATTCTAAATAGACATGACTAAGGCTGAGATTTTGTCCTGGATATTTTTAGTAAAAGTCATGAACAAGTGTAATGGTCTCCACTCAGGGTCTGGTTGGGAAGCATGGCCTAGTGGTCATGGCCACAACCATGGACTGCCAAGGGGGTTGTGGGGAGGGGACCCCGGGCCCTTCCACTCCACTGGGCTCCAACCCAGGGCCCTTTGGGCTACCAGTAACCTGGCAACCAAGATTACTTAAGGCTGTCCTCCCTGGACCTCTTCCTCTAGTCTCCCCTCCTGGGGTCACCTCAGTCCAAGACCTTCGCCTGGAGAGAAAATCCGGATCGCAAGGAAGCAAGAGGGAGTTACCACTGTTCAGGGCCACAGGATACTTCCCTCTCTGCTTGCCTCTGTGGAGGGTCCTCGCTGTCCTCACGGAGGGCCCCTTTGGGCAGCCCTGCTCTGCTCTGCTCTGCTGGAGCTGTGGGCTGCATGTCTGCTCACCTTCATCTCTGCTCACCAACTGAATTAATTTGCTGCCTTTTAATTCCTCCAGCAGAGGAAGCATTTGCTGCAGGTGTGGCGGGATGGGACTGGCTGAGCTCAAAATGAGCCCTTAAGCCCTTGTTGCTCAGTGTGGGGTTTGTACACCCCACCACAACAGGTCACAGGCAATAAAGAAAAATTCACGTGACCTGTCCCTGACTTTTACTAAAAATATTCATGTGGAGCTGCTGGGTCCCCACAATCCCCTCGGCGGCTGAGGAACTGTGGGGGCCCCACTCAGAGCTCCGGGGGCTCCCACTGCCCACAGTGGCTCAGAGCTCTGGGGGGCCCTCGCCACCCGTGTTGGCCGGGGTCAGTGAGGTATGCCCTGCAGCCTGTGGTGGCTCAGAGCTCCGGATGGCCCCCGCTGCCCAAGGCGGCTGGGAGCTGTAGGGTTCCCACGGCAGCCCAGAGCTCTGCTGCGGGGTCCCACCACCACCCATGGTGGCCTGGAGCTGAGGGATACACTTGCCACTCGCTGGTACCCCCGTCAACAAAATCAGAGCCTTAGACATGACAGAGAAAGGATGGGAAGGGAAACAGAGACACAGAGAAGTCATTGAATCATAGATATGTAGGACTTGAAGGGACCTTGATTTCTCATCTGGTCCAGACCCCTGCACTGAGGCAGGGCTAAGTATTATCTGGACCATACCTAACAGATGTTTGTCTAACCAGTTTTTCTAAAAACCTCCAATGATAGTGATTCCACAACCTCCTTAGGTAATTTGTTCCAGTGTTTAGCTATCCTTACAGTTAGGAGGTTTTTCCTAATGTATAACCTAAATCTTTCTTGCTGCAGTTTAAGCCCATTACTTCTTGTCTTGTCCTCAGTAGATAAGGAGAAGAATTTGTCTTTGTGCACCTCCTCCTTTTTATTACAACCTTTGATGTACTTGAAGACTATGTTCCTCATAGGTCATGTTTTCTAGACCTTTTGTTGCTCTCCTCTGGACTTTCCCCCAATTTTTCACATCTTTCCTGAAGTTTGCTACCCGGAACTGGACACAATACTGCCGTTGAGGTCTTATCAGTGCTGAGTAGAGTAGAATAATTACTTCTTGTGTCTTGCTTGCAACACTCTTTCTAATACGTCCCCAAACGAAGTTTGCTTTTTTTGCAACAGTGTAACACTGTTGACTCATATTTCGTTTGTGATCCCCTATAGCCCCCAGATCCTTTTCTGCAGTACTCCTTCCTAGGCAGTTGTTTCCCATTTTGTATTTTTGCAATTGATTATTCCTTCCTAAGTGTAGTACTTAGCATTCTTCCTTATTGAATTTCATCCAATTTATTTCAGACCATTTCTTCAGTTTGTAAAGATTATTTTGAATTCTAAGCCTGTCCTCCAAAGCACTTGCAACCCCTCCTAGCTTGGTATAATCTGCAAACTATATGTGCATTCTCTATGCCATTATCAAAATCATTTATGAAGATATTGAATAGACTTGCCCAAATTAAGTGATGCCCAAATTCACACAGCAGATATCCCTGTAACTCTACCAAAAATGACCAAGAGAGATTCAAAGCACACAGTATCCTCTTACAGTTACAATTTATTATTTTATTTCATAAAATTGCAGGGTATAGTAACTGTAGTGAGAAAAACGTTACAAAAAACACGTTAAACTGAAAATAAATAGAAGCTAATAAAACTACAGCCAAAAAAATTACAGACTCAACAGAAAATTATGAGATTTTCTGAGGGGGAGGAAGAAATAGTTACACTTTTGCCTAAAATGATAAAATAAGAACATCATTCTGTGCTGTATCCTGGGGAAACAATCTGTTTGAAAAATCAATGCAGAAAAATTCAATCCAAAGAAATAAGCGTAAAGAGAAACATTCATATTAGGCAGCAAATCCTCTATTGAACTATATACAATATGTTGGGAGAGGAACTGAACCTGAATAAATTTGGGAGATTTATTATTATGGAAGAACAAGAAATATGTCAGCTCCTAAGAGATAATGTGGAGCCTACAAATTGTTAGAATATAAAACAACTATAACTTACAAAGTAGAACAAATAGAAGCATATGCATACATTTTGAGGGATTGCTCTCTGGGGTGAACTCCATGGAATGAGAGTCAGGACCTGGAAGTTCTTTAACTGTTCTTTTCTAATATTTACTAGGGCAGGTAGAAAAGACAAACAAAATATTTTCTTATCAGAAAATGTCAAAATCAAAATCTTCCACAGGAAAAGATTGATTTTTAGAGGAATTTTCTGTCAGGAAAATCAAAATGAAACATTTTGGTTTAGTTTGTTGAACTGAAATGAAACATTTAATTACAGACTCGGTTGAATTTAATCTCTGTGTCTGTCTTGTTAGTTGTAGTTCTGAGTTCCAGTTGTCCCCATTTACCCATATTGGCCCAGCCTCTTAAATGAATTAAAACTCCCATGATGCACAGCAGTCTCTTACTGTGGTTGAGTTTATGCAGTGTGTCATGGGAGCTGACAAACTGAGATGAAACATTTTGATTTGGGAATTTCAATGTTTAGATTCCATCTGAAATGTCAAAAAGAAACATTTAAATATTTCTGAATCTATTTGGGGGGAGGAAATGGGCGGGGGTTGGAATTTTTTGTTCCACAGAAGTTTGGATATTTTGACTTTTCATCCTAAATTGTGACAAAAGCAAATGTCAAAATACTGGCATTTCCTGTGGAATGGAAATTCTATTTTTCAGTCAGCTCTAGTAGTTTCCTCCCTCATATTATGAGTCTTAACTAATGTTTAGGAAACCACCTTTTGACAAACAATAATTACCGAATCCAGAAATCTTAGGCCACATTTTTTTCCAAAATAGCAGGTGAAGTTTAGTCCAGTTACATGATTTATTGTTACAATCTGGAAGTTAGTCATGAATTGTGATTAGAATTGTAGGCATTTAATTCACAGCACAGTTTTTTGGGGGTTCAAAATAATGTGTGCAAAACTGGAGGTTGGGTTTAGAACCTTTCAAAAAATCAGTGCTAAAATGTGTTTCCGAAAGGAAACATTATCTAAAAAAAGACTGTTGACAGAATTGAGGACCCAAGTATCTTGTCCTCATTAAAGCACTTTCTCTTGGAAATCAAGATACTACATTTAGTTTCTATTCACCCTTGATATTATTCTAAACAGTTCATTTTATTATGCATAAAATACAAAAGTCTAAGGCTCCTGAGGATATATCTTAAAGAGACGGAAGAGTCAATTAAATTTTATTAAAATAAAACCAGCTAGAAGAGCTCCAAAGCAATGAAATAATTTTAAAGTACAGAAGAGTAAAGCTGCTTTGGGGAATAAAAATATAAATGAAAAAATAATAGTATGTAGATCACATAAATTAAATATTCCTTTTTACATTTGCTAATTGTAGGCCTAAAACAAGATAGTATACATGGCAGAGGTAACACGTCCAGTTAAATACAAGCAAAGGATAACGGTAATATTTTAACAGACAGGCATGTGGCATTTTCATGTATTTCATTAATACCCAGCAAATGATTGAACTGTCCTATGCTATAAATACAAAAAGGGTTTTCAAGGCCTTTTTTTTTGGCCATAAACCATGGACTACATACAAAAGCTATATACTTACAGCACACACTGGATTATGTGAGATGATATGAAAATATCTGAATGGCATTTAAAGTCTGTTCAGACATTTGGATGAGGAAAAACATATGGATGTTAGTATTAATATAAAAAAATCCAAAGTTATACAGTCTTTTAGCAATTTGTCTATATTAGCTGGAATTTAGGGACAATTAACATTTACATGAATTGAATGACGGCAAAGATTAAATGATTCAACACAGAAGAATAAAGAATATTTTTCAATTATATTGCACCTTTAATCTGAGGCTGGTACTAAACCCTTCATAGAAAGATCTCAAGATACTTTAGAAACATCAATTAATAGCTTGTAAGGCCAGAAGGTACCACTGTGATCATCTAGTCTGACCTCCTGCATAACACAGGCTATAAAATTTTACTAGAATCATAGAATCATAGACTTTAAGGTCAGAAGGGACCATTATGGCCATCCAGTCTGACCTCCTGCACAACGCAGGCCACAGAATCTCACCCACCCACTCCAGTATGAAACCCCTAACCTATGTCTGAGCTATTGAAGTCCTCAAATCGTGGTTTAAAGACTTCAAGGTGCAGAGAATCCTCCAGCAAGTGACACGTGCCCCACGCTGCAGAGGAAGTCAAAAAACCCCAGGGCCTCTGCCAATCTGCCCTGGAGGAAAATTCCTTCCCGACCCCAAATATGGCAATCAGCTAAACCCTGAGCATGTGGGCAAGACTCACCAGCCAGACACCCAGGAAAGAATTCTCTGTAGTAACTCAGATCCCACCCCATCTAACATCCCATCACAGGCCATTGGGCATATTTACCGCTAGTAGTCAAAGGTCAATTAATTGCCATAATTAGGTTATCCCATCATACCATCCCCTCCATAAACTTATCAAGCTTAGTCTTGAAGCCAGATATGTCTTTTTCCTCCAGTGCTCCCCTTGGAAGGCTGTTCCAGAACTTCACTCCTCTGATGGTTAGAAACCGTCGTCTAATTTCAAGTCTAAATTTACTGATGGCCAGTTTATATCCATTTGTTCTTGTATCCACATTGGTACTGAGCTTAAATAATTCCTCTCCCTCTCTGGTATTTATTCCTCTGATATATTTATAAAGAGCAATCATATCTCCCCTCAGCCTTCTTTTGGTTAGACTAAACAAGACAAGCTCTTTGAGTCTCCTTTCATAAAACAGGTTTTCCATTCCTCGGATCATCCTAGTAGCCCTTCTCTGTACCTGTTCCAGTTTGAATTCATCCTTCTTAAACATGGGAGACCAGAACTGCACACAGTATTCCAGATGAGGTCTCACCAGTGCCTTGTATAACGGTACTAACAGCTCCTTATCTCTACTGGAAATACCTTGCCTGATGCATCCCAACCCATACTATGCAACCCATTCTATGTGGTTCCTGCATCACACTCAATGATTTGTAGTTGAACTAGACCATGTCTTTTAAAAGACATCCAGTCTTGATTTAAAATATCCCAATTAATTAACAAATATCAACTATCACAACATCTTTGTACCCCAAGTATCATTATGGTGTCAAACCCTGGCCTTGGCCACACATACCAAGGTCTCACATGACCTTATGTACACTAGGAGTGAAATCCTGGCCCTACTGAACTCATCATCAAAACTCCCATTGACTTCAATAAGTCAGAAGCAGGTCTGATGTTTTTAATACAGTGTCATCTAATCCTGTTTTGAGCAGGTTTAAACAACATAGCACACGGAGCTAAAAATGCCTGGGTCTTGTCCAGTCTACAGTTTCCAGAGCTGTTACCATTAGTGTAACTATGCTCACTGGGAATTATAGGTCTGATGAATCTAGGGTGACCAGATGATGGGAAGAAAATATCGGGACACATGGGGGGGGCTGAGCAAAAAAAAAAAAAAAAAGCCGAGCGAGTCCTGCCCTGGCTGATGAAAAAAAAAAAAAAGCGGAGCGAGTCCTGCCCTGCCTGAGAAAAAAACAAAACCAAACCCACAGTGCTGCCGTCGGATATCGGGACAAAATGCGTCCCGACCCAAGATCAGTCGGGACGCGGGACAGACACCGAAATATTGGAACGGTCCAGATAAAATCAGGAAGTCTGGTCACCCTAGATGAATCCTAGTGTAGTCAAGGTCAACAAATCCCTGACAGAGGCAGGAACAGAATAAAAAAGTCCTGACTCTGTGGCTTCAGTCACTAGACTACATTCTTCCTACATCCCAACAATGTATACAGGTCTGTCTTATCTTACGCTGGGGTTACGTTCCGCGGTTAGCGCGTAAAGCGAAAACCGCGTATAGTCAAAATCCCATTGACTTTAATGGCGGGTGGAATCGCCCACACTACAGGCACAGTACATAAATTGCTTTTTTTCTCTTCTTTTTTTCTTGTTGTTGTGTTTTTGCTGACCGCGCAAAGCCGAAATCGCGCATGTTAAATGCGCGTAAGATGAGACAGACCTGTATTATATTAGTAGAGATGGATTAGAAAGATCTGAAATCCAGGTCTGAATTTCCTGTTTCCTTAAAGGAGTAAACTCCCTACACTGGGAGTCTGAAGACCACATTGAAATCCAAACTTCCCCAAAGTTTGAGTTTTAGAGTTTCATAGAGTTAGACTGAACAGTGAACGCAGATCCATACTGGTATCCAGGGTTTTTGTTTATGCCTTTGTCTATATAATTAATTAGTATGTAGAACACACATGTATTTTCATAACCAAGTACAAATAAAGTTGGAGGGGATTGCAAAAATGACAGAAATCTACTTCCCATAACCTGCCATGATCCATCTTTCAGCAATGAAATCCAACACTGGGTAATGCGCAGGTGGCCAATCCAAAATTAGCATAGAGTAAAATCACTTCTTCTGTTTATATAATTTGTATGCATTTGTAATCAGTGAAATGACAGAGCATAAAATAGGACTACGTGCTGAGATGCAATCTTTAATCTTTGTCAGAGATTAATCACCTACCTATAAAATAATAGAGACTCTTCTATTATAATTAAACTGACTATAAATTACTAAAACTGCAGACAATTCTTAGCTGTTTTGTCACAAATGTTTGATGCCACTTGGAGGATTTACAAAGAAATAAGGAGATTCCAGATTTCAGGGGTTAGAATACGTATTTTAGTTTACTCTTTAGTTAAATTCTTTTCTTTTTTCTATGTTCAACTTCATGTGGAAGAAGCTAACATCTAAATCAAAGAGTGATTGGCACAACACATCTCTCTGGTTAGTGAGGGTTCAGAATCTTTTTTAACAGATTAATGGTTCTATTGATAAATAAGAATGTTATAAGAGGCTGGTGTTTGCTGTGGGCATTTTGCAAATTAAATAACTGTGAAAAACACAGTGAGATTCCAGCACAAGGAAAGGTATTTCATGTAATAGAAAAAAAACTGTTGGAATTACCCAAAGTTGGAGCATGCATCAGGGCATGCAGTGGTGAAAAGAGAAAAATACTGGCAACATGTGAGGTGCTAATGTTATAATGAATGACAACTACAGATTTTAGTGGAGGGTTAAAAGTCTCCTGGGTTTAGTTAATGATAAAGAGGCCATCTAAACATTTATATTTTATTTGGTTTGACTCACTACTATGTTACTCCAGTTTTATGCGAATGTGTCTTCATTGGCTTCATTGCATTTAATTGGTAAGTGAATTGTAAATGTCTTAATAAAATGTAGTTAATTCTATATATATATCATACACAGGCAGATCTGCCTGCTAAATCCCAAAGACCCCAACCACACCAAATCCACACCCTGAGCTGCTCTCTAAGTAATTATTATCACAAGTGAAACAAAACTACTGCACATGGTTCTCTCTGTTGGTACAACCAAGACATGAAGCACAAAGCCCATATTGTGCTGGAGCACAAAGCCCATATTGCCAGCTCTTGAATCTTGCATGTTAAGGCCCCAACTTCTGAAGGCAAGGTGAGGGGCAGTCTGTACCCCTGAATTCACCCCTTGTACAAGACTATGTTAAATTTTGTACAAAGCATACTATGTAAGATATCATTCGAAAATTCATCATTTGCTGATCATTATTGTCCTGGTAAAATATGTATGGCAATATTGTATGTATAGATATAAGATTTCACTGTATGATATTACCCAGGACATGTTCCAACATGTTCTGGAAGGAAGTCACAAACAAGTCCCCAAGAGACAAAGGCTTAGCCAACGCCTCAGCCAGGTATCAATGGGATCAAAGGGACCATCATCTGATTAAGTGGCCTCTCTTCAGCTGGCGAGAGAGTGTGGGCAACAGCTCTACATTTTGACAAAGAAGCAGTTTAAGGTTCCTGGCCACACTGACTTTCTATATCCTAGACATCTGCTGGAGATGATTCTTGCGTAAAAGAAAGGGCTATAAAAGGAGATGGCAGACACCCCAAATGGTCTTCCCTTTGCTCTCTATACATGGCATCATCAACCCCTGAAGAACAAGGAAGCAGCATTGGACTTGGAGGGAGATCCTGACTGAAAGAGGTTCAGCCAGTAAGACTGCTGGAACATGTAGCAAATCAGGAGTGGTTGCTCTCACAGCAAAGCAGGGTAAAAGGCACTCCAGGTTGGAGAATTGAGAGGACACAACTGTCCATCAGTCCAAATTATATCCACAGTGAGAATCTCAGCTTTATTTTTAAAATAGGTAAATCTCTATCTCTTTGGTTGCGCAGAAAAGCTTGAAAAGTCGCTTGAGTGCACCCTAAAGGCTCTGAAAACAGAAGGCAAATAAAAAGAAACCAAAATTTATTTGAAAAAAATCTAATGATTTTTAAGCTAAAATCATGATTTTTGATACCTGACTCACGATTTTGAATGCACACAATTGACAATACTGCAAAGCACCCTACATATTTATCTAGTAGGTGATTTAGTGCTGAGAATAGCGAATGACTTCTAATTGACCTTTTAATCATTCACTCATTTCTAAGGTTCAAATGAGTATTTTATTTTCAAACCATTGTGTGTTATTGATGAATTGTCAGGACACATCATTCATTAGCTGAAAACCTCATTTCTCCATTGAATTGCCATTGGCTTGGACTTATCATGAACAAAAATACATGCTTCCTCTCCTTTTAGTGATGTGAACCTCCCTTTCCACGCCAAGAATAGCCCTGTAGACACAAATCTGGAAAAGAAACCTAATATTTATGGACCTTTGGATCTTATCTGAAACTTTCTGGTGGTGGTGGGGGGGGGGGGTCAGCAAAAGGTTTCTTTGGAGTCTGACGAATGATAATGGAGCAAATTTGGCCTTCACTTCCATGGCTGTAAGAGTCTCTCTAGTATCTGAACCAATGCACTTTAACTTGGCAGAGAGGTTTGCACTTGAGTAACGATGAAAGGGGGTGAGGGCAGGGCCGGCGCTCCCATTAGGTGACCTAGGCGGTCGCCTAGGGCGCTGCTATTTTGGGGCGCCTGCGCCCCCGCCGCCCGTAGAAATTTGGGGGCGGGGCCTTCCGCCGCCGCTGTTGGGGGCGGGATTTCGGGGGCGGGACCTGCCGCCGCCTAGGGCGCCGGCAAAGCTGGCGCCGCTACTGGGTGAGGGCCCATCTGCTGCACAGCACAGAGTCCAGTTGTGTAAGGGATTCCCTTTCTAGCAGTGCGTGCGTGAAGGGGGAGGCGTACAGAATGGTGGGTGGAGACAACAGTATCTGCACAGATCTTTTGGGCTTACCGCCCCTGAAATGAGAGTGTGTTGAGCCCAGCGTGGCTACTTCAGCCAAGCTGGTGAAAAGCATTCTTTCCTAGAACCCTACCCTCATCCAACCCTCCCATGGAAGTATCCAGCACATGGCCCAATAACTGGTGCTGGGTCCCTGTATTTAGCCCAGTAAGAATAATGCTTTCCCACTACTAGTGCCTTTCATGTGAGAATCTCAATGTGATTAACATTAATTAACGAAGTTCAAAACACTTCATTGTGGTTGGGAGGTATCTCACAGGAAAAAATAACAATGTAGGGTATTAAGCATCGTTAAGAAAATTGGCAATGTCTAGAAAATATCTAGAGGTCTCTTCCTCCATCACAGAAATGCAGCTACTTCAGATGTGGAACACAGCAGTTGTTTAAGATAATATAGCCACACACAGCGAAAATACCTAGCAGTCTGGGACAAGAGGGAAATAATAATAATAATAATACCTTCTAAAGAAATGGAAGGAAAAATTCAAGCAGGCAGAGTGTAATTAGCCAGCTGGAATTTGGTCAGGATACTGGGATTAACATACTTAGCCTTATGCTGTGTGATTTTTAGTTATAAGATGTAGTCAGGACTTTGTTTTTACATCTTTCCCAAAAGATGACACCTCTAGCAGCCACTGGGGCTTTAGTTTAACATTAACTCAAAGAGAAGGTGCTGAATTGTACTGAACTGTAATAGCCCCAATGATAGATTCACATTAGCTTTAACAGAGTCCGATTGTGCACGTTCTCTTTGCTTCCGAATCAATGGGGCAGGCAACAGACTTTTAGGCACATTTAACAAAAGGGTTCAGAGGATGAATAAAGGGGCGATACCTCCCAAACTCATACCAATGGCTGAATCTTGACCCATCCTGTGCCACATTTCTGTGACATTAATTTAAAACTATAGGAAGGGTAGAAGTAAACTAACAAACATTTCAAGAAGAAATAATTCTGCAATGCTGATTTTTTTCTGAAATGAACATTGCAACATACAGTGTGGCTTCGAACCTCATTATACTTCCTACATCTTTCTTTATAATCTGTAATATTCATAAAGCTGTAAAGAACTTGCAAACTGTTAGATTTAGATTGCAAGCTTTTCAAATCTGGGGCCTTGTTTACAGACTTGTCGGCAAAGTGTCTAGCACATTGTTGGTGCAATATGAATTATAAATAGCAATAATATTGCTACTGATGAATCCTGTTTCAGCTACATTATTTCTACAGGACATGTTTATCAGTCTTGTTAGCACTACTGCCATTAAACAGACAGAGAAACACATGCACCAGAGATGTCTGAAGCATTAGTATAATGAGCAAAATTGGCTACATCAGAATGTAACAGCCATGCAAGAGGGCATGGTATTGCTACTCAGTACATGAATAAAGACGGATGGCACATGAAATAGCTAATCCAATGAAATAATATATCAAGTCATCCAAAATCATCCAAAGCTCTAGTAACTGGTATTGAATGTCATAAACAGCAAATACCACTGATGGAAAACTGCTTATTCTTTGCAGAGAGTTTGGTTCACTCATAAAAGAGCAATAATAATTTTTTTGTGTTCATACTATGCCAGTTAGGAAGAGAGGGCGCAGAAAGGCTGAAACTAATAACTTATAGGCAGCAGCAGAAATAGCTGCTGAGCCACTGAGAAGTTGCAAGTATTTACTGTGTATCCATTTCTCCCTCACATAATGATTTCTAGGCTATTACTTTGCTTTGCTAGGGAGGATACAAATAATCCTCCCTAATTTGTATCTGTCCTACTTCATTTATCATTTTTAAAATAATGTTAATGTTTCCCTGGTGTACATGAAAGTGAGCTGCTTTCCTTGCTAGTATCTTTTCAGATAGTGGGGAAAGGGGAAGTGGGGTAGTGGAAAGGTATGTGCATGAACTAAGTGACAGTACATTTTCGCAAGTAAGTAATATTTACTCACATAAGACCTCCTACTTAACTTCGGAGAATGGGACCCTTGGGTAGGCCATTTATACATTTAATAACATGTTTAATTAAGACAATATGTTGTAGTGGTTATTCCCTGACATTTTCAGTCATTTTGGGAATTTGGACACTTAATCCCTGTTCATTTTTAGAGAAATTGGACAGCCAGACCCCTTAGGCATCTCTGAAAATCTCAGCCTTAACATTTTAGTTTTTGTTCATATTTTAGGATTAATCAAAATAGCGGCTAAATAGTATAACATTGGCTCAGTCCTGCTTTTGCTAAGATCTGCAGTAAAATTCTTATTGACATGATCCAGTGGGCTGGTGTTTGGTAATGGTCTGTTAAAAGTAAGAGAAACTCAGTGGTTTCACAACATAGGGGTTCCTATGAACGTAACACTGTCCACAAACTAATGGCTGTAAACAAGGATCACACCTTCAACATAAAAGGTTTGATCCAAAGCCCGTTCATATAAGCAGTTAGGCTGCCATTGACTTTAGTGGGCTTTGTATTATGCACCACAAATAGAACCCCCTAGCACTGATCTTAAGGAGAAGTCCTTTAGTTATATGTAACAAGCTACTGTAGTCAATATGCCATTCAGTAGAGGGCAAAAATATCATGCAGAGCAAACACCATTGGTTTACCCAAAGATGTTGGACCAGATTCTGTTACCCAAGAAGTTCCCTGGGCTTCAAAAGCAAGATTGATTTCAATGGAGTAGGGTGAGTAAATGTGGTCAAATCTGGATGGGGTCAGTTTTGGTTTTGATCTGCTTGGGTTCATGGTCATACTCCATCACTGTCACTTAGAGTTTCAAATTAACCCCAAATCTTAAACATTTATCTTGCCCATTATTATTCTCTCTACGAACATGAAGGCAGAGGAAAGATGCTCTTGAATCCTAGACTGATCATTGTTTTAAATTCAGTAGTGAATTATTTTGCTAATTCAGCAGGTTTCCAGCATTTGATTTAAAGCAATGAATATTTAAATGTGTATATTTTAAGTGGGTTGAGTTTTCAGAAATTTGTATACATAGGGAATATGATGCTACATCATCATCTGAATTATGCTAACATTTGAAAAAAATCAAGACAACAGGACACTTTCATGCTGCTTCTGTAATAAGTCAAGTGAATTCAAGAATTGCATAAAAAGCAGAGTACATATCTTGGGACTGCAAACAGACGTACTAACGGAGGTCCCTGTGCCATGCACAGGGTGAAATGCTGGCCCCGTTGAAGTCAATAGTAAGCCTCCCAGAGTCCTGATAAAATAAATGAGACTCTATGCAGAATGCTCTAGCACATCTGTTTGCAGGATCAGGGTTTTACATTGTAGGTAAAGGCCTAGATCCTTGGCAACTACTGAGGAACATACAAGACAACTCAGCTGGGGAGAAAGGAAGATGGGAGCTTAGCCTTTACATTCCCCCAATCATGGATAAAAAAATGTCTCCAAGAACAGATCTCTGCTTGTATTCATATTACTCTTCGATCCACCAAGTAATTAGGCAGATAGTTCTGCTTTGCTATCAAAGTCAGATTCTCTTCACACTTACACAGTGATGGGACACTCAGAGCCCTCCCCATTAAGTTACTAAAGAGAATTATTTCCCAGGTATCTGCCTGGTGGGTCTTGCCCACATGCTCAGGGTCTAACCGAGCGCAATATTTGTGGTCAGGAAGGCATTTTCGCCCTTGTCATATTGGCAGAGACCTTTGGGGTTTTTCGCCTTCCTCTTCATCATGGAGCATGGGTCACTTGCAGGTTTAAATTAGTGTAAATGGTGGATTCTCTGAAACTTGCAGTCTTTATACCATGATTTGAGGACTTCAGTAACTCAGCCAGAGGTTCGGGGTCTATTTCAGGAGTGAGTGGGTGAGGTTCTGTGGCCTGCGATGTACAGGAGGTCAGACTAGATTTGGGGATCTCAACCCTTTTCTTCCTGAGGCCCCCCTCAACATGCTATAAAAATGCCAGGGCCCAACGGGGGCAGGGTGGGGGGAAATCGGGGCTCTGGGCTGGGACGGGACCCTTGGGCATAGGCATAGTTTTACTTCTATTTGGTGGGGAAAGGGCTGGCAGGGCTTAAGCCAGCTCCGCACTGTGGGGTCCAGGGAGGGAGTGCCACCTCCACCCCCTGACTCACTCAGGAAGCCACCCAGCCTGTCTGGGTTGTGGGGGGGCACAACCAAAAAATATAACTCAAAGGGGGGACTCAGATCAAAAAGTTTGAAAACCGCTCAGGGTGCAGGGAGGGGGTAGCTAGGGGCTGTGTGCGGGCAGGGGAGTAGCTCAGGGTGCAGGGAGGGGATAGCTAGGGTCTGTGTTCAGGCAGGGAGGTAGGTCAGGGTGCAGGGAGGGGGTAGCTATGGGCTGTGTGCAGGCAGGGGAGTAGCTCAGGGTGCAGGGAGGGGATAGCTAGGGGCTGTGTGCAGGCAGGGGGGGAGGTCAGGGTGCAGGGAGGGGGTAGCTAGGGGGTGTGTGTGGGCAGGGGGGGAGGTCAGGGGGCAGGGAGGGGGTAGGTAGGGGCTGTGTGCAGGCAGGGGAGGGGGTCAGGGTGCAGGGAGGGGGTAGCTAGGGGCGGTGTGCAGGCAGGGGGGTAACTCAGGGTGCAGGGAGGGGATAGCTAGGGCCTGGGTTCAGGCAGGGAGGTAGGTCAGGGTGCAGGGAGGGGGTAGCTATGGGCTGTGTGCAGGCAGGGGGGTAGCTCAGGGGGCAGGGAGGGGATAGCTAGGGTCTGTGTTCAAGCAGGGAGGTAGGTCAGGGTGCAGGGAGGGCGTAGCTATGGGCTGTGTGCAGGCAGGGGAGTAGCTCAGGGTGCAGGGAGGGTGTAGCTAGGGGCTGTGTGCAGGCGGGGGGGTAGCTCAGGGTGCAGGGAGGGGATAGCTAGGGGCTGTGTGCAGGCAGGGGGGTAGCTCAGGGTGCAGGGAGGGGGTAGCTAGGGGCTGTGTGCAGACCGGGGAGGAGGTCAGGGTGCAGGGAGGGGGTAGGTAGGGGCTGTGTGCAGACAGGGGAGGAGGTCAGGGTGCAGGGAGGGGGTAGCTAGGGGCTGTGTGTGGGCAGGGGAGTAGCTCAGGGTGCAGGGAGGGGGTAGCTAGGGGCTGTGTGTGGGCAGGGGGGTAGCTCAGGGTGCAGGGAGGGGGTAGCTAGGTGCTGTGTGCAGGCGGGTGGGGGTCCCAGCTTCAGCAGGGGGGCGCTGGGGCTCCCGGCTTCAGGACCCTGCTACTCCTGGCTTGCAGGGGGAGGTTTGCCATCTTCAGCCCCACGCCGCTCCCGGCTTTGGGGCCTTGGGTGGGGGAAACTGGCATTAGCCCTGCACCGCTACCTGCTTGGGGGGGATGCTGGCTTCAGCTCTGCACTTCTCCCACCTGGGGCGTGGGCGACTTCAGCCCTGTGCTGCTTCAGGTTGGGGGCGGGCGTACTGGCTTCAGCCCTACACCACTCCGGGTTCGGGGGGTGGGCGGGCGCCGGTTTCAGTCCCGCGCACCGCTCTCTGCTTCACCTCTGGGGCTCGGGGCACCAGGATTTAGCCGCAGGGCTCCGCGGCCCCCCTGAATGGGCTCTGGTTGAGAACTGCTGCAATAGTACATACTAGCATGACAGATGTCTATAGATCTACACAACAAACCCCATTCATTATTTTAGATGTGGCTGAGGAGGTAGGGAGAAATTGCCATTATTTACATACATAAGCAGTTAGCTTAATTAAAGTTCTAAATTATCCTTGCAATAAAAGAAAAAAAAAAACCCTTCATTTGTAGATTAAAAAAAAAGGCTCCAGGAAGACAAAAGATACCAGAGACAGGAACCATGAACAAAAAAGACAAAATGAAATGCTCAAATAAATTTGTTAGTCTCTAAGGTGCCACAAGTACTCCTATTCTTTTTGCTGATACAGACTAACACGGCTGCTACTCTGAAACCAGACAACTTACAGTCTCACTGCAGTTGAGAATTAGAAGCTTTCTAACATCTGATTTTTTTGGTAATGATTTTTAAAAATATTAGAAGCTATTTTCTTGCCCATCTGATTGTACTCTTCAATCTAGGGACAAATAAGAACAGAAATGATAATTTCTATGTTTATAATGCTCCCCCTAGCCCTGACCCAAAGGAAAACATCACTAGACAATGATACAAGATGAGATCAATTATACAACAGATAATTTTGCTGGACAATTAGACCTATTGTTTTAAAAGGCTGGCCTTGCTTTTGCATGTGCACGTAATTATGCCTATCATTGGCAGGTGCACACACCCATGGCTCCTGAAGAAAACTAACCACCTGTGTCCTTATGTAACGCTGACAGACCCTGGTCATAAACAGACGGGATTGAACCCGGGACCTGTGGAGCTTAGTGCATGAGTCTGTACCACATGAGCTAAAAGCCAACTGGCTGTTAGCTAAGGCTGTAGCGCAGACTCAATCTCTCTCTCTCTAAGTGGACTCAGTGCCACTAGATGGGACAGAACACCACACCCAGGAGTGGGTTACACTTACATTAACTAACGTATCACCTGTGGACATCCAAGAGTTTGAATTTGAATTTGTAAAAGCCATTCACTTTTACTGATGCAAATTCAACCTCCTGCATGACCACCATTTGAAGAGCAAATGCAACTAAGGGACATTTTATTTCATGCTTGTGTAGTTTTGCATTTGAAAAGCGGAGGCACAAGTATGTGAGTGAATAATTTTGCATGTGTGCTGCTTCAGCTAAGCAAAATCTGACTTGAAAAAGTGCCCTTTAATTTCAATACATAACAATCCTGTTATTGAACTGGAGCTGTGCAGAACTGGAGATGGAGCTTTTAAGTGTCAGATGATTTGCAAAAAGTACTGGATTAAATGAGTTTCTGTGCTTTTGGTGGACTATATCACAAATAGAGATGGACCCAAGTTGCAAAAATTGGATCAAGACCTGGAGTGAAATCCTGACCCCATTGAAGTCAATGGGAGTTTTTCCTTTGACTTCAGTGGGGCCAGGATTTCTCACCTGAACTTCCCCGATGTTCAAATCCTGGGTTTTTATTTGGCCTGTTATATAGCAGGGGAACAGCTGTACAGTTAAAATCTGGAGCTGAATTTCCCTTAGGACAACAGTGTTTGGAACTGTAGTTTTGGTTTTGATCCTCTCTCGGCACAAATAATATTAACATCCCTTTAATTCTGTTATCTTGAGAAACAAAAAACTACACTACTGTCTCATTTTTTAAAAGTACAAGATCGCAGGCAGTATACTAAAGACATGCTTCTATCATGATGATTTATTCATATCCCTTTCTCCATACTAAAATAGTAGCCACCATTAGGAACATAAAATGAAAAATAGTAGTGGTTCAAAGTGAGGGGTAAGAACAAGATTCTCAGCTGCTGTAAATGAGCACAGCTCCTTTCACTTCAGTAGCGCTACACCCATTTATACCTGGTAAGAATCGGGCCCTAAGTTCCCATATTTGTAGTTCAGACTCTAAAATATTTCAGAGTAACTAAGGGTGTATCATTAGGATTTCCTTTCACCTGATAGGTTTTTTGTACTGTTCAAAGCCAAATCCCAGAATTTCACTGCAAAAATAAGATGTTTAGCTATTTGTCCTAATTTAAAGAGAAAAGGATGATAAAGAATGTACCTCCCGATTAACAGAACAAAATGTTGCAAAATGAGCGACATATATATACACATTACTTTACGACAGGATTACAAACCTTCTATATAAATGTAAGAAGTCTCTTTCTGATCTTAAATTCCAAACTGCATTATTCATATAGAGCTCATTAAAAATAAATAGGAAGAAATCCTCGTCTCCACATCCTTCCTACAGATCTCTCTCATCTTAGGACAGATACTGTATGTTGTCACCTGTAACACAGGAAAAAAAGAAAAATACAAATGCAAATTATTTTCTGTGGGAAGCAGTGTTAAATGTAGATCTGTAGTCAAACATACACATTCAAGCTGAATTATACTGTCCTTTGGGACAGAATGTCAGAGCTGAAATCCTCAAACAGTGCAGCTACTAAATCCACACAGACACTACTCTTTAGCTCCATTCACAAAATGCAGTTGCCCCCTCTCTACTCTGGAGTCCATCATCACGTTTGATCAGAAAGTGGGGTTGACTAAAATAGCTCACTTTCCATTCTCTCATTAGCTTGGTGAGGAAAAAGTAACAACAAAAATATCAAAAGACAGATGTTACCACAGTAAGATTGTCCAAAACTTAGATGAATGGCAAGCCAGGATGGGAAGGAGACAAGGGGTAAGATTGGTCACACTGTGAGGAATTTCGTATTTCCTTCACAGATTCAATCAATTGAATTTTGGTCAGGTTGGGTGCTTGAGTGTCTGGAGGGAACAAAATGTGGGGAGGTAGATCAGCATAGATCTATTTACTCCAATGTAGTCATGCCAATTTACATCCACTGAGGCTCAGGCTCAACATATCCTTTAGCTGAATTTCAGTCATTTCTGCTGCCTGTGACTCTGAGGAAATTTTGTCTGGTAACCTCGATCCATGTCCCTCCTGTCTTGAAAGATCTATTATATTCCACCAAAGTTCTTATACTACTCTCAGATCATGGTATCTGAGCTGTGTCCAGTAGGGCATTAAGCATTGGGACTAGCATCTGTCACATGTGGTTCATTCTCTCTCTCATATTGTCCACAGAAGGATAATTGTGTGTGCAGTACAGGATTTTGTTTTGGTAGGATTGGGAGGGGGGTTGATATGTTTTGTTTTTTAATGTACACATTGCTCTGTGTTTATGTTTGACAAGGAAAAGTGAAAGTGCACCTTGCACTTTGAAGGTGGCAAGATTTGGAGTCCTTAGTTCCTGCGACAGTTCATTCCAAAGTCCCTGAGAAAGCACAGTCTCCTGCACAGATGAGCTTTAGCCTGATGATAGGACATCCCATTGTGCCTGAGGAACAGAGCTGTCAACCATGGAGAGTTCCAAACTTTTTCTGTTCAGAAATATTGACGTTTTGGTTTGGCTTGGTGAACTGAATCATGTTTCATTTTGGGTCGGCATTGAACTGCATCTGCCTGAGCTTCCACAGTGCCTCATGGGAACTGCACTTCAGGTATCGTAGGCCCCCATTCTGATCTACGGACCAGGCACCCCAGCCAGACTCTCTCTTCAATGATGCACCACAGTCATAGAACTTCCATAACACACTGCAGCAGTTCAGTCAGAGGGGAGACCCTGGTGCATCCCAGGTGATGTAGTCCACCCATAAGCAGTTCCTAATGGCTGTCTCAATTATAGTGAAGGTTGCATTGATCCCTACAGAAGCCCAAAATTGACGTACCCCTCTCCTCTTGGGCCTTTTTTCCTCTTCTGCTGTGCCTCTTACAGGGACAGCATAAAAGTTCACCACAAATTATTAAAGCAGGTGCCTAAAATGAGTCATCTATATTCACATTTAGGCACCCGATTTTCAAAACACCCACAACTCAAGTTGACTTAAGTAGGAGCCACTGGATGCTTAGCACCTCTGAAAATCAGGGGACTTTTATAGGTGCCTAACTTTAGGCAACCCAAGTTTGAAAATGTTATTTTTGGCCTCTCCCAGTCATGTAGGCCTCAACTATTTGTTCACAAAAGTGAGTAAGTTTATTATGAGATTATAAAATGTTGATTACATCTCCACCCTCCTCTAGAGTTCAACTTCATCACTTATTACAATTCAACAATCCTTGTCTGAAAAAGCCTGGATGGGGTCCAGTGAAATTTATGCAGAATTTGAAACTGCCAGAACTTTAATCTGGTTTTCCTAACAGGCTGATGAGGAACAATCATTCTCTTTCATTGACCATCTTGTATTTCTTCCTGCAATATTTGATCTCATTTAAATTTAAGTTTGACAAGAATTGTACTTGGGCAGAAATGATTTAATAATTGGGCTTGTCGTATGGAAGGAACTAAATGCACTGTTACTCTTATATCTCTGAGCAATATAATAACGGAGGAAGACTGATGATCAGATAAGCTCATGGATTTTAAGTATAGTATGTGTCATTATAATCAGGCACAGGGCATTATTTGATAATGGTTCTGTTTCTCCAATGTTCCCAGCTTTAGCTTGGCACAGTAGAGAAAGGGACTGGCAAGGAGCCCATTACAACTACCTGATTCGCAGGGTGAATCTGCACTAATATTGGTTAAAGCAACTTGGAGGCTTCTCTGACTTACACTAACTGGCTATGGTTCCTAAGAAACTACATACCAGCTGGGAATAGCCAGAGCCCAGCACTTTCCAGTCAAGCCTATCCCCATCCTGACAGGCCTCAGCACTGGGGCTGAGTAGGAGAGGTAGAGGGTGGTGCAGAAGCCAGCGCCATATGAGAGCTCTCTCACATCAGGGAACTCTCAGCTAGCGAGATCTGGCAGCTTTCTCTCCCATTGTACCTTGCAGCTAAGAATCTTGCCCAATCGATCCAACCCAAAACACTTTCAGAAATATAGTAAAGTGAAGTCAACGCAATGGCAAAAATCCCATTGATTTAAATGAAGCTAAGATTTCACCCATAGGAATTAGTTCAAACCTGCTCCTTGAATTCTTTGAACCTTTTAATATTCAATGTTGTTTGGGAATGATAAAACTCACTTAAGAAATATTTAAGATAAATAACAGTAATATTACAAACGCAGCTCTCCTCACAGTTTTCTTTTTCAGGCTAAAACAAGGTAGTATCTGAATATTAACAAAAAGCACTTCATTCTGCTAGATAGTTGAACCCATAAATTTAAGTGAAATACCATGTAATGAAGTAGAAGCAAAGTGTGACCCCCTGGAGTTTATATGTCTGTAGACTCTGATTATTACTAGAACATGACAGAAAGACCTTTATGTTCATCTCCCTGAAAAACAAAATGTTGTAAGAAGCAAGTCATATCTTTCTTTTGCAGAAAATGAGAGGCAAGAAGTTAGGAAAAAGTCTCTTTTTTTAAAAGAGAGGGCAGATGATTAAATGACAGCAATGGACTAAAATTGAAAGTATGGTTGATTCCTGGGTTTTGCTCAAACATTTAGATTTTTGTACATTGTACAGATGGGATGAAAGGCAGAAATCACAGGACTTAAATATTAAATAAATAAATAAAAGTCCAAAAACAGCTGTCAAACATTCATTACTGCTGAGGGTAAACATGCCTGTTAGGATAATGCACTTTTGAAGGCTCTTCGAAAATACGCTGGATAGCAGCTAGCAGTAGTTCTATCTTCTTGCTGTGCAACTCATTGGCAACAAGTTAAAGTTCCCAAGACGTGAGCATCATATGGCTGCAGGCTTGGAAATGGAGTATTCTGTTTACATAACAGACAAGAATAAGCATAATGTGTGCAGTGGCGCTGGAACAGTTTTTGGAGTGGGGGTGCTGAGCTGCACCCCTCTTATCCCTGTCCGCGCCCCTCACCGCCCCTCAGAGCTGGGGCCACGAGTAGGGCTGTGGCTCTGGGTGGGGAGGGCTGCGGACAGGGGTAAGGCGGCGGAGGCTGGGGCCAGAGCTAGGGGCGGGTGCAGAGCATGTGGGCTGGCGGCCAGGACCCTGGGGCTGGCATGGAGCCCCTGGGTGTGGGGCCGGCGGCCGGGACCCCATATGCGGGGCCAGCAGCAGAGCCCCCAGGCGCAGGGCTGGCAGCTGGGTGGGACCCTGGGCTGGCAGCAGAGCCCCTGGGGCCGGTGGCTGAGCAGGACCCCTGGCCAGCAGCAGGGCCCCCGGGTGTGGGGCCGGCAGCTGAGTGGGACTCGTGGCCGAGCGGGACCCAGAGCCGGCAGCCGGGCAGGATCCAGGGCCCCCAGTGGGGCTGGCAGCTGGGAACCCGGGTGGCAGGGGTGTGGGGCCAGCAGCTGGGACGCTGGGAAGCAGGGGCCAGGGCCAGCAGCTGGGATGCCGGGCACAAAACCTGGGGGTGCTGCAGCACCCTCCCGCTCCCCTACTTCCTGCACCTATGAATGCGTGTCATAAATGTTGTTTATCATACCCCTGTTTTTGCCTGTTCCAGTATTTGCAGCAAAGCCTGTATTTAGAATGAGAATACCATAAATATTCTGTTAGCTATGGTGAATGGTAAATTTCTAATTTGTAATGGCACTGTCTGGAGAAAGGCTAGATTGGTCAGGAATGGAAAGCTCTGATTAACTGAAATAGAAAGACAATAGGCAGATTCTGATCTCACACTGGATTTACACTGGTGTAACTATTGACTTGAGTGGAATTACTCCTGATTTACAGTAATGCAAGATGATCAAGTGTAGCTTGATGTTTAAAGTAGTAAAGTCAGATTTCCAGGTCTGGTTGCACTACATTTACTTCAAGACCAGAGATGTAAATGCATTTATGCTTCCTTTGCAGCTCTTGCATTCTGGGGCTGGCAATGTTGCCAGTTTGGCCCACAGCATAAGTGAGATTAGCCTCAGACCTACACTGGTTGTCCATGGCCCCAAAGAGGGCATCCAGCAGCCAGGATTAGCCAGAGCATAAACTCTGCAGTCATTGCCTTTCCACAGGCCATTGCCTCTGGGCCTGAGGTTGTAAGAAAGGGTTGCAATGAGCAACTATGGGGGCTCTGCCTCCTGGGGATTCCCCTTTCACAGGGGGAATTTCCAGCTGCCCAAATCGGTTGTCTTCATGGCTCTTTGTGCCACTGGAGCAATTCTGGGTAGCCCCTAGCAGGCTGCACTCCTTACTCACTCCTCCCACTCCAGAAACTTGTTACATGAAGCCATGTTGTGACCCTAAACTGTCTTTGGTTGTCTCTGCACAAGCCTTCATGCCAATGACACGTTAAAAACATTCTTCAACATTGTTCACCTACCAGGGGATAAATTTTACCTCTAATCCAAATAGCCGCTTGACAGACTGAGAACTTCACACATTTTCCATGAAATTACACTTTGCCATAGATTACCGTAATTAGCGCCTGGGCAAGATATTTATTTCTGCCCAAGGTGCTCTATATCATGGGGGGATACAGAATAAGATGAAAAGTATGGAAAATAATTTACATAGACTACATAAAACAGGGTATGAAAAATGCTTAATTTCACTGAAACACTAGGAGAATTTGGTTTTATACCCAATGTTCCCCAAAACATGTGAGGTGACTGCAACCATTACCAGGGGTAGTGTAAGCTGGGATAAAAATTATTCAAATGTACTTCATCTGTCTCCAACTCCCTTCAACTAAAACATTTGGTGTGTGTGTAAAATATGAAATTGTAAGGCAAAATTATTTCCTTGAATATTGCCGTTAATACAAAACCTTTATACTGAAACATAAAATTACATGGTCCTTTAAAAACATATGGTCTAGTGCAAAGCCCAGTGAAGTCAATGGGAGTCTTTCCATTGACTTCCTTGTCTTTAGAAGTCCCTATATGTATCAATCCTGCAACTAGATCCTTGTGGGTGGACCCTCGTGCCCATGCTGGGTCCCAAATTCCTCTGTATGAGGGCTATGTTCTCCGGCCCAAAGTTCATTGCAGGATCAGGGCCTGAGATAGACAAGACAAACACAAGTCATAGGATAACATTTTAGTGAGGGGAGAGAGGAGACGAGGAGAAGATTATTGGAAAAATTTGGTTTTAAGAACAAGAGAGATGGGTGGATCTGAAGTGTGAGATTGTTCCAGCCAAACAGAATGGACCGCAGAGTAGAAAGCATCAAGTGAAAGGTGTGAAAAAGACATAAAGGGAAAAACACTAGCTAACTGGGAGAACAAGTGAAACTCCCATTAAAATCTAGAGCCACAAATCCACATCTGAAGTCAGACTCTGATCCTTAGAAAAAATTTGGGGTGAAATCCTGGCTCTATTGAAGTCAATGGAAAAACTCACAATGAAGTCAGTTGGGCCAGGATTTCATCCCTAGGTGTGCATTATGCCCAGATCAACAGCCTTACATCCTCATTGGTGTAATGTATCTTTATGTCTATAACTGCACTACTGGTGGTCCTCAAAATGATGTTTGTACACCATAGGATTTTGACTGCTGCTGATGAATAAACCTAGTAGATGTATAGTGACAATCGGTGCCATCGGCTGAAGAATAGTAATGCAGAATTCTGGCATGGAAGTGCTCTATCTGTGGCACCTGCAGTGAATGAATTGACTTAAATGGAACTAAGGGAGTGGAACACTAAAATAAATATAAAGTACAAATGGAAATGGTTAGTTAGTCTATTTTTTCTTTGGTGTGTAACTTTTATATAGCCCAAAGGCAGATTCCATATACCTTCAGGAAGAACATCAGTTTGCCATATTTGTTTCTTTTTACTACTACATAATTTAAAACAAATAAAAATGTTGACAAAATACCAAGATTTTCAAGGAATAATTTACTGCATGAATGATATTTTAATTCACTAATAAGATACACCAGGGTTTGAAATATTGGACAATTATTCACACAGATACGCTGTGTTAGTCACAACACCTGAGCATGAGTTATTGCACAGCAATGTAAGCCTTAATAGCTCTAATTGCAATTATAACTTCATTTGTATGTCAGGTGGGTTTGTGAGGTGATTTTAAGGGGACTACTTGAAGGGCAATTTACTATTCAGTGTGAGTGAAGAGAGCAGAATCAGTCCCTCTGTGAATTGAAAAACAAATTTGTTTTAAACAATAAATCTGGTGTTCTTAAATACAGCTGGTGGCTTCACAGGGGCTATAAAAAGACTGAGAAGGACTATCAAGACAGAGGAAATGGCTTGAAATTAAGTTGGACTTTCACACATAGAATTAAATCCCAAAGGCCCCTAAAGCAAGGTACTCAAGCACATCTAACTTTAGGTATATGAGTAGTTTCTCTGAAGCCTGTGAGACTATTCATGTGCTTATAGTTAGGTGCATACCAAACTATCTCATTGAATCAGGGCCAAAGTCCTCATTTATTTCCTAGCCAGTCAAGCATCCCCCTGATGTAAAGGGCTGGGTAAGGGTTAAGTTTCATGCTAGATTCTAGAGCTATAGTTATTTCAATCTGATCAATATTTACCACTGTTAATAATGGTTTAATATTTATCACATTTCATTTTCAAGCTCTGCAAACATTATTTCATCTCAATGGCCCTGTGAGGAAGGTTAGCCAATAGTACTATCCCAGCTTTACAGATGGGGAAGTCAAAGCATGAGCAAGTCAACTGACTTGCCCATGTCTATAGGGTAAATCATTTTCAAAACTGGGAGTATAACTCAGGAGTTCCTGTCTCCTCATCCTGTGTTAATTCCATAATTCATACCCAACCTTCCTAGTTGTTTCTCAGAGAGCTTCCCTGACACTGTGTCTTTAAAACTTTTTAAAGTGCCTTCAGACACTTGCATGAAGTATAATCTAAGTGTTTGAGAAACATTGAAATGGCATCAAAATATCCTCTGATTTCTGAGACTTCTACTGCAATAATGGGAAAACTATGCAGCTAAATCATGCTAGAGAGACTACACCTGTAACAAACGTGTTTATCATGCATGGATATTAATATGGTAAAACTGCTATAAATATGGAAACATTCATTCTGCCAGAGAAATATCACATTGGAAATAAAGGAAACATTCCAGGAGACATTACACAAACAGTGCAAAAGTTTCTTTTATTTCTTCAGGCAAAAATCTACCATTTCTCCAATAGGTAACGTCATGAAAATTCATATTTTGCTCTAAGTGAAATTTAATAATTTCTGAATGCATAACCTGTCCTTGTTGACAGACGTGGTGAAATAGTGTTCTTGAGGCCCAAATTACATAAAACTTCTATTCAACATTTCAGAATTTGCAAGAATTTTCCATATTTTGTCATTTCGCAAGACATTGTCACAGTGGTTTAGATGGCGCCTGTAATTCAAAAGCAATGTTAAAAGTGCCTTATTTTTAATCATTTAAACCATCACTATCTTTTCTCCGCACTGTATTTAGAATGGAAAATGCAAGAGCAACAGGCTTCTTCTGTCTCATGTAGCATGAAAATGGAACTGCAACACCTATGGACTAAGCATCACATCGTGATCAGAGGAGTAACTTCTCACTATGCTGTAGGAGACTAAAACCGATGTGGTAATCAGGGAGTTCCTTAATTTCTTCAGATCCTCATCATTCCTATTTCAGGTGTTCAGATAAGCAGTTAATCTGCTGGAAAGATTGAAAATGAACTAGCAGTGATTATTCATTCTAAATTGGGTCTCAGGCTAAAGGTTTATGTGGAGAGGCAGTTCTTGAAAAATTCCCTCCCTGTTTTAAGATGGTGGGTTTTTTATATTATATCTTTAATAAATAAACTCTAGTTTTGCCATTAACAAAACAAATGGCCAGAAATATACATCTGTATCATACCCTCCCATAGTAAATGGGGACTGACAGCTCAGAAAACTCCTCATTGGCCTGGTCTAAATGGCAATGATTTCCTGTGTCTGAGTATGGCTCTCAAGGACAGACACTTGACCAATTAGTTTTTCAATCACAATGAGCTGGCATGAAGCTGACCACTGTTTGTCCTGGTCTACGTCGACCACTAAACTTCACTTGGCATCATCAGCTATGTTGATTTTTGACAACTCTGTTCAGACACAGTAGCACTTTGTAATGTAGGCCTTCAAGGTTCCTCAAAAGGGTTTCCAACTTTCTCCTTGGGTCAGGGAGTGTTCAGTGGATCAAGGGAGGTAGGACTGTTCATCCTGCAGTTGCCATCAATCCGCAGGGAAAGGAGGCATTAATCCTGAAAAGGGAAGCATCCCTCCTCCTGATGGAAACATAACTTCCCTTAATAGGTGCTATTGGCACTCTATCACCACTAGGGGGTAGTATGGGGCAATAGGCCCCTCCCCAACTGGTGTGGAGTTGGTGCTAATGCTGCCAGGAACAACACTAACTACACATGGATATCCATTGGGCTTGGCTGCTTCCTGGCCCCACTCTGTCCCATAGATCCCTGATCCTATGGAGTAGAGGAAGTTGGGAAATATACAGTAAAAGATTCTCATCTCCTGCATTCCCTGTCTCATTGTCCACTCAACTTCTGCTCCCTTCTGCCTGCACTGATGGAGGTGAGCATCAGGCTCTTCATTATTAATGCCAATAAAGCATTATGCAATGGTAGTTCCAATGCAGGAGACATACATTTTAGGTTTATACAGTGTGCGTTATTTGTAAATAGACTGGAAGAAATGCAGTGCATAGATCGGGGTTTTGGAGTATTCTGACTATTTAAATCAATGCAACATAATTTACAGGAACTCATTACCTGAATCATTTTTGTCATCTCAGTTCTTCTGAGTAAGAACTGGAAAAACAACAGGAGAAAAAAGAACTCACACGTTTTTTCCATATTTATTTGACTATAATGAATTTGAACCTCTTTAATCTTTACAGCTCTGTAATAACCAGCAAATGACCCTGCTGCAGAATAACGGCTCCGTAATAAGGAGAACATTCTGTGACTTTCTCAGGTCACATCGTCTAAAGATTATTTTATTTCTACAGTTCAGTCCAAAGTTACATCTTCAATCCTGGTGTCAGATACATATGCAGGCTTTGTGTTTGTGCAGATACAATTATAGATCTCTGCCTAGTGTAGCTGAACCCTGGCAAATGAGGCCACAAGGTGGCTCGGATCTGTGATTATTTGTTCTCTGCACCATTGATTAGAGATAATCACCATTAATTGGAGAGGGATCTGCCATCTTGTATTCAGATGCAGCTTGCTACAAAGGAGGCACAAACACTGGGCTCTCCCCTGAGATTGTACATTTGTTCTTCCTTGGTCTGTAGTTGACTCTTATTAGGAAATCAAGGCAATTTTCAGTGAAAACGAATAAACTAGATGTATTAAGCAAAATACAAAAAAATATGATATGAGGCCACACACCTGTGAGCAGTGTTTCTGGGGTTTGAATGTATTGACAATAAGAAAACATAAAGCCTCATCCAAGCTTCCTTTATAATCTGCTGCTAATAGAGTTCTTAGGTCAGGTCTATCCATCCTCCAAAACCTTCAAAAGACAAGCCTGGGAGCTATTTAAAACCCATGTTCAGTGTTTATATCAACCAAACCCAGATACTTCCTGCATTAATGATCTTGGAATTTTGGCAACATACATCACGTGCTAAGAAAGGCATTAGGGACAGGCTGGGTTGAAGCTGAGATGTTGGAAATATCAACTATGTAACACACTGCCCATGTGATCACGTCTCCTTTAGTTGTGTTGGCCAGACACTAGAATATTGTTACTTTCTCACAGCTAAACAAGTTCTCCTGTAGCTCCAGAGTTAGAGAGCCGTGGTTTTGGTATTGAAGGCTCTGATATTACAGGAATGAAGACCATGCAGCTATCTGGATAGAAAACAAAGAGGGAGATCGGTATCCCTGTGTTATGTTTTAAGAGCAATAAAGCTTTTAAATATTAAAAAGTTATTTATGTTGTGGAATTGTATTTCGGATGGTTGTTGCTACAATGATCCCAATGAAACTGAAGCAGAGGAATAGTCTGATCTGTAAAAAGGTCTTTATTTTGGCAATTTGAGTAATCAGATCCCGGACTGACATTTTAATGAGAAATAAGTAAATAAGAGGGTCTCATGGGCATGTGGCTGTAGAAACATGAGAGCGATTATTTTTTAGAACAGCTGATGCAGTTTATATTTCTAAACACTCAATCTCAAATGTTCAGATACCATCCAGAGTTTGTCATGGGAGGAAAAAAGAATGGTTGAGCCCTACTTTGCTACAGCAGCTCAAGGCAAAAGAGACAGCTGATGCTACTCCCAATTCCTTGCACATGGAATGTCTTTGTCAAACAGGGCTGCAGCATCAGTTGGAAGGCCATCCCCTGCAGCCTTTATGCTGCTGACAGGTGTTGTGGGGCAGGGCTAGCTTCAGCCCCTGTACCCACGTGGAGAATTAACCCCTTCCCGCACCCATGCAGTGTGGAGTTTATTCAATCAAAGATATAGGCATGGAATCCATGAAACATAAACATCAAAATGATGATCAATAATGTAGTATAGTAGAGATAGAGAGTTGGGAGCACTGGCCTGGTGAAATATCTGAGGCCTGAACCAGAGGCTGTGAACCAAAGTCAGGCCAGGTATTAAAGCCGATGCTTACAAATTCACTGTCCAGTACACGAATTTGGCAAAGTTGTTGCCAGTGTACTAGGCACTGGATATTTATATAAATATATGCCAGCTAGTACAGATACATCCCAATCTAGCACAAGATAAGATGGTTTGACCAAACAATGAATTGGGATGTTTTGTCTAAGATATCAGGAACAAGGAGAGGTAACAAACAGATGTCATAAAATATGTGAGATGGTATGTAGGTTGTGTATATTAGTTATTTGTTTTCGTCTATAAATGTAGGGCTACTTTGCTTTAATTCTTTGTTCGGCTGAGGGGGCAGTGGAGAGTCCCGTCACTGACTGAGCTGTTCCTTCCCACAGAGCACTCAGGTGTTAGCATACCTATAAACATGGAGCCAGGATGCTAGGACCGTGTCTTGACAGCCATAAACCTGGCTGAGTGCTTTTGTCCCTGAACCATGCCTGTGGTCTTTCTTTATGAGTAACGTCAAAGTCTGCTGAACTAACAGGCTGCACTACCTCCTAATAACATTGAAGCTTCCAGGACAGAAGCCCTGAGCAGCCTAAGCAGCACTACCCAGGCAACAACATTTCAGCTGAACCAGCTATCTGCGCAGAGCTGGGAAAGCACACTGAAAGAACTCACAAACATGCAAGCCAACTGACAACATGTATCACTTAAAAAGGATTGGGGGAAAAAAAGGTTCACCGAGTGGTGGCTGTTGTGTCCAGATGTGATTCCTCCCAAGTAGAAGTCAGGTCGTGTTCATGCTTTTACGATAATATGCAGCCTCCAGCCACCTTATCCATACCCTCTCTCTATCCAACACCACCCACTTTCACGCTGTGCTGGCTAATTGTAGGCCTCACAATTGAGCAGAGGCTACCATCACAATTCCTTTCCAGGTGGACTTTCTATCAGCAAGGGCCCTATATTCTGGGCTGCCCTGACAGCGGCCTCCATAACTCAGGGTTGAATCAAGACCTTTTCCTGTGGTCATTCCAGTCAGAAACAGCATCTTTTACCCAGGCAACCCCTAAATATTTATACCCCTAAATATTTAGAAAGAATTTCCAGCAATATAGAGACTGTTTTTTACCTGGACCTATATAAATAGGCAACAAAATGAGATGGTCATACTGATAATTTACTGTACCTTAATACTGTACCTTAATACTAAAAACGTTCTTTTTAAATATCATGAAAGACCACATTGTACTGGCAAAAATCTATCAGAAATTATCAGAGGCAATTGAAGGATATGCTCTAGCTCCACAGGAGGGAAAAGGTATTGTACTGTTGATTCACAGTTTGTCAGTTGAAGGAATCCATTTGCAGTATATATGAGCTTGGTAATACATTCTTACACTTTATGCATAAACTTCAGGGTTAAAAAATGAGCACATTGCATGTGTTGCCAGAGTAAATTAGTGCCAGTATATTTGAAGCATTATATTTTCAAATGTTCCCAATATTTTCTCCGGAGAGCTCTAAATGGGGAAAAAATAGATAAGGTGAAAACATCTGCTTAAAAAATCCTTAATTTCTTAAAACGTCTCTCTGAAGGCAAAGAATTTTTTCCAAAAACACTCATATTAATTTAAATAGAGAATTAATGCTCAGTTGATATAGGCTGAAATAGTTGTATTTAACATTCTTTATGAATAGCCATTGTCTGAAAGGTATAATAGTGTTCCAGAAAGCAAATAAAGTCTATAATTGCCTAATCCTGCAAGGAACTGGGAACTTCCCAAGAGATGTTGAGTGACTTCAAATCTCATTAATATCTCTGGGATTTGAATGCACTCAGAACTTTGCAGTTTTCACCCTTACAGGATATTAGTGGGTGCACGTACCTGTCTATGAACGTTCAGCTCTGCCTAGATAAATATATGTTAATTCTTTGGAAATCGTTATAATTTATGTTTATATGCATGTACAACAGATTAAAGCCAGAAATAAGAACAGGCACTTAATGTCAACAACCGGGATTCAAAATACACACTTCTCTGCTGTAAACAGCAGTTCATGAGTTAGCTGTTCAGCTCCAGTGAGCTCAAAAATTTATTTGCTGCAGATTTCTCTGCCAAGAGAGTGGACTTGCAATCTGTGAGTGATTATGGTTCCAAGCTGCGTTCACAGACCCAGTAACACACTTAAGCACATGCTTAACTTTAAGCACATGAATAGTCCCATGGAAGTCAAATCTTATTGAAGCAATATAAGTAGTCGCATTGAAGCCAATGGGATTACTCGTGTACTTAAATGTAAAGTGCTTTGTTGGATGGAGGGCATATAGATAGACAGTTTAAAGAAATGATTTTATAAGTGATGCTCTGCCCACCACCCTTGCATCTTATTCTATGCAGGTGGATCCCTGTATGTACATGGAGCCCCATTGACCTTACTGGGGGTCCATGCAGTTAAAGTGGTCCACCCGTATTGAAGAATTTCCAAGATCGGTCTAATATTTCAAACTATATTATACACACCACAGAATTCCTTTCAAAGGGCAATATTAATTGTTTTTATTTATTAGCTATTTTTCCTGTTCTCATTTTGTGCTTTATTTTATTGTAGGCAACATCTGCAACTGTTTCTTGATGTGTGCAGTGGAAACACCTTTCATTTGAATGAGCACATAGAACTCATCATGCTAAAAGAAATGCTATGTCTAGAGAATTCACTTTTAAGGCTTTACCTAGAAGGCGCCGGGACCCTCATCTGTCACTGTAGGGTGTTGTGGGTGGTCAAGAGCTCTCAGGATGTTCACAGCTCCTTGGAGGATTGGGCCTACTTATATGGCTGATACTGCGGGAGGGACACTGTCTTAATTTGGCACAACATGAAAGGATTCTAGTCAGCACAGGCTAGAGGAACAAGACCATAGAGAAGGAATATACTTTCCCACTACCCGATTATGCTACTCCATAGATCCCAGAAACCTGAACAACAAGTCAGTTCTTACTGAACAAACAGTTCAAACTGCCTTCCCACTTAAGTCCCTTAATCCTGAAGGACTAAAGGTAGGGAAAAAGGGGTAAGAATAAATGGTCAATTTTCACAGTGGAGAGAGGTAAATAGCAGGGTCCACCAAGGATCTGTACTGGAGCAAATGCTGTTCAATACAGTCATAAATGATCTGGAAAAAGGGGTTAACAGTGAGGTGGCAACGTTTGCAGACAATACAAAATTACTCAAGATAGTTAAGTCCAAAGCTGAATGAGAAGAGTTTCAAAAGGAGCTCACAAAACTTGGTGACTGGGCAACAAAATGGCAGGTGAAATTTAATAATGCACATTGGAAAATGTAATCCAACTCTACATACAAAATGATGGGGTCTAAATTAGCTGTCCACTCAAGAAAGAGATCTTGGAATCATTATGGACAGTTCTCTAAAAATATCTGCTCAGTGCGCAGGGGCAGTCTAAAAATAATGTTAGGAACCATTAGGAAGGGGATTGGAAATAAGGCAGAAAATATCATAATGCCACTATAAAAATCCATGATACTCCCACATCTTGAATACTGTTTGAAGTTCTGGTAGCCCAAGGGCAACAAAAATGATTAGGGCTATGAAACAGCTTCTATATGAGAAGAGATTAAAAAGATTGGGACTGTTCAGCTTGGCAAAGAGATGATATGATAGAGGTCTATAAAATCAATGTGTGGAGAAAGTGAATAACAGAGTGTTATTTACCCCCTTTACATAACACAAGAATCAGAGGTCATGCAATGAAATTAATAGGCAGCGGGTTTAAAACAAACATAGAGAAGTACTTCTTCACGCAATACACTCTGAACTCATTGTCAGGTCATATTGTGACGGCCGAAAGTATAACTGGGTTTAAAAAGAATTAGATAAATTTATGGAGGATAGGCCCATCAATGGTTGTTAGCCAAGATGGTCAGGAATGCAACCCCATATTCTGGATGTTCCTAAACCTCTGACTGCCAGAATCTGGGACTGGATAATGGGGATGGATCACTTGATAGATTGCCCAGTCACTGTTGGAATACAGGATAGCAGGCTAGAGTTAGAGGGTGATTAGTGGGTGGGAATTTAAGCACTGGCAACAGAGAATCCCTAAAAACTGATACAATTAGTCACTAGAAATGGGCTCAGACTCCTTCATATGGAGTACATTTAATTTGGCTCCACATCTCCTAGCTTTTCCTTTTCCCTCTACCCTGCCCTTTAAGGTCTGAAGGAGATTTTAGAAGACTATAGGCTGTGATGTAGCTAATGACTGATACTTTCCTGTAATCATCTATTGTTGTATATTGCTATACCCTGGTTTCTTAGATACTACCATATGGTCACTGACAATTTTCTATCCAATATACGGTATTGTGATGCTGCTAAAAAATCCATATCCTAAGTTCGGCAAGTTCCTTTGGTGACTCTCTTTTTTAATTTTATTTGATCTAGTTTCAAATGTTTATAGGATACTAGGCCAAGGTATATGGTACAAGAAGTTTGTCAGTGGTGCACAGTCCATCACTCCACAGGAGCAATACCTTGTATATAAGCTTGGCAGAATTAACTTTTTATATTTTTTATAATTTTACCTAATTATATCAAAGTTTATTTTTAAGCATTTTTTTCTATTTGTATTGAGTTAAATTTTCAGTTGTGGGAAATCACAGGGGTGGTGGTCAGACAATAATTATTTAATGACAGTTTCAAAAAGTTAAAGCTTTATAACCATTAAAACACAAATTGTCAACATCATATGTTAAAATATACAATGTAAATAGCCTTAAATCAAACTCTAATAAGTTTTCAAGCAGCATTTTCCTTACTTTGCCTATCTATACACATGTTCATTATCCAATAAGAATTCAGGATCCATTGAGCTTTCAAATGGATGTTATAGTGGCAAAGTTCCTCTATTCCTGTGAGAACAGAATGTGCTGCTGCTTGTAATGATTTCTAGCTAAGAGATGATGTGTGTCCCTCTGCACATAATATTTTGTAAATAAATGCACTAGAACAATGTAAAGGTCTTTTTTTTTAATTGTAACATTTAATAAATATTTTGAACATTATCTCAAGAAGCAAGGTTTCATTCTTTTGACTGGCTTGTTTGAGGCACTCAACTTTAATAATACTATTATAGTAATGACAAAATCCAAGTTGGCACACAGGTTACTTATCCATAATTTACCTGAAGAAATCTAGTTTGGTGAACAGAAATGGAGTCGCATCCAGGTGACAAACTTGTCTTTTACAGTGATTTTTTATCACTTACTGTTCCAAGAGTTACATTGATTTTGTTGGCCGTAGCAAACAGTGCAGGAAAGTAAGGCTTGGAGTATGAGTAATTCCTCAAAAATAGATGTGTCATTTCCAGGGAGAGAACAGAATCTGTACGATCTAAAATGCTGAAGGCAGTCTGGAATGTTGGAAATCCTCAAACAAAATCCTTCCAGCTGTTTGCTAACCGCTTCTTGTAAAATAATTATGAAAGCATTTTCAATCTGGAATTTAACTCTGAAGAATCCTATCTTCAGGAACAAAACCGCATTTTAGGATCAGAAAATATTAAATGTCTGAAGTTTGGTGGTATCTTAGAAACTCAAGCACATCCACATGATTACAGGTGAAATGGAGAAAACCCGGAATACAGGTTGACTGCTTAGATCTTTTATTTTGGCATGTACGGTTAGTTGTATATCTGTGTGTTTAATACAAAAGTGTTTCTTGGTAAGATGCCATCTGCTTGGAACAGTTTGAGTAAGTGTAACCCACACACCTCCTGGGTGTGGTGTTCTGTCCCATCTAGTGGCACCGAGACCACTTAGAGAGAGAGCTAAAGGAGTCTCCTCTATAGCTTTGGCTAAGAGTCAGTTGGCTTTTAGCTCATTCAGTAGAGGCTCATGCACTAAGCTCCAGAGGTCCCCGGTTCAATCCCACCCACTGACGACCGGGGGTCTGTTGACGTTACATAAGCACAAAAGAATCCAAGAGTTTTTGAAACCAACCAATGAAATGTTGGATTTCAGTGTTCAGTCAGGGCTATAATCATTTTCTCACTATTGTCCAAACACATCTAGTTTAGAGGCATTTGAATATGCTGCTAAATGACTGGATGAGTTGGTGAAGCACTGAACCCATTGAGGTTTGTCAATTACATACCGAAAGCTCCTGTTGTCTTCAATGAGGCTTTCAGGTGAACAAAGAATTAGCCCTCAGACCATGGGTAGCTCCCAACCATATACAGAAATAGGAGGAGATGCATTTAAAGGTTGTGGACGCAAGGATAGGTGAGAGTGCAGTGAGGACGTGTATTTTTTTAAACATGGTAGTAGGAAACCAGCTGGAGAAGGTTCTAGGGCGAATCTCTAGCGTGTAGCATGAAGAGAGGCAGAACTAGAGCAATAGTCGAGAATAATATTTTCTATCATCTCCGTTTGGCTAGGAGTCTCCTTTCCATTCTGGCAGATGAAGACCTCCCCTCAATTATTCATGTCTTCATCACTTTTCTGCCAGAATACTGCAATGCAATATACCTGGTCATGAAACCTTTAGCGCTTGAAAACTCCAACTAGTAAAAATGCTGTAGTGCGTCTTCTCAGCAACACGGAGTACTGTGAGCACATCAGACCTATGCTTTCCATATAATTTTCAGTTAAGTTCAAAGTCTTGCTCCTTATCTTCAAAGCATTTCATCACCTGGGCACAGGATACCTAAAAGATTGTTTAATGCTCTGGGATGAAGATCGTGGTCGATAGCTACACTCCTCTGGCACAATGGAACGCTCAATAATAAGAATAAACCTTGTCTGTGCATTTCTTTGACTTTGCTTTTGTAATATAAACACATAACAACAGGTATATTTTTTTAAAAACAACAACAAAGACACTCCATTGCACATGCTTCTCCCTCTGCTAAGCCACTGCAACCATGGGAAATTAATTTCTGCTTAATATCCCTAAATGATTAAATTAATCCCCTTGGCACCACTTCTCAAAAATGAACCCACAGGGCGCTGTTTTTTGTACTCCATTTCTTGTCTCATAATTATATCTACGTAACCAGATTCAACATGTTGTGGTATCTTCTTAGCTCTGGAGACAATAGATATTTGTCCAAAAAAGTCTCCATTTTTATAGTAGGAACAATAAAATTGATTTTTATTGCATTTGCCAATGGAATATCCCACAGGGTCACACTGACTATTGCAGAACCTTTTTTTAAAAAAAGTCTGACATTTCACATATAAGAATCACATAAAATATCAATCCCACCCTACTATAATCTTTCACCATGTTATTTTTATGTAATTTGTTAAATTTTAGACAGGATTACAATACCCAGAAAATGATAATTTCACAATTAATCAAACTCTCTCAAATCTGTTTTGTAACATGTAGAAAGACATTGGTCACACTGGGGTAAATGATCATGACTCCCTTGAATTCGCTGTAGCTATGCCATTCAATACCAGCAGAAGATCTGGGGAAATGGGCATAAATGAGGATGGAATTTGGCCATGTATCTTTTAAAGAGGGTTCTAGTAGTTAGTGTAGAGGACTGGGAGGTAGTAACTCCACAGTTCCAATGCTGCCTCGGCAGATTTGAGGGTGCAAATCACTTTACCTCTATGCCTCTCTATCTCGGGGTACAAAATTTGGGTGATAACAGTTATGTTTTGCTTGTGACCACAATACAAATATTTATTGAATAATACCAATCCGTGCTTATCTACCTAACATGGGTGCTGTGAGGAGGATCATTTAGTTAATGTATTTAAGTCATGAAGAAAATTAATGTATTCCCTGCTCAAGGATTTTACAACTTTTCAGTTTTATAATCATCCCAATGTCTAAGTGTCCTGTGGAAATTACTGAGATGTTGCCATTTGACAAGGAAAAAGTGAGAAGACTGTTCTCCAAACTGTTCGTTATTGAGGGTAGCAGTTCTCAAACTTTAGGGTTCTTCAGCAGTCAAACATGAAATTTTATTTAAATATTGTTGTTTTAAGTTCTTCTATACAATCCCCTCTTAAGTTTTGATGAAAACCACAAACAAAACTGTATACACTATATAAACAAGATTTGTCAGGTTTGAAAATAAAAGTTAAAATTTACAATTCACTTTAGCCCTCACTGAATGTATACATGAATCTTGATAATTCATCTGATATTAGTTTGTCAATGTTATAATACACTGGGAATAACTTTGCTGTTTCACTCAATATGTTGTGCAGATAAATTAATCTCAATTGTAATGAAGTTTAACTCAATCAGTGATAGAGAGTGACACTAGCAAAAGAAGTGAACTACATTAGATTGTTGTGGTACAGTAAACTGTCTGGATTGCTTACCAGTGGTCACCAGTTTTGAGAAAGGAAACACTGATTTTTTCATTATACTGATCTTACCTATGTAACACTGGTGCAGTAAAACAGCACAAGCTAATTCCTGTATTGTTAATGTATGTAGAACAATCTGAGCATGAGAAGTGCTATAGAAGTGTTGTGTTACTATTCACATTTTCAAAAGCATTCACTCAGGAGAAGTGTATTAAGTAGGGGAAAACGTTTTGACTGATGTGCAAACAATGATGTTTCACTTCATAGTTTCTAGCTTTCACAAAGATTGGCACTTGATTAAGTTCAAGGTATGACATGTCAATTGCAGCTACTCAAGCAAAAAAAGTCACCATCTGCTTTCACAAAACACAGGTACTTATTGTATGAGTTTTGTAAGGGAAAAAAAAGATGATCGTTTCCGATATATATAAAAATATCTTTTAAGATATATGAATAGACTACTTTCCTGTTAAAGATGTTTGATTTTGGTGTCCAATGAGGTAATATTGGCTTTGTGAATATTACAATATTTAAGGTATCCAAAATGAACTTCTGATTGCAGTTATTAGTATTTATTATTTGTGTTACAGTAATGCCTAGATCAGTGCCCTGTGATAGCCAGTGTACAGAAACAAAGTAAGAGAAACTTACTGCCCCAAAGAGATTACAATCTAAATAGACACGATAAAGGAAGGGTGGGGAAAAGTAAATATTATTACCTCATTTGACAGATGGGAAACTCAGGCACAGAGAGATGGAGTGACTTTCTAAAGACCATACAGGAAGTCTGTGGCAGAAGTAGGAACTGATCCCCAGTCCAGTGTTCCAAGTCCACTGTCTGAACCACAAGATCATCTCTCCACTTTGCATAAGGAGTAGTGGGTGTGTCTCAAGGTGAGACTGAAACACCTGCCTTGTCTTCACTGCTTAAACACATGCATTTTTACCTCAAGGTAACAGTCATGTCTCTTACAATGAAAGTGAGATGGTGGCATGGTCGTCATTGCTAAAAAAGATATATTTTTTATATTGAGGCAACTAACACACATGAGCTATGCTTAGTCAAAAACACATTGAAGACCAGGCACATTAGTTCTACCTGAAGTAAACTATAAGGTAAACATCCCTATCCCCTCTCCACGTATTGACCTTGGTGAATTAATAGTAGAAATAAAGTGCCTGGTCCTCACTGTGTTTTTACTTCTGCGTAGCTCATGTGCATGAATTACCCTGAGGTAAAAAAATGCACCTTTTTTTAGCAGTGAAGACAAAGCAACCATCTCACTTGGGTTATAAGAGACAGAAAAATAGATTTCCTGTGTGATCCTGATACCTCATAGGAGATTATGACGATATTCAACAGTGTTAAAAAAAAAACCAACAATCCGCAAGAACCAAAGTCCCAAAACAAACTCATTTACTCACATCTCTAGACCCACATTCTTTTTTCTCTGAGGCTAGACTTCTTTCATGTGAAGCTTTTGAAATCCAATCTAGGACTTGTGAATATAAATTGAAGTGTTTTGTAATACATATGGACTTTGGAAGTTTCATGGATCAAAATGATAACCCCTAATTGTCTGATCAAAGAAAACAGATATATGCAATGGCCTCAAGATTACACTGACTGCAATGAGAGGGAAGTCTCACAATTATTCTGGTGGAAATACTTCTGTTTTCTGATGAAGGTTCATCTCTAATTAGTGTGCCATCCCCCATTAAATATAAAAGCCTTTTCTTTTTTTCTTTTTATGTGAAGGTTGAAATGTTTCTTTAGAACTGAACAAAAAGACATGAATTTAGTAATAGAATTAGAAGACGACAATATGCTCATCTGAATAAACAATTATACAATGTTGCACTTTTATAGTGCCTTTCATCCAAGGACTTCAAAAACCTTAATAGCTATTCATCAATTAAGTTTTGCCACATCTCCATAATGGCAGACAAAGTATGCATGTAAAATGGGGGAACAAAGAGGCAATGAAGTTAAAGACCAAGATGCTTTGAACACTACAGCTGGTTGGATGTTTTTCATTAATATGTCTTTTTGATGGAAAATGTCTTTTAGATTAAATGGAAACTTACACACAAACACACAAAAGGTTTTCATCCAAAAAATTGTAGGTAAACTAAAATATCTACAAAACCACACTTTTAAATCAATTTTTCATGGGAAAAAATAATTTCTACTCAACACGTCATAGGATGGGCACTTTAAGGGATATTCTGATAACGTTACTGAGGTTGAATAATTGGGAGCAGATTTTCTTCAAGTCAATGGAGCTATGACAATTTACATGAACTGAACATCTGCCTATAGCATCTAATTCACTTTGGAAATTAATTAAACTAAACTGAATTAAGGCCACTTGAATTCTGAATGAGGGTGTTCACACAGGGGTTTAATGTGGTTTAACTAATCCACTTCAAATTCACACATTTAGTTAATTGTTATTAATTTTCCTGAGTGCCCCTGTGTAGACAAGCCCTAACACTCTGACTAGTCCAGATCATGGAGTTAGATATTTGATCAGCCTGACTGAAGGTATTCAGAATCTGGTGCAAAGTGACTTTCTTGAAGTGACTCCCACCAAGTCACTGGCAGTGCTGGGAATGGAATCCAGAATGCCTGATTTTCATTACTGTGCTCAAACCACTGTACTGTATGTATGTGACGGGTTGGATCACAGGAACCCACTTTAGAGCTGCCAGCTGATGTGCAAAGGCTACTTCTGTTTCTGTTCTCCCTGCCAGCTCGGTGGCTCCAGCTCCCTGTCTTGGTGAAGCCAGACACACCCGTCTCTCCAGCACAGACCCAGGGTCTGAATCACCTGCCCCAAAGCTGCAGGTTTACCTGAAATTAGCTCACAGAAGTGTGCTTGCCCTTAGCACTCAGATGCCCAATTCCCAATGGGGTCTAAACCCAAATAAATCCGTTTTACCCTGTATAAGGCTTATACAGGGTAAACTCATAAATTGTTCGCCCTCTATAACACTGATAGAGAGATATGCACAGCTGTTTGCTCCCCCAGGTATTAATACATACTCTGAGTTAATTAATAAGTAAAAAGTGATTTTATTTAAATACAGAAAGTAGGATTTAAGTGATTCCAAGTAGTAACAGACAGAATAAAGTAAGTTACCCAGCAAAATAAAATAAAATGCGCAAATCTATGTCTAATCAAACTGAATACAGATAATCTCACCCTCAGAGATGCTTCAGTAAGTTTTTTCTCAGACTGGACACCTTCCAGGCCTGGGCACAATTCTTTCCCCTGGTACAGCTCTTGTTCCAGCTCAGGTGATAGCTAGGGGATTCTTCATGATGGCTCCTCTCCCCCTCTGTTCTCTTCCACCCCTTTATATATCTTTTGCATAAGGCGGGAATCCTTTGTCCCTCTGGGTTCCCCCACCCCTCACTGGAAAAGCACCAGGTTAAAGATGGATTCCAGTTCAGGTGACATGATCACATGTCACTGCAAGGCTTCATTACTCACTTGCCAGCACACACATATACAGGAAGACTCACAGGTAAATACAGCCATCTGCAGACAATGGCTCTGGTTAATGGGAGTCATCAAGATTCCAAACCACCATTAATGGCCCACACTTTGCATAATTACAATAGGCCCTCAGAGTTATATTTTATATTTCTAGTTTTAGATACAAGAGTGGTACATTTATACAAATAGGATGATCACTCTCAGTAGATTATAAGCTTTGTGATGATACCTTTTGCATGAAGCATATTCCAGTTACATTATATTCACTTATTATCATGTTTTTACAAAATCATATAGACTGCACAACGTCACAATGTAAATGTAATTTGCTTTTGTCCCTTCTCATGAGTTTTGTTTTTCAGGATAAAATGCCCAAATAATTCACAGCTCAGGGATCTTCCAGGAAGCTGACCTAATTCTTCTATCTTAATGTAGAGACCCTTCAGGAACCCAATTGAGAATGTCTCCTGAAATTAAAAGGAAGAAGATCAATATCGTGGCGTTATCAGGAACAGCTGTTCACTATTCATCAAAAAGAGTTTGACTGTGAATTAGTAGCATGTGTAATACAGCACTAATTAGAAATGTGCATTCTCTGTAAAATCCTTCTAATTAGTGATATGAGGGTTGCTAATTTCATTGGTGGAAATGAACTTAGCAGAGGGAGTTTGGCAGGATCCTATTTTAGAGATTCAAGATATATGCAAAAGGCAGATATTTCCTTTGACTGTGCCATGCTGCTTATTTTGATAGTTTGTGTTGCTTTGCTCCATTGAAAAATTGCACTGCCAATGAGTCTGAGCAAATGTAAAAAAAGAGGCATAATGTATAGTGCACCCACACTTTCCTTAGTCTGAAGGGTAGCTACTTCATCTATATTTATAAGATTGTTCTTTAGCATAATACCCTCTTGGGACCCACAGGATGCTAGTGTCAGGAAGGAGGTGTTAAAATGCAGCAGAGGCAGAGGTAAAGGCACAATAGCCTTATGCAAGAGTTGGTTAAAAGGAAAAGGCAGATCAGGACAATGCATTCACTTCCCTACCCCCCACCCACACACACACTGGTAATCTTCACCCATTATTCAAATGGGGAAACTTGAAAGACTTTGGTTAAACTTTTATACCCACATATTTTTAATTGACTCTGTATTCCTAAATTCTAGCCAACACTGAACATCCTAGTGCCAAAAGACCATGACAAAGACTTATGACAATTCACAGACAATTTGACATAACCATAGAATTCAGATACATTTTAGATTGATATCTAAACTTTGGGGTCCTGACCCTGCAAACTGTTGAATGTGGGTAGGCCCTTGCGCCCATGCAGTACTAGATGTGACTTTGCATAGGTTCAGAAGTCCAAACTGCACAGAGTAGTTTGCAGGACTGGGACCTTAATTGTGAAACGTTTTGCAGATTATAACCCAGGTAGAACATATTAGGAAGGAGATCAGATTTCATTTGAACATAAATTCACTGACAATGAAGATAATCAGACTCCTTCAGTGGTTTAGACAGAATAAAAGAGGTATTTTACAATTTGCATTCTCAAACTAACTAATACATAGTTAGACACCTAATAAGTGGCCTAATTTTCAGGAGTGCTATGCACCCAGCAGCTCAAATTGAAGTAATCATTAATGTAAGAACGAAACAAATATTCTGGAGATTATACATGCCAATAATACTCTCATAATCCTTTTGCAAAACCTTTTTTGTTATTCACATACTAGATTAATTGAACACTTCCGTAACATTTGTGAACAAAAAAAAGTGCTCCTCCTGCTTGCAAAGTTTAAGTCACCCAATCAGAGAACAAAAATCATAACACGTGACTTAGGATACCATTCACAGAATGCAAATAATAAACAGCAAATACCAGTTCATGAATAAATCCGAGGTTAAAATTTGTTTGTCAGAGTTTTAAAGGACAAGAAGATGAACAAGTCAATTACTGTATGTCTGGCTCTTCATCTTCTTGAAGTAATTGAAGATTCAGTATCATTTTTGTTGAGTTATTTTTAATTGATCTCATTTGCTGAAGCAAATTAGGTGTAGCATTGTTCTCAGCATGATATATGCATCTGTGCAAATAGGAAAGAAAACGTGCAAGATTTAAAAAACCCTACCGTGGAAAAACAGTCAAAAGCGATAAATGCAATTCATTTGTCAGCCTGGTCTTGAAATATTATGATCAAATCTATGTATTAGATTGTTAGTGATAGTTTCCATCAAGGTCAGGATAAATTGCTCAATTAATAAATGTCTGCTTGAACCTGACAACCATAAAACTTTCCCTTGAATGTAATGAAGTGACCTTAGTCACAGATACTGAGGGCTTCCTTGCAAGACTGAGCCATAAATGTATACTCGTAAAACCAGATTTTCAAAACAGCTTAGGACCCAGCCCAATTGGCAGCCCAATTGTGGATGCTGAGCACCTTTGAAAATCCACCTCCACTGTCTTCACTATGGACAGTATTTTCAAAAGCACTTACCTTTGGCCTATCTCCGATCCCATTGAAATCAATGGTAAAACTCCCATTTGTTTCAATGGGAGCAGTTAGGTCTTTGCGCAATGCTTCAGAAAATCCAACCCTATATATACAAAGTGTAAATACTAGCCCGGATTCCTTCACTCATTGGTTTCTGCTTGTTCTGCAGGTAAAATCTGCATTGTAGATCCCTACCAGCAAGAAGTCTACCATGAGCATGCCCCCTCCCGCATCAATGATCTTGTCTGTGTTCTCTTTTCCCCTCATTACCAATCCTGTTTTCACAGAGCATGTATTCCATGGGGCTATTGAGAGACCCAACCAGGTTCGACATACTGCATCACAGAGGAATGATCCCGAAACTAAAGTTGAACATTTTTTCTGAAAAATGGTTAATGAAGAAAATGAGGCAGAAACTCAAATGGTCACCGATGGGGTGATGCTAGTTTGATAATTAAAACCCTAAAGGAATGGCCAAAGGAACTACAATAGAAGAAACCAGTTGTCTGTCTAGTCCAATAGCCTTTTCTGACCAGTGGCTTATAAATGCAGATTTAAAGGAAAGGAAAATAAATCACAATGCACAGTATGATATTTTACAAGGGGGAGGGGAGTGCTAGTTATCTTCCTGACCCCAGCTGTGCTCCAATTGATGCCTTGCAGCATGAGGTTCAATAGCCTTTATAACGTTCAACCTAGCTCATATAAATTCAGAGGCTATTCTAATTCATGTGCTTAATCCCCTTTTGAGTCTTGCTGAGCTAGTTTTTTCAGTGATACCCTGAAGCAGAGCTGTGTGAGACATAGTGAAAAATAACTGGATGAAAAATAAATCATCTGATCTGTAACCTATCCACAAACAGCCTGTAGGTGGAAGTGAATCAAACAGTTGGGCTGTTAACAGAGTTTAGTATAGCTTGGCAGAGGGATTTTGAAGAACAGAGCTGTTAGTGCTCATGCCTTTATTTCATTTATTTCAAAGGTTACATAAAATTAGCTAAGTAGATTTTTTTTAGCAATAGCTAAAGAAAAGGAATATGCACAATGCATTTGCACAAATTGGTAATGATTAGGCCAAAGCTGTGCAAACCCTGCAGTATTTGATTCACAGGGATTAGAACCAAAGCAAACCATTTCTGGGGTTGAATCTGCAAGGGAATACCTTCCAGGAGTTCTCCAAGTGGGGCGGAGAAAACTAGATCTATTCTATTCAGGTTTTATACTGACGTCCATCACCAGCTGAGGACTTGGATGGTTGTTTGGTTGTGTGGTGATTACAACTCTCACCTAATATCGGCGTACTTCTCATGAGTTTGGGCTCTAGTGTACAAATACATTAACCAGAGCAGGCTTGAGTTTCAAGGCAAGTATTTTGCAGAGCTCTGCTTCAGATTCTGAGGTCTGGCTATGCCTAGTTATCATGGACAGATTCTCTTCTGCAGCTGAGGCCTGCTAAATGCAGCAGAGAAAGTTCCATGCTTCTCCCTCGCACTTGCACCAATGTCACCATCCCAGATCCAGGGAAGGGGTTCCATAAGATCTAGGGGCCAGGAGTGAGAATCCAATGGAGCCTCTGCTGTTACCCTAGTCTGGGTCTGGCAGTTTGTAAGGTGTATTTTATTGCCTGCCACATAACAGAGTAATATGTGCCTAACATTTGGAATGAGCAGGAACCACCAGTTCCCCAGCTCTTTCAGCACCATGTGAGATAAGGAAACCCCCTGAAGCTCAGACCCAAATAGTGAGCAGCACTTATATTGTGCCACACACATATTATGCTTGCCCTCCTAGTATGTACTCACCCTGTGGTACGCAAAAGCTCACTTTCATTAGAAAAACTGCCAACACTTATGTCCACTATTGCAGGGAAAATAGACAGCTTTCATTTTGGCTTTGTATTACTGTTCTTGTTGGGGTGAATGTACTTCTGTGGCAGAGCAGCTTATGGAGAACACAGATTTGTGCCCTACCTAAAGCAATGAGTTGCAAAATTCTGTGAACTGCTGTCCCCTCCTAATGTCACCTGAGCTTTTGCAAAGTGTAGCAGCCTAGAGGAGCATGTGTCAGGTCGTCCTTCAAGAAGCAACAGTGGGAGGTAAAGATTAAAAGGATCATTAGCAATATAATCATGGATGAAATCTTCCAAAGCTTGGTAACGAGATATACAGCTTTTCACAATCTACTGCTCCATTCATTTCCCAGTTTATTTTTTCTTTCTTCAGGCCTAATTCTGCAGCCTGTACCAACACTCAGTAGTACCTTGCTCATGTGAAAAATCCATGGCATTACTCATCCTGATGAGGTATTACAGGCTGGCAGAACTAAGCCATTTGCAATGGCTTTTCCTTAGGGTACGTCTACACTACGGGATTAGTCCGAATTTACGGAATTCGATTTTTTGAAACCGATTGTATAAATTCGATTGTACGCGGCCACAGTAAGCGGATTAATTCGGCGGTGCGCGTCCATGTACTAAGACTAGCGTCGAATTCCAGAGCATTGCACTGTGGGTAGCTATCCCATAGCTATCCCATAGTTCCCGCAGTCCCCCCCGCCCATTGGAATTCTGGGTCGAGATCCCAATGCCTGATGGGACAAAAGATATTGTCGCGGGCGGTTCTGGGAACATCCTCCCCCTCCCTCCGTGAAAACAACGGCAGACAACCATTTCGCGCCTTTTTTCCTTGTTGAACTGAGCGGACGCCATACCTCGGCAAGGATGGATCCCGCTCAGCTCAAGTTTGCAGTCATGAACATTGTAAACACCACGCGCATTATAGTGCAGTTTATGCTCAACCAGGACCAGAAAAGCCAGGCGAGGAGGAGGCGGCTACGGCAGCGCGGCGACGAGAGTGATGCGGACATGGACATGGACACAGAATTGTCTCGCGCCACGGGCCCCGGCGCTTTGGAGATCATGTTGGCAATGGGGCAGCTTCTTGCTGTGGAACGCCGATTCTGGGCCCGGGAAACAAGCACTGACTGGTGGGACCGCATAGTGCTGCAGGTGTGGGACGATTCCCAGTGGCTGCGAAACTTTCGCATGCGTAAGGGCACTTTCCTGGAACTTTGTGACTTGCTTTCCCCTGCCCTGACGCGCCAGAACACCAAGATGAGAGCAGCCCTCACAGTTGAGAAGCGAGTGGCGATAGCCCTGTGGAAGCTTGCAACACCGGACAGCTACCGGTCAGTCGGTAATCAGTTCGGAGTGGGAAAATCTACCGTGGGGGCTGCTGTCATGCAAGTAGCCAAAGCAATCGTTGAGCTGCTGCTAAAAAAGGTAGTGACGCTGGGAGATGTGCAGCTCATTGTGGATGGCTTTGCTGCAATGGGATTCCCTAACTGTGGTGGGGCGATAGATGGAACCCATATCCCGATCTTGGCACCGGAGCACCAGGGCAGCCAGTACATAAACCGCAAGGGGTACTTTTCTATGGTGCTGCAAGCAATGGTGGATCACAAGGGACGTTTCACCAACATCAACGTGGGATGGCCGGGAAGGGTTCATGACGCCCGCGTCTTCAGGAACACTAGTCTGTTTAAACGGCTGCAACAAGGGATTTACTTTCCAGACCGGAAAATTACCATTGGGGATGTTGAGATGCCCATCGTTATCCTTGGGGACCCAGCCTACCCCTTAATGCCGTGGCTCATGAAGCCATACACAGGCAGCCTGGACAGTAGTCAGGAGCGGTTCAACTACAGGCTGAGCAAGTGCAGGATGGTGGTAGAGTGTGCCTTTGGACGTTTAAAAGGTCGCTGGCGCTCGTTACTGACTCGCTCGGACCTCAGCCAAACCAACATCCCCATTGCTATTGCAGCTTGCTGTGTGCTCCACAATCTCTGTGAGAGCAAGGGGGAGACCTTTATGGCGGGGTGGGAGGCTGAGGCAAACCGCCTGGCCGCTGATTACGCGCAGCCAGACACCAGGGCGATTAGAAGAGCACACCGGGAAGCGGTGCGCATCAGAGAAGCTCTGAAAACAAGTTTCATTGCTGGCCAGGCTCCTGTGTGAAAGTTATGTTTGTTTGTCCCTGTTGAAAACCCGCCCCCTTGATTCACTCATTCCCTGTAAGCAACCCACCCTTCCCCCTTCCCCCTTCGATCCCAGTTTGATTTGAAAAAAATAAAGTCAGTTTCGTTTACAACTCAAGAACTTTTTATTAACGGGTGGTAATGAACATAGGGAGAGAAATAACCAGGTAGTCCGGGTGGGGTTTGGGAGGAGGGTAGGAGTGAAGGAACAGGGCAGGAAAAACATTCAAAATAATGAGAGCCTTTTGCTTGGGCTCTCTAATGGGGTGGAGTGGCAGGGTGCACGGAGCCTCCCCCCCCGCGTTCTTACACGTCGGGGTGAGGAGGCTACGGGACTTGGGGAGGGGGGAGGGCGGTTATAGAGGGGCTGCAGCGGCACTCGGTAATCCTGCAGCTGCCGTTCCTGGAGCTCCACCAGACGCCGGAGCATGTCTGTCTGCTCACGCAGCAGCCCCAGCGTTGCATCCCGCCACTTCTCGTCTCGGGCGTCCCTCCTCTCCTCACGTTCGTCCCTTCTCTCCTCACGTTGGTCCCTTTTCTCCTCCCGTTGGTCCCTCATGTCCTCCCGTTGGTCCCTCTTCTCCTCACGGTCACTGGCCTCTTTCCGGAATTTTAATACAGTGTCCTTCCAGTCATTGAAATTAGCTCTCTCATCCCGGGTCGATTGCATAATTTCCGAGAACATGTCGTCTCGCGTGCGTCTCTTTCGCCGCCTTATCTGGGAGAGCCTTCGGGCCGGGGGCGGGAGGATTGAAAAATTTGCAGCTGCAGGAGGAGGGAAAAAAAGGGAGAGAAGTATGTAAAAAGATACATTTTATAGAACAATGCTTATACTCTTTCACGGTGAACACTTTTCACATTACATAGCAATGTACAAGGTCGCATTTTGCATCTTATATTGAGTGCCCGCGGCTTTGGTGTTAGAGATCACAGCAGACGCAGGGCCGGGCAACAGAATTCGGCTTGTATGCAGCCATGGTAAGCCATTGTCCTGCGGCTTCTGCATTAAATCAGCGCCCTCCTTTCCCATAGCAAGCAAAGCCCTTTACGTGCTGCGGTTTTCCTGTTACCGTGCAGCATCAGATAACATAATAACCCCCACCCACCACCCATTCAATTCTGTGGGATGATCGGTTGACCCCCTCCCCCCACCACGTGGCTGGTATCATGGAAGATCCATGCAGATAACAAACTAGCCCCCCCATCCACTTCTGTGGGATGATCGCGTTACCCCTCCCCCCACCGCGTGGCTGGTATCAGGGAAGACCCCTGCTAGCCAAACGCGAAAACCTCAGCGCCATTGTCCACCCACTCCCCCCCGCCCGCTTGGCTAACTGCAGGGAAAGATTTCTTTTCAGCTACAGGCAAACAGCCCAGTAGGAACGGGGCCACCTCTGTCCCCTTAATTACATTCCCGTATTTCAAACAGGTTACCCTGAACGATATCACTCTCCTGAGGATAACACAGCAAGATAAAGAACGGATGTTGCTTGAATGCCAGCAAACACCGGGACCATACGCTGCCAAGCTTTGTCAAGCAATGATACCGGATTACTTGCTGCTAGCATGGCGCGGTCAAGTGTCCTACCATGGAGGACGGAATAAGGCTGCCCTGCCCAGAAACCTTCTGGAAAAGCTTTTGGAGTACCTCCAGGAGAGTTTCATGGAGATGTCCCTGGAGGATTTCAACTCCATCCCCAGACACGTTAACAGACTTTTCCAGTAGCTGTACTGGCCGCGAATGCATCCCAAGTCCCCAGGGCAAATTAATCATTAAACAAATACTTGTTTTAAACCATGTTTGATATATTTGAAAAGGTACACTCACCAGAGGTCCCTTCCAGGGGGTCTGCGATGCCGCCTTGGGAGGGTTCGGAGGGCACTTCGGTCAGGGTCAGAAACAGCTCCTGGCTGTCGGGGAGAATGGAGTGCTGTGTGCTCTCCACAAGTTCGTCCTCCTCCTCCTCCTCCTCTTCCCCGTCCGCAGATTCGTCATTCAAGGATGAGATTAACCCCTCCTCGGAGTCCACGGTCAGGGGTGGGGTAGTGGTGGCGGCCCCCCCGAGAATTGCATGCAGCTCCTCGTAGAAGCGGCATGTCTGCGGCTCTGCCCCGGACCGTCCGTTTGCCTCCTTGGTTTTCTGATAGGCCTGTCGGAGCTCCTTCACCTTAATACGGCACTGATAGGAGTCCCAATTGTGGCCTCTCTCCATCATGCCCTTGGAGATCTTGTCGAAAATTTTGGCATTCCGTCTCTTGGACCGTAGTTCTGCGAGCACGGAATCCTCTCCCCATATAGTGATCAGATCCAGTATCTCGCGTGTGGTCCATGCTGGTGCTCGTTTGCGGTTCTCGGACTGCATGGCTACCTGTGCTGTTCAGCTCTGTGTGGTCACCTGTGCTCACCAGGCTGGGCTAACAGGAAATGAAATTCAAAAGTTCGTGGGGCTTTTCCTGTCCAACTGCCCAGAGCATCCGAGTTTCGATTGCTGTCCAGAGCGGTCACAATGGTGCACTGTGGGATACCTCCCGGAGGCCAATACCTTCGAATTCCGTCCACACTAACCCTAATTTGAACCGGCAATGTCGATTTCAGCGCTACTCCCCTTGTCGGAGAGGAGTACAGAAACCGATTTTAAGAGCACTTTAAATCGAATTAAATGGCCTCGTTGTGTGGACGGGTACAAGCTTAATTCGCTATAACGCTGCTAAATTCGAACTAAAATCGTAGTGTAGACCAGGCCTTAGGCATTAGCCCAGTTTAAGCCCTTTCTATGGAAAAGTTCATTTGCCCTGCAGAAATGTGGTGCCTTCATTTCACGAAATCAATGGAATTCAATGATATTTTCTGTACGAGGAAGGCAGTCCTGAAAGGGAAGATGGTTTTTCAAAAAACCTAACTATACATTAATATTATTGAAGAAAAGTAATTCACTTCAAACATGGTCTTTGGTGGTCAGGCAAAAGCAAAGAAAAGCAAATGCAAAATTGTTGATCTGTTCCTTTCTCCTGAAGTAAGAAATCAATGGGGTTACTAGAGGAATACAGTTGTACTTATTGTAAGGATATCAGAATGTCCTTAAGTATAGCTGAATGTCAATGTGAGTAATGAAAGATTCTTCACCTTGCTGACAGGTAGGTGGATGTTATGGAAGACCCCTTGGGATTAGAAGAGAACAGGTAGTTTCTGGAGAATAGCATACCCTTACTCAGATCAGATAAAAAAAGAAGCTTCAAAAGTTAGGCCAAAATTTGAACCAAAATTCAGAATACAGGTCTGTCTCATCTTACGCTGGGGTTACGTTCTGCGGTCAGTGCGTAAAGCGAAAACCGCGTATAGTCAAAATTACATTGAGTGTAATGGCGGGCAGAATTGCCCGCACTACAGAAACAGTATTTAAATTGTTATTTTTCTCTTTTTCTTTGTTTTTTTCTTGTTTTTGCCGACCGCGTAAAGCTGAAATCGCACATGTTAAATGCGCCTAAGATGCGACAGACCTGTACCATCTCTATCTGAACTGAACCTATAGATTTCCTGTTTGCCTATCACCACTATTTTGAATGAATTTCTTGTTGCTTGACAATAGCAGCTTTATTCCTTAAAGTAAAGTATAAATAGATTGGAGAAGCAAGTTCCCAGTTCCTACTTTTCCTTTGGGAAGAAAAAACACCCTAGCAGAGATCACCAATATGTTTAAAGTAAGCACTTTCCAACTTGGAAGTTAATGAAGTAATCTATTAGTCTTACAATATCTCAATGCCTGTGGCAGCAGCAAGAAAACAAATTCATAATACACATCTCACCAACAGGAACGACTTTATATATGTATCATAAAATATTAATGAGCCTACAGAGTATCTGATTTATGTAATTTAATCCAAAACTCATAGTTCAGAAAGCATCATGAGATATATTAGGTGCAGTGGTTTCCAATTATTGCCATAGCATGCTCTGAATATATCTCAGTTATTTACAAGATGGACATGTCTTCTCTGTTCTTTACACAGATAGGCAAGCAAACCTGGTCCTCAGAGGTTTTCGGTGCTTAATGTCCATTCATGCCTTACCCTATATTTCATTCTTGAGTAATCAGGAAAATGTAAGCTGTGCAGCTTTCAATTTTTATTGAAGGTCTTGTTCAAGCTTTCTGGTGATCCTCAGATTTAATGTATGATGCTCTGAAGAAGAAATAAATATTTATAAGTGACATGCAGTTTTAATTAAATGTTTTAACTCATACCAGGAACTGATCAAGAAAAATAGGTCTACCATGGCTGAGTATACTGGCCTTTCATACTGGTTGTTTGAAATAAAGTTAAATAGAACGTCATTCTTGCCATATCACTAAAATAAATACTAGGACTAAAATTGTGCCCCATATAGGCATGAATCCAAGATTACAACTGATCAAGATCAAAGAGATGGTGTATGATGGTGTACATACAAGAATTATTTTTATTTTTATGCCCCCTCCTCCCAATGTGAAGGTGTTATCCAAGTGATAAACTGCTGACTCATGTGATACATTGTGGGACCATGGGTTATAGAACAATGCTCATGATAGTGAGGTGTAGCATAAATGTTTTATTGGCATGAGTTGGGCTACCTGCATTACACATGCATGGCAAAGTCATATGTGTGTATTCTCATCATCCAAATTATGATTCTAAAAGGAAAATGCCCAGCTTCCCAGTGGGACCCAGCACCTGGTTCTAGCCCGGATATGGACTCTAGACTTCAAAGTTGTGACACTTTAGTAAACACTAAAGTAAAATAGGGGTTTGGAGGTTATTTCATTTTAAGACCCAATAACAATTTTTAAAAACACTCTAAACCATTCTGAAAATAGTCCATTTCTGTAACATACATGGCAGTGGCATGTACTGAATAGAATATATTGATGATGTGGTATAAAAGTTTTACTGGAAAACATTAAGGTGGCTTTGCATAACTGACTCATAATTTTGGCTCACCCCATCATATATTTTGTGTGGACACATAAAGAGTACAGTGGCATAAGCTTCCAAAATTATTTGGAACCCTTTGAGACAAAAGATAAAAGTTGCTGTAAAAAATGTGAGTAATATCTGTAATAGTAGTTTTCTTGTATCTGACAAACGAAACTCAGTTGAAAGTCATCTTATAAATGTAAAAAAATTATAATACTGAAGTGAGGAACACCTGATACATATAATTTAAGAAGAAGGAAAAGGTGTAAAAAATTCTGGTTGGGTCCGAGTGTGATCTACAGAAAAGTACAAAACAGAAGGGGGTCCAGTGAATGTATTTTTGAAACATTTATTTGTAATAAGGTCACTTCATATCTTTTGACAAGTGAAAATTTGATTTTATACTACTGAAAACAAGTTCTATCAGTATTTACAAGTCTTAAAACCAGGGTGCAGAAGAAAATATAAATTAAGGTGTGTCTTGAATTGAAATGACACAACAATATATTGTGTCTACGAATCTTTCTCAGAAGTATTGAATAGAGAGAATTGCATAAATGATACAAGTGTGACTACACCTAGAATATTTTGTTTCAGTCTCACACCACATTACTGGGAAAAAAAGGAGAAGGTGGAAGGAGTTTAGAGGAAAGCAACAAAAATGATAAATGAGCTGGATAGACTGATTTAGGAAAGAATGCCCACCTGATGAGGAATGATTAAAGACCTAAGTATGTACGGCTTGGCTAAGCACTTAATAAGTGGACACATGTTAAGAGTCTGTAGATATTTCAGTCAAAGGTTATATTAAGGTTTCATTCATAAATAGCCTGCAATGGGATAGTAAACGATTATTAGACATTTTAATAAATGTTTAATAGATTGTCACAGAGTCAAACATCATTCATAATCATCACTCTGATGTGCCTATTACCACCTACAGCACACACTACTCATGTCTGTCATTTTTTTATAACATCAAGCAATCATTTTTAACCCCTTATAAAAATAACCTTAATAGAAACAAACCTTAATATAAAGTATGACTGAGATTTCAAAGGAGTTAACACCAAGAAGGGAGATAAATTACTTAGTGTGGCCCACTGGGATGTAAATGGAGAACAGTAATCGAATAAGAAGAGGGAAAAATTAGGAGTTGATTATCAGGAAAGCTTTTCTGACAGTGAGATGTATTAGATTGTGGTATCATTTCCCAAGGGAGGTGGCAGAAGCACTAATTGCTTGGGATTTTTAAAGTAATGCTGGATAAAGCAGGGATCGGCAAACCTTGGCATGCGGCCAGTCAGGGAAATCCACTGGAGGGCCAGGACAGTTTGTTTACCTGCAGCGTCCGCAGATTCGGCCCATCACAGCTCCCACTGCCCACGGTTCGCCATTCCAGGCCAATGGGGACTGCGGGAAGCGGCGCAGGCCGAGGTATGTGATTGGCCAAACTTGTGGACGCTGCAGGTAAACAAACCGTCCTGGCCCTCCAGTGGATTTCCCTGACGGGTCGCGTGCCGAAGGTTGCCGATCCCTGGGATAAAGCATTCCACAATGTATTCTAGAAAGCACTAGTCTATTCTGGGCAGAAAGATGGACTGGATAATGTAATAGGTCTTTTTCCTTCTCCAATTTCTATGAATGGGCTGAACTAGTCTCACTTTGCGGACTATGGATTTCAATATAAAACCAGGAACTGAGAAAAATGAAAGGGGATTAAGAGCCATGGAAAATAGTCAAATATAACCAAAGATTGAGGGTTTCAAAACTTTAGGTACTCAATGGAATCTTCAAAAATGTTCTTAGAATAAAATACACCATGTTCTGAGTTTTGTTATTTTATACACTATTGTCTTCTTAACGAAGACCTACATGTTCGGAAACTTCTTGGTTTGATTTCTCTTTTGAACAAGCTGGTGAATTTCCTGACCACGTGGGCACCTCCACATTTGTACACTTCAGGTGGAATGCCATTGGGGCCTGGAGACCTGCCCAGGGACAGCTGCTTGATGGCGTTAGTAACCCCGTTTAAAGAAGGATCCACGCAGGACAGGATGCTGTGGGAGTGAGTCAATGGCTCCATCAGACATAGTTGATTGACAGTTCAGGAGACCAGCAAGAGAGAATATTGCCTTTGTCTGTGAGCAGCTGGTTACCATCTGCTATGAGGACAGAGGCTGTACCACTGGATTTTGGGCCATACACAGCATGGAGACCTTTGTAGGAGGCCTTCATGTCATGCTTGTCAGTCGCTTCCTGCAGTTCTACAGCTTTCTGCTCCCACCAGTGGTTCTTCAATAGACTTAATCAGGTTTGTAGTGTTTGTTTGGCCTGATGTTACCTGCTTTTCTTCATTGCTGATTTCTTGTCCAAGATTTGTATGTGTTGTGCATAGTCTCCAGTAGCTGGTCAATCTCAGGGCCATTCTCATCAAACCAGTCTTGGAGTTTCCATCTTACAAAACTGAGAACCTTGGATGCCATATTATATGTGACATCTCTGAGCTTCTGTCAGTTTTCCTCAATATCTGTGCAGTGCTCTACTAATGCAGTTTCCAGTGTCTGTAACAACTTTTCTTGTTTGCTGGGGTCTTTTCTGGCAGACACATTGATTTTCTTTGGTAGTTTGAAGAATCTTCTGGGGCACTTTGGTGAGAAGTGTAGTGACATGATGCTTCTCCCAAGCCGAAGGTCTGACCAGCATTTCGTTCCTCTCAAAGACTGAGTGATGTTCACATCTGTAATGTCTTTAGATTGTATAATTACATAGGGCAGCACGTGATGTTGTTTTGACCTGGGATGCACTAGTAAACTAATAAAGTTAAAATGAATTGAAACTGAAGAAAAATACACAAGACATATTTTGTATCTAATCCTAAATGAAATAAAGCTCCACCGAGATGGCATTTTGGTAATGTGTAGGGGAGCAGCTATAGGTTTGTGACACTAACAATATGGTATGGAGAAAGTCACCAAGGATAAAAGTCAGGCAAACAATTCAACACTGAAAGAAAAAAAGTGGAACCAGTGGAGTGCAGGAGTCAAATGGTAATAAACCTTTAACAAAAGGAGCTGCCTTTCTTCCCTCTCCACTTGTTTAATTTTTCTTCACCTTTAGCAGGTCCCCTCTCACTTTGAGCTCTTGTGGGGAGAGTGTGGCATTACTGCATTCATCAGTCATCCGATGTTCTAGAAAGCAATCAATGAGAACTGCTGCAGTGACTATAGCTTAGCTCGTGAAGAATTAAGAGAGTGGAAACAAATAGCCCATATCACTAGTCATTTTGTGAGCTGGAGCTAACTAAGCGGTTTCTGTTTTTTAAAGAGGTGTCCACTAACTAGTTTTCTGAGGCTTCCACAGAGCAAGTATTAATGTTTTACACTCTACCCCGGGGCTATCTAATGATACACACACGCAGCAATCGCTCTTTGTTACCAGTGACACTGCTGAATTAACTAGCAACAAATAGCTAGCATCCATTTCACGGTTGGCATTTTAAATCTATATTTTGGGTAATGATTTCCATTTATCAACAATCAGCTATCAGTTGCAGCTGCCCATGTTTTACAGCACCTGAACTGAGTTAAACCTGTGAACACCTGAGCTTCATTTACGTTTGGCTCAAGGCAGCTTGGAACCTGACATCACCCTGCACATGGTGCAACCACAAACTGATGATGACAATAAACAAAATTAACAATATCACTCTGAATGTATATTAACTTTTTTAACTTGCAGAGATTAAAAGAAGCTTGGGGGATCTTGGGAGCTTGCATATCAAAAAGAATGGAAGAACTGATCTGTATTACTTAAACAAGATTTTGCACATGCACTGCAGCTGGTTGAATTCCTGCTTTGCAAACCACACATCCTTTATACATTTGTGTAGTGTCTATTTAAACAAATATTTCACATGGTTTGCTAGATCTCTGTGTCTCTTCAAAAGGAGTTTTAGATTGCTGGGCCAAATGACTGAGTTATATTGTAAATGAAGGTGCCTAAATAATTAAACCCATTATTGAGTCTCAGAAGGCAATTTAATAGAGTACTTTCTGGGACCCAATTGACAGTGAATAATATCCACTGTCACTGTGTCTACATGGGTTACAGAAATAATTTCATGTTGCCATTACACTACAGTCGCTAACTATTTGTGTTCTTCAAAGTGGCGGCATTTCTTTGATACAAAGGCATAATAAATATTTTTGCACAAGGGAAAATAAAAGAAATAACTTTCTGACATGTGATTCTGAAGATGAATGTATGTTATTCCCTCATCCCAAGGTGCAATAATACAATGAGGAGAAGCATATGAAACCTATCATTTGTTGCTCGCAAAATGCACTTATATTATTTTATCTAGAATTTTTTCAGGAGAGACACATCATTTTGTAAAATTCTGTGGATCAGGTTTCCAGAAGGCCCCAGAAAGACTGCTTGTGACGTTCAGATGCATCTTTATTGGTGTGTGACAATGGGCAGTGGCACACACAAAAAGGTAGCAGTGCATGCAAATAGGAAGATAGATGTACAGAGTCCAAAGATTGTGTGGGGTACTCAAAGGTCAATTGACACATGCAAGCAGATGTGCTTATACATGTAGTGACTGCATTATTAGAGACTTGTTTTTTAAATAAATGGCCCTGTTCTAAGTCTGCCAACAGTAAGGGACACATCTGGCAGATCGCAGGGCTTTTAGCTGTTGTATGCTTTTTTGTGGGCATATGATTAATTATTTATGGACTTTTTGTTGCAAATACTCTGCAGAAAATAATTTACAGGCGTAGTCAAGCAATTCAGTTAAAAGAAGAGCCACCTTCAACTTCCTGAACTTTCTCCCAAAATTGTAACGAAAGTGTTTTTGTCTTATTTGTTTGGTTTGAAAAACATAGGCTTCGGGGGGGGGGGGGGGGGTTTGTTTGTTTTTTAATTTTGAGCGCCTCAGCTTCATAGTCTGATTTGAACTAGAAATAGAGCTAACTAACTGCCTTGAGATAGCTGAAAGCTGGCCATGTTGAAAATTCCTTAAGGTTAGTTTGTGAGTGGAACCCCATGCATATGCAGGGGAAGTAAGAATCTTCCTTACACAGGCCGACGTTGGGTATGGATATGCAGAAGTAAACAGGCACTTCATGCCATAATACTCTGCAAATGGTATAGGTTCATGGGGAGTGGGTATGTAGGGGTGGGTCCTAAGTGCTCAATTCTGCCACCCTTACATTGGGAAGTACTTTATTCACGAGACGTCCCATTGACTTCAATGGGTACTACTGAATAAGAAGTAGGGTGGCAGATTCAGAAACCGAGAAAGGAGAATGGAAGAGTTTGAAACACTGCAATATCCTTTAATAAAGGATCACTGTAAGAAGCATGTTTACAATACAGTTTCTTTTATATAGAATTTTTCATAAGATCCATCGCCAAGTGCTTAATCAAAAGAGTTAATTATAAGTTAAAGAGAATAGGTAGCTGTTACAGTGACATTTAAACAGGGGGAAAGACTCAAGGGATAGCTGCTGAGATGCTGTAAATTGACATTCCAGCTGCAGGTCATATGAGTGGTTTTAGAAATCACAATATTGTGACTCCAATCCTGTTAATACAAATAAACATACAGAAGCACCATTGACTTCAATGGAACTATGCTGATTTACTCTGGATTGGGAACATAGTCTCTAATTTCACCAATTTGGCCTGATATTTATAACTATTCTTACCTTCTTATTTCTGCGGTCTTTAATCCTGCCTGGGCTCACAAATCCGGAACCTTCCCCTTTCCAACACAATAAAACTGCACACATTCTGTCACATTTAGAACTATCCACACCATTCTGGGTTGCATGAGGTGTGTCAGACTTTCCTTAAAATATTTCTCGGCCCTCTTTAAAATTCTAGCAATAAGACAAAATCCAAATGGCAAAACCAGTCACTACCTTCTTTTGTTAACCTGACTTTAATGATGGTCTGTGCTAAATGCCAAATACAAATGGCAGGCAAATATGAGCTTTACAGAGGCATGGTAATCCTTTCCAAATTGTCTACTGCATATAAAATGAGAGTTCTGACCTCAGGCAGGGCTTTCAAGTTAGTTGTACTGCAAAAATATGCAAAAAACTCTAACTTTGAAAATGTGCATTGGGATTTAAAGAAAATACGGATTTTTACATATTTGGGTCATAGTTAATGATCTCCAAGCACAAGCTTGGCATGAAGAGTGTGAGTCACTCAACTGAAAACCCACCTTCTGTGAATCCACATAAATCCATACATTGCTACATGTGCTGCAGATCTGTCAGGCAATACTGCTTGGATCAGAAAAGAAAAAAATGCATCTTACATGGGGCACTGTGGGCTGGACTGGGATTTACTGGCCTTTCCTGATGAACATTTATGGATTGATGACGCAGCAGCTCATGCTGGATAGACACCCTGAAGTTCATGGTGGGAGGGTGGGTAAAAGGCCAAAGGAGAAGATCTAGAGGAGGTGGCTTAGGGGGCCACCCAGCCCTAAAAGCATGGATCATAAAGAAGTCAGATCACCAAGCCAACCAAAAGATCTGGATTTCCTCTTCCTGATGTCACCAGCCAATCTGAATATGAAGATAGGGTTGCAGGGCCAGCTGGAAGATAGGACTCTGGCTAGGGCTGGTGTTAGCTGGGATGGTATGTATGTGAGTTGGGAGGGCTGTGTGAACAACATCAGCTCAGGTTCTTAAACCTTTCATGTGTTTTCGCGATGTTCATGAATTGAAAAGATTCATGATTTCTGTTGACTTCAAGATTCCTGGCAAACTCTTTTCACTGTCGCAAGTCTGATGTCCCAGTCTATGGAGTAGCTAGGTTATCGATAATGGTGACTCTGTTTGCCTGTAGAATCACTGCTCAATATATTGTTTTAAAAATCTACTTTATAAGCCGCAAGATGCCTTAAACCCTGAAGCCGCTTTATGAAACCAAACCCTGTTGTAGTACAGCCAGATCAAAGTGTATACAACATCTAATTCCCTTTTCAAGAAACACAAAACCGAACTGATGTGTTTTAATTTTCTATTTGTGGTTTAGTTTCGATCCCAAGAATGAACAAGTAAACTCAGATGGTCTATAAATTACACCAATGTTTACTATGGATTTTATCTGGTGCTTTGAACACGATTGCTCTATTCCAGCAGTTCTCAGAACCATCTCTAACCCTTTGTGTAAGACAGTGTAGAAAATGTGCAAAGATCACCCAATGAAATATTTAAATACACCATCCAATGCAGCACATTTGCATTATGTACAGAACAGCCAGCCAGAGTATCAAACACGAGAAGTGCCCTACATCATTTTCAGTGACATTGTAGGGAGAATGTAAAATGTTACAAAATGCAGTGAACTCCCAATTTAGAAACACTGGAAATGTACAAACTTCCCCTCTTCTTCCTTCTGCTCCACCCTGCCCACCCCCAACATATTGTTATTCAAGACAAGGGCAAAACTCCACAATTCACTTTAACAGGAGCAGGGCCTAAAAACAGTCCACTGGCTCCATTAAAAGCGACAGTCTATTTTACACATCCTTCCTTCTCTCTTCTCCATTCATATTACCAGTCAGTGTTGCTCATGCCAGCTGTATTTATCCATTTTCCATTACTTAGTATTGACCCTCAAAATACCTACGGCTGGTTGATTTTGGAACTCAGCAGCAAAAGCAAATGAAGAATAGGCACAACACCAATTTTCCAGCAATATGTCAAACATATTATAGGACAAAGCCATCAATACATTTAGCACATTTGGCTCCTTTTCTTTTCATCGCAAATGTCCGGCTCCAATAATAATCAATAATATGTGTTGAGAATGTCTGCATTTATGAAAGCATTACAAATGGGTACAGCTAAAGTGGATTCTGGTTGTTGAGCAAGCACTTCAGAAAGAGTATATGTGCAGAACTGTCAACAAAGGTTACAAAAGTAATGAGATGCACTGTAGCGTTTCCCTTAAAAGTCTTGCTCCTCTGTAACCCATGTAATCTAATGTAGCACAAGAGATTCAGGACTACTGGGTTCTATCTCAGGTCAGCCTTTGATTTGCTCTGTGACCTTAGGCCAGGCACTTCAATGCTGCATGCCCATATGTATCAATCATTCCTTATAAGAGTATTGTGAAACTGAATCAATTAATACCTGTAAAGTGTTTTAAGCTCTATGAAAAGCACTATACAGGATAGGCCAGATCCTCAGCTGCTGTAAATCGCTCTAGCTCCATTGACTTCAGAAGAGTAATGCTAATTTATGCCAGCTAAAGATCAGGCCCTATGTGTGCAGAATGTTATAAAGTTATTGAAATGCAACACTTCCTTCTTATTTAAGAAAATCTGTTCTTTTTTTCTGTATGCACTGTTCCTCCAAGTATATGGAGGATTTAGACAAGACATCTGCTGGTTGTGGCCATTGGCCAAGGCTGCACTAATTGCATAAGCATTTTGGCTTGCCATTATAACACATTTGGCATAACCATTTAGTGCATGCCACATGACATCCTTTTGATTACTGATGTTAGGAATCTGAATCTCAGCCAGTTGCACATAAATAGTTACTTATTAGGTAGGAGACGTTGCCTTATTGTTTCCCCATGTCTAGTTAAATGACAGCTATTGCCTAGAGGGCTGATCCTATTACAGTTAGGGAGCTCTAAAATTTGTTTTCAATCCCTGCAGGACAGTACCTGCAAGCATCAAAATAAAAGGGAGCACAGCAGTTGGAAGGAAGAAATGATGGAAAATGGAAACATTTACATAGCATGTTTTGATGATGGAAGTGCTTATCTCTTAGGGCTGTAATGAGCCATTTTTCATGGTTTAAAACTCTTGCGAGCAAATCCCTGTAGAGCCCTGGGGTGGAAAACATGTGATATACCCTTTAGACTCACACCTGGCCCATTTTGCTTTGCAGTTACAAACAACCTCATTCTGGCTACGCAGATGCATACACTCTAATGCTGCCTCCAGAGGCTCCTGCAAAGCCTGAGAGTAGGATTTGGAACAAGGGAAAACGTATTGAGAGGTTCAATAACGCAATCACCGAAGGGGTAGAACCATTTCTCAAACCAGTTATTTTATCTCAATAAAGAGGTGCCAAAGAGAGAATACTAAGGTAGTAGCACAATAACAGGGATTCACATCCTGGTTGCTGCTCAAAATCATCTCTCAGAGAGTCGAGCATCCTCCTCGGACTCAGTAGCATACAGTCTTTATCAAGAGTCCCCTAAATTCCAAAATGTTAATACTCAAGTGGAGATAAAAGAGCAGGTATTTGTTTCTACTTTGTTGGAATGAACCAGGTTTAAAATAGGGTTAAAATGAAGCCATAAACAAATAGTTTCATTATTCATTCCCTCTCTTTATCAGAATTACTGCTTATTACTTGTATTATGGTAGTGTCTAGAAGGCTACAAGGCACTGTTCGTACACATAGTAAGAGACAGTCCTTACCCCAAAGAGCATGCACTCGAAATAGACAGAATAGACAAAAGAAGTAATATCATCTCCATTTTACAGACAAGGGCTGGGGATGAGCCAGGAGTTGAACTCAGATCTTCTAAGTTATAGGCTAAAGCTTTACCCACAAGCGCATCCTTCCTCATAATGACTATCCTCTCATTTTAGTGGGCCTCCATAAGCTCTTTGAGTGCAAGGACTGAGGCTGTTTGTGTGAAAAGCCTCTCATGTGACCCTACTACAAGTAAAAAGGTTAAAAGACTGATCGTGGCCGAGTCATTAAAGCGCAGGGCAGGGCTGCTGAATATGTGGGTTCTATGCCTGAACACTGTTGGCTGCAGCTGGAGCCGCTCAGCATCTCTGAAAATCAGGCTCGGGAGCCTCCAACAGGCACCCCAAAAATGGAGATACCCCCAAATACGGTCCACTTACAAAAAATGTGGCTTTAAGTGTTCTGTGCTTCGGTTTGATTGTCTTCAAGAATGAGGATAATAATATTTATTTATTCCACAGGGGTGCAGTGAAATGTCATGAAGGACAGCAGGCAGGGCATTGCTAAGAAACAAGCAGAAATGAAGACTATGTGCTATTGGGCCTGGGAAGGAGCATGCAACTTTTGATGTATGTGTTCCCAATTAAATGGTTAAAATAAGAAATAAAGCCAAACTGAATTCTTTAAGGTTCGAGCCTCCAGGGTGGTTACAGCTAATTTAATGTAGTGGAGAACTGTGAATAACACAAGTGACAAAATTAAAGACTTTATTTAATATCTAATGCTGAGTTAAGCAAACAGGCATTACAATATAACCACATACTGTATCAATACTCACATTCTAAGATGAAATTATGCACTTAGGGGTGATCAGTCCCTAAATGAGGAGAATGGGTATAATTCTGTCTCTAACAGTGCCTTGATGGTAGACGGGCACAGACTCTAAAATTAGTGTGCTACGCTTTTTATAATCACATGTCCCTTAATTAATGAACATTAAATCCACCATTTCACTATAATTAAATATTTTCTACTTTCTCATTGACTATTTAACATCATCTTAATTAGCATCTGTATAAATACCATATCAATAACTGTCAATCTAGATAGCATTTGCCTAAACATTAGCTATTTATCTAAAACGCTTGTAATAACCAGTTAGGACCAAAACATGTTTGCAACATGACCTGGGGGTATGTCCTAACTTATCTCTCTAACTTGACTCAGAGCTGTCTCACTTCACGTCACTCAGATTTAGCAGGCCTCCCTTGACTATTGTGCAACCTATTTTTAGAAAATAGATTTTTGGGCCTACATACATTTCAACACATTCCCATATAACATTGTGACGCTGTATGGAATCTGGGTGACACTTGAGGATATTATGAATATGAATATTGTAAAATTGCAATGAGTTGTGCCAGATATGCCATGTAAGATATCTGCCAAAATGTTATAATTTGCCAAATATGACAATCTCATTTATATGTTTGTATCACCTTTATATTTCAGGTTATAGATATGTATATATTACAAAACTTGTGCTATGCTTCTGGGTGACACCGCCAGACAGTTTGGCATCAGCACTGCTTAGCCTGCAGCTATACAATTAAACCATTGAGGGAAGGCAAAGGATACACCTTATGACTCAGCAAGGCATGCCTATGGACAGAACTCCAAGGTTTTCAAGCCATATGCTGCTGGGCAGCTTGTGTTTGAAACTAAGGAAGCACAAGCCGAATGACAAAAGACTCTAAAAAGGCAGCTGCTTCTTCTCTATTTTCTCTTCAATCCTCCTTCTTACCTCTGGAGGAACTTTGTTACAAACTGAAGCTCTGAACAAAGGACTGAATAACCCATCGAAGCTGTGGATGTATTCCAGAGGGACTTTCAAGCCAGCAAACTCACCAATACTGCTAGGAACCTGATATATGAACTTCGAAGTTTTTGTATGTATGTGACTGCTTTACCATTTAACATCTCTTTTCTTGTTCTTTCTTTTTTCTTTATAACAGTGGTTCTCAAACTGGGGACGCCGCTTGTGTAGGGAAAACCCCTGGTGGGCCAGGCCGGTTTGTTTACCTGCTGGGTCTGCAGGTTCAGCCGATTGCGGCTCCCACTGGCCGCGGTTCGCCGCTCCAGGCCAATGGGGGCTGCAGGAAGCGGCGCGGGCTGAGGGACGTACTGTCCGCCGCTTCCCGCAGCCCCCATTGGCCTGGAGTGGTGAACCGCGGCCAGTGGGAGCTGCGATCGGCCGAACCTGGGGACCTGGCAGGTAAACAAACCGGCCTGCCAGGGGCTTTCCCTACACTAGCGACGGACCCAGTTTGAGAACCACTGCTTTATAATAAACCTTTAGTTTAGACACTAAAGGATTGGCTGGCAGCATGGTATTTTGGGTTCGATCCAAACCTATACTGACCTGGTAATGTGGCTGACCCTTTGGGGTCAGAAGAACATTTTTGTATATGTGAGCAGAGTTTAAAATAACTTCTCACTGTTCTGGACCCAGGTGCTGATTGGGAGCCAGAGAACTGGAATGCAATAAAGGGGGCTGTGCAATTTCTTTTTTTGCTTCTTGATAACCAGGGGCATCAGAAGCACAGTTTGTGACTGGTTGGGGAGTTTAACTTCAGTGTTACCCACCAGTCTTGGGAGTATCTGCCCTCCCTTGTGCAGCCTCTCCTGACCTTGACATTTCCAGTGAGGGCTGCCCTGGGCACCACAGATCAGAAACGTAATCAAGCATCATCTTTATAGGTTACAAGCAAGACCCTGGCCGTGGTTGTGGCCCCTTCCATTCCAGCTTGCAGAGCAAGACCAGTGTGTAAAATGGAGCAGGCTGCGCCTCATCAAGGGCAGATGCACCTCCCCTAGGACAGAATGGCTCCCAGTGCTCCCCAAGGGGGCAGTAGTTCTGTAACATCCCCAGCAGAGGGCTTTTGGTACTGAACTTAATGGGACTATTCATGCTTGAAGTTAAGCATGTGCTTAGGTGGTTTGTGGGATTGGGCTAGAGTGTTCCACACATCATAGGAATGAGCCCTAAGGCACGTACTTCCTGACTTTGGTCCTTGTGCTTTGATCATCCTTTCACTTCTGGTTTGTAAATGTGAAGAGCTACTTTAACTTAATTCAATGTATTTAACAAAGGGAAAGAGAGAGAGAGAGAGAGAGAGAGAACAAGCCTGCTTGATTTCTTGCTTCTCCACTGATGGGTAAAGCTTTCCTATATGATATCATACTTTTCTATTACGGCACTAAGAGTCTTTCAGACCCAAATCTACATCTTGAGAACAAAAGTAACCACAAGGAATGCTGTACTTAATCTGCGTAGATCCCACCCACAACAAAAGATGTAATCTACCATGAATCTTATCCCTTGCCTAGTCTCTTAATCCCAAAGGAAATTGTGATTAAATACTTTCTAACACTCCACTTCCCTTGTGTGCCTCTGATTCAGAGAACATTATAATTGGCTCTAATAGGTTGTGCATCTGGTGACAGTAGGGGCCAATGTTATTACATTGAACTTTCACCCCTGGTTGCTAAAACAAGATTGTGTACAGCAAATTTGTCTTACCTAATGCTTGAATAAGTTGTTTTAACAAAATGGCCTGGCTTTAAAGGAGATTGGAAAGCAAAATTCTTGCTAAAAGAACCAGCGGTGTTTTGAAAGACTGCTGGTATTGATAGAGTTAGGCAAATTGTAAATACTGTCTTATCTTGAGAAAATGATTGTTATCGCAATGGGATCATTACTGTCTGTCTGTGAGTTTTGCCTCTGTGTATATACTAATTTCACTAGGGCCTTGTCTACTCTTGAAAGTTAACTGTAATGGTGTAACTACATCAGCACAGCCCCCCTACTGTTGACATATTTATATCCTAATCAAGGTGCTTTATACTGGTTTAGCTATTTCCATCCAGGAAAGGGAATAAGCTATCCATGCATAAAGCATAACTTTATCAGCACAATCCCTAGTGTGGTTGTAGTCATGTCAGAAAAAAATCACACCCCTAACCGACATAGTTATACTGGTACAGAATCTGTGTATAGACCAGGCCTAGAATTCATTTCCTGGGATGATCGTTGTAATACATTTTTGTCCTCATGAACAGACAAAAAGAAACTCCATCTTTTCATCACTATGCTGCAGTGTTTGTGATACACTATTTGTAGTAAATACTTCTACTATAAAATGCTGTATAGACTCCAAAACAACAACAGCAACAACAAAAACTATGTTAATGTGTATCAATGATGCAGAGACGTACTTACATTTAAACATATGGATGATGACTTCACGATAGTAGTGTAAAAATATTTTGTTCATATGAGACCCATGTAGTGACTATGGTATACATCTGTTAAGTCCATAACATGGGTGTACAACAGGCTGACTATAGTCACACTAGTCTCATCTCTATAGTTAAAGTTATTTTTTCATTTCCATTACACACCCCTCAAGCAAACCTCTGTTTGCTTAAACAGTGAGGGCCAGATTAGCAATGATAGTTATGGCACCTTTCTAGGTTGCCAACGTTCTAATTACACAAAACCAAACACCCTTGCCCCACCCCTGCCCCAAGGCCTTGCCCTTGCCCCTTCTCTGAGGCCCCGCCACCATTCACTCCATCCCCCTCCCTCCGTCACTTGCTCTCCCCCACCCTCACTCACTTTCACCATGCTGGGGCAAGGGATTGGGGTACAGGAGTGGGTGAGGGCTCCGGCTGAGGATGTGGGCTCTGGGGTGGGGCCAGGGATGAGGGGTTTGGGGTGCAGGAGAGAGCTCAGTGCTGGAACAAGGGTTTGGGTTGCAGGAGGGGATAAAGACTCCGGCTAGGTGTGAGGGCTCTGCGATGGGGCTGGGGATGAGGGGTTTGAGGTGCAGGAGGGTGCTCTGGGCTGGGGGCGAGGGGTTCAGAGTACAGGAGGAAGCTCAGGCCTGGGGCAGAGGTTCAGGTGCGGGAGGGGATGCAGGCTTCAGCTGGCGTTGTGGGGTTGTGGGCTCTGGGGTGGGGCCAGAGATGGGTTCGGGGTCCAGGAGGGGTGCAGGAGGGGTCTCACAGCTGCGGCAGGTGGTTGGCTCATGGGGTTGACTCAGCAAGGCATGCCTATGGACAGAACTCCAAGGTTTTCAAGCCATGTGCTGCTGGGCAGCTAGTGGTTGAAACAAAGGAAGCATAAGCCGCATAGCAAAAGACTATAAAAAGGCATCTATATCTTCTCCACTTTGTCTTCAGTCCTGCTTCTTACCTCTGGAAGAACTTTGCTACAAACTGAAGCTCTGAACAAAGGTCTGAATGACTCATCGAAGCTGTGGATGTATTCCAGAGGGACTTTCAAGCCAGCAAACTCACCAGTACTGCTAGGAACCTGATATATGGACTTTGAAGTCTTTGTATATATGTGACTGCTTTACCATTGAACATCTCTCTTCTTGTTCTTTCTTTTTTCTTTATAATAAGCCTTTAGTTTAGACACTAAAGGATTGGCTGACAACATGGTATTTTGGGTAAGATCTAAACCTCTACTGACGTGGTAATGTGGCTGACCCTTTAGGGTCAGAAGAACATTTTTGTATATGTGAGCAGAGTTTAAAATAACTTCTCACTGTTCTGGACCCAGGTGCTGATTGGGAGCCAGAGAACTGGAATGCAATAAAGGGGGCTGTGCAATTTCTTTTTGCTTCTAGATAACCAGGGGGATCAGAAGCACAGTTTGTGACTGGTTGGGGAGTTTAACTTCAGTGTTACCCACCAGTCTTGGGAGTATCTGCTCTCCCTTGTGCAGCCTGTCCTGACCTTGCATTTCCAGTGAGGGCTGCCCTGGGCACCACAGATCAGAAACATAATCGAGCATCATCTTTATAGGTTACAAGCAAGACCCTGGCCGTGGTTGTGGCCCCTTCCATTCCAGCTTGCAGAGCAAGACCAGTGTGTAAAATGGAGCAGGCTGCGCCTCATCAAGGGCAGATGCACCTCCCCTGGGATAGAATGTCTCCCAGTGCTCCCCAGGGGGGCAGTAGTTCTGTGACATTCCCAGCAGAGGCTTGTGGCACTAAACTTAATGGGACTATTCACGCCTGAAGTTAAGCATGTGCTTAGGTGGTTTGTGGGATTGGGCTAGAGCAGGGATCAGCAACCTTTGGCACGTGGCCCATCAGGGAAATCCGCTGGCGGGCCGGGACAGTTTGTTTACCTGCAGTGTCCACAGGTTTGGTGGATCGCAGCTCCCACTGGCCGCAGTTTGCTGTTCCAGGTCAATGGGGACTGTGGGAAGTGGCACGGGCCGAGGGCTGTGTTGGCCGCCACTTCCCACAGTCCCCATTGGCCTGGAACGGCAAACTGCGGCCAGTGGAAGCTGCAATTGGCCGAACCTGTGGACGCTGCAGGTAAACAAACCGTTGCGGCCCGCCAGCGCATTTCCCTGACGGGCCTCATGCCAAAGGTTGCCGATCCCTGGGCTAGAGTGTTCAGCACATCATAAGAATGAGCCCTAAGGCACGTACTTCCTGATTTTGGTCCTTGTGCTTTGATCATCCTTTCACTTCTGGTTTGTAAGTGTGAAGAGCTACTTTAACTTAATTCAGTGTATTTAACAAGGGGAAAGAGAGAGAGAGAGAGAGAGAGAGAACAAGCCTGCTTGATTTCTTGCTTCTCCACTGATGGGTATCATATCATGCTTATCATGCTTTTCTATTAGGGCACTAAGAGTCTTTCAGACCCAAATCTACATCTTGAGAACAAAAGTAACCACAAGGAATGCTGTACTTAATCTGCATAGATCCCACCCACAACAAAAGAGGTAATCTACCATGAATCTTATCCCTTGCCTAGTCTCTTAATCCCAAAGGAAATTGTGATTAAATACTTTCTAACACTCCACTTCCCTTGTGTGCCTCTGATTCAGAGAACATTATAATTGGCTCTAATAGGTTGTGCATCTGGTGACAGTAGGGGCCAATGCTATGTTATTACATTGAGCTTTCACCCCTGGTTGCTAAAACAAGATTGTGTACAGCAAATTTGTCTTACCTAATGCTTGAATAAGTTGTTTTAACAAAATGGCCTGGCTTTAAAGGAGATTGGAAAGCAAAATTCTTGCTAAAAGAACCGGCGGTGTTTTGAAAGACTGCTGGTATTGATAGAGTTAGGCAAATTGTAAATACTGTCTTATCTTGAGAAAATGATTGTTATCGCAATGGGATCATTACTGTCTGTCTGTGAGTTTTGCCTCTGTGTATATACTAATTTCACCAGGGACTTGTCTACTCTTGAAAGTTAACTGTAATGGTATAACTGCATCAGCACAGCCCCCCTACTGTTGACATATTTATATCCTAATCAAGGTGCTTTATACTGGTTTAGCTATTTCCATCCAGGAAAGGTAATAAGCTATTCCTGTATAAAGCATAACTTCAACCACACTAGGGATTGTGCTGATATAGTCATGTCAGAAAAAAATCACAGCCCTAACTGACATAGTTATACTGGTACAGAATCTGTGTATAGACCAGACCTAGAATTCATTTCCTGGGATGATCTTTGTAATACATTTTTGTTCTCATGAACAGACAAAAAGAAACTCCATCTTTTCATCACTATGCTGCAGTGTTTGTGATACACTATTTGTAGTAAATACTTCTACTATAAAATGCTGTATAGATTCCAAAACAACAACAGCAACAACACAAACTATGTTAATGTGTATCAATGATGCAGAGATGTATTTACTTTTAAGCATATACATGATGACTGTAGTCACACTAGTCACATCACTATAGTTAAAGTTTGTCTTTTAATTTCCATTACACACCCCTCAAGCAAACCTCTGTTTGCTTAAACGGTGAGGGCCAGATTAGCAATGATAGTTATGGCACCTTTGTAGGTTGCCAACTTTCTAATTGCACAAAACTAAACACCCTTCCCCCGCCCCTTCCCCAAGGCCCTGCCCCTTCTCTGAGGCCCCAGACCCATTCACTCCATCCCCCTCCCTCCGTCACTTGCTCTCCCCCACCCTCACTCACTTTCACCATGCTGGGGCAAGGGATTGGGGTTCGGAAGGGGTTGAGGGCTCCAGCTGAGGGTGTGGGCTCTGGGGTGGGGCCAGGAATGTGGAGTTTGGGGTGTAGGAGGGGTCTCATGGCTGGGGCAGGGGGTTGAGGTGTGGGAGGGGGTGTGGGATTCAGGCTCCTGGAGCGAGTTTGGGTATGGAAGGGGGCTTAGGGTTGGATCAGTGGGTTGGGGTGCAGGAGGGGGTTCAGGGTGCAGGCTCCAGCCAGGCAGTGCTTACCTCAGGCAGCTCCGGGAAACAGCTGGTATGTCCGGCTCTGAAACGGAGGGGCAGTCAGGGGGCTCTGTGTACTGCCTGCGCCTGCAGGAACCGCCCCTGTAGCTCCCATTGGCCGCAGTTTCCAACCAATCGGAGCTGCGGAGCCAGCGCTCGGGGTGGGGGCAGCATGCGGAGCCCCCCTGGCTGCCCCTGCACCTATGAGCCGGACATGCCGGACACTTCTGGGAGCCTGCCTTAGCCCCGCTGCATTGCCTGCTGGATTTATAGCGGCCTGGACAGCAGTGCTGACCAGAGCCACCAGGGTCCCTTTTCAAACAGGTGTTCCAGTCGAAAACTGGATGCCTGGCAACCCTACACCTTTGTGATACACAAGTGGTATCAAAGGGGCATAATCCAGCCCCAAATCACTGGCAAACTTTCCCTGGCATAGGGGAATTCCATGCTGTCACTTCTGTGCCACTACCAGGGCCGGCTCTAGCATTTTTGCCACCCCAAGCAGGGCGGGGGGGGGAAAGCTGCGATCGGAGGCAGCTCTACCACTGCTTTATTCTATGGCGGCAATTCGGCGGCAGGTCCTTTGCTCCGAGAGGGAGTGACGGCCCCACTGCCGAATTGCCGCCGAGCGGCCAGGTGTGCCGCCCCCCTCTTCATTGGCCGCCCCAGGCACCTGCTTGCTATGCTGGTGCCTGGAGCCGGCCCTGGCCACTACTGTCCCTGGGCCACCCACCCTTTGCTGGTGTTCAGACTGCAAGGGGGCGTAGTGCGTTCTACACCAGTAGCATAGTCTGGAACTGTCCAGCAGCAACTTTTAGAAGTGTTGGAGCTCTGCTGGCTCTCAGAATCAAGGAGCAGGAATCGTCTTCCTTCACCATCTCCTACATTAGGCAGAGTTCTGGCACTTGGCTGATGGAATGGAGAGTATGTTTATAAACTCTGCAGATGACACGAAGATGGGAGGAGTTGCAAGGAGTTTTGGAGGGCAAAATTAAAATTTAGTAAGATACTGATAAATTGGAGAATTGGTCTGAAATCAAATATGAAAGTCAATAAGGACAAGTTCAAAGTACTACACTTAGGAAGGAAAAATCAAATGCACAATTACAATATGGGGAATAACTGGCGAGGTAGTAATACTACAGCAAAGGAACTGGGGGTTATAGTGGATCACAAACTGAATATGAGTCAACAGTGTGATCCTGTGGTGAAAAAAGGCAAATGTAATTCTGGGGTATATTAACAGGAGCATGTAAGACAAATGTAAGAGGCAAAGATAATTGTTTCATTCCGCTTGGCACTGGTGAGGCCTCAGGTTCAGTGCTATATCCAGTTTTGTGCACCACACTTTAATAAAGATGAGAACAAATTGGAGAAACTCCAGAGGAGAACAACAAAAATGACGAGGTTTAGAAAACATGACCTATAAGGAACGGTTGAAAGAATTTGCCATGTTTAGTCTAGAGAATAGAAGACTGAGGGGGGACCTGATAACAGTCTTCAAATGTGTTAAGGGCTGCTATAAAGATGGCGATGATCAATTGTTCTCCATGTCCACTGAAGACAGGAGAAAAAGTAATCAGCTTAGTTTTCAGCAAGGGAGATTCAGGTTATATATTAGGAATAGCTTTCAAACTGTAAGGATAGTTAAGCACCAGAATAGGTTACCAAGGGAAGTTGTGGAATGCCTATCATTGGAGGTTTTCAAGAACAGGTTAGAGCAGACAAACACCTGCCAGAGTTGGATTCGATGACATCTGGAGGTCCCTTCCATCCCTACATTTCTATGGGCTGGTCTATACTACAGAGGAAATCGACGCTCTGAGATCAATCCACCAGCGGTCAATTTAGCGGGTCTAGTAAAGACCCGCAAAATCAACTGCAGATTGCTCACCAGTCGACCCCTGTACTCTACCCCTGACGAGAAGAGTAAGGTAAGTCAACAGAAGATTTTCTCCCATCGACCCCCCGCGGTGTAGACCCCGCTGTAACTCGACCTAAGGTACGTCGACTCCAGCTATGTTATTCACGTAGCTGGAGTTGTGTAGCATAGGTCGACTTACCTTGGTAGTGTAGACATAGCCTCTGATTCTATGACTCCAGGACAGACTCTGCCCCAGACTGTTCTCTCTGGGGGTACAGATTTTCTTGGATGATGTTTTCCTTTGGCTTTTCTTGTAAGATGTGCTCATTCTTAATCAACAATAGGATAAGATCTTGTATATATATAAGGCAAGTACCGTACATACATGCTTTACACAGGGCTTGCGGAACTGGGATTCATCTATTTTTGTTCAAATCACAGTGCCAGCTTTAGAATCACCCAGATTCACATAAATCTGTACATCAACTGGCTTCTCCATGGAGATTAAGAGACAAAAGCCATCATGTCCTGACAACTACTCTGAGATCAAGCCCTGCTTGCCTTACTCGTGGAAGTAGTCCTTACCCATGTGATTATTCCCAGTGGAAACAATGGTACTACTTGCATGCACTGAGTTTGCAAAATCAAGCCCAGTCTGTTTTTCTGTGTAAGTAGCAGCTTTGATTAAGAGTATGCAGCTTACTCCTTTTAAATTGATTCCTTAGGATCTACCCCAAAACTGAAAGTTTCTTAACCAAGGTTTTGGCTGCTGTGAAATTCTGCAACAAAAAAAAGCAGGCTAAGCAAGGTCTCTGACTCTGCCAACCCTTATCCACACTGAGTGGTAACATACTCCATGAACAGTTTAATTGAAATCAATGGCGCTATTCACACATCAGGTGCAATTTGATGGAAGGGTGGCAGAACTGAGCCCAAATCAATTATTTACAAGAAAGTGGTACTTTTCTTCTAACTTAAAAAGATTTGAAATTTAACCAGTTGTGATTTTTCTTTCCTTTAAAAAATATATATATATAGCTTATCAAATTTATTTTAATTAAAATTAAAAGAAAGACAAAGCCACTTTAACATTTCTAATCAACAGCAGTCTAATGAGGCATGTTGGCTCCTGTAGTTAGAACACAGTAGGATATATTCTGAGATAATTTACTTCATTAATATTCACTGAAAGCAGATCATCTAATATCTTCCACGAGAGCAAAGAGCTAAAATACGTCAAAAGGAAAGTTTTATTTTTGATACTGATGCTAAGCAGATGTTTCCCCTTGAAAGCCTCACAGCATCTAATACAAAACACTCACAATTAAAATAAGGGTATTATATATCTCAACTCTATCACGGTCATTAAAGTGTACATAATAAGTAGGAGATACGTGAATTATTAATAACAACTCAAGGAGAGTTAGCTTCATTTCTTGTGCATTTACCTTTATTTTAGCATGGTAACATTACATTGTTACATTGAACCAGATGGATATTACATATTTGCCAGTTATGCAGAATCCTTATACTACCACTCCAATTTGGGGTGGTGGTTGCTTCTGGCCAGCTTGAGCATAAGCAGTGGACGCCTGGCTTTACCTCTGCACTTGTCCCTGTGCTTTCCTGACTGAAGAGTTCATAATTCCACTTACAGTGTGCAAGGTGCGCGTGTGAGGGGCTCCTTATACTTTATCCCACTGCATACCAAATCTACCCTAAAAGTGTTAGTTCTTCAAAGGAGAGAATGTGTCTTATCATACTTCTGTAAAGTGCCGTGTTAATTGTAAATGTATGGTACCACATAAATATATAATGATGATTAATAGAAGAAATGCTGGTCAGAAAAAAAGAGAGAGAAAACACATTTGGGGAGTTTTTCAAATTTTCTCTTCATCTTTCTGAAAATTTTAAATTTCATCAAAATTTGAAAAAAAAAATGGGATTGCCTCTAGATATATCAACATTAATATAATTCAGCGTAACTGCTTCTCAGCATTTCATGATGGTTTGTATTGTTTGAATATAATGGAGACTGAAGAAAAAAGATGCTAAGGTCAAATGAAGGAACTATGAAGGGACATTTAAAATAAAAAAATGATGTAAGATAAAAATAAAGATCACTGGGATCTGCCTAGCTAAACTCATGTGCATCACTTTGAAACAGTAGGAGTTATATATTTCTTGTATTTAATATCATTTTAGTCTTTAGTATGCAGTATAAATTAATTTACTAAAAAAATGCACTAGGTGTTTTGAATGACAAAAATTGTCTATAAATATCTCAATTCAAATGTCTATTATGATTGAGTTTGTGTCATCCTAGCTCAAACTCACCTCTGTTTGCAGTTCATTACTGTTCTTAGTACATATTCTGACATTTTAGTTGAAAGGGCGTCCCTGTCTGACAAAGAGCTATTGATAAATGGAAAGTAATTACAATGCAAAGCCCAGGTCAATAGTGATTTGAAAGCCATTACCATCCAATGGCTGTTTTGATGGTGTACGTGAATTGAATTAGTGCTCTCAGTCCAGTCCCTAGTGGATAAGCTTTCCATTTTACAAAACCACTTCCCCTTTGGGTCCTAGCTGCTATTATTTTTAGCAATGTTAGCAGAGGAAACAGGGGGTGAATGACTATAGTCAGGACCGCCGAGAGCGGGTTCGGGCCTCGGTGAAAATTTTTTTTCGGGCCCCCCAGCAAGGGCGGACCGGCTAAACAGGGCCAACGAGAGGGGGGGGGAAGCCGGGGAAGCTGGGCCCCGGACCTCCTTCCAGACCGCCGGGCCCCGGTAATTTGTACCGGCTTCCCCCCCTCTCGTCGGCCCCTATAGTGACTCTCTCTGCTAGAACAGGAGTACTTGTGGCACTTTAGAGACTAACAAATTTATTTGAGCATAAGCTTCTGTGGGCTACAGCCCACTTCATCAGATGCATAGAATGGAACATATAATAAGAAGATATATATACATACAGAACATGAAAAGGTGGAAGTTGCCATACCAACTCTAAGAGGCTAAGTGATCCCTTTATAACAGACCAAATGTACTCTGTGGGGCAGTGCTGGGAACCTTCCATTACCACTGTCCCCTTTACGCTTGTTTGAAGGCTTGATGGAAGACTAGAAACTGACAGTTTGACATGCTGCCTGAAAACTAAATTAAAAATAAGGTATGATTTGTCATGATTGTTTCAGCAATTAAAAGTATCTATTTAATTGATAGAAAAGGTACACAGTAAGCACTGGTGTTTTGGGAAAATGTCTGGATAAGCATAACCAATAACATACTTTAATATCAGAACATTCTTTGGAGCTGATAATCATTTATTTTTCTGCAGTTGTTTAACACTAGACATTGTACTGTATATTCAGCACTGTAAAAACTTAGGCCCAGATTCAATCCCTGTGCCACAATTCACTCAGCACGAGGAGCAGTCAGGAACCCAATTACAGTCACTAGATTCTCAAATGCACTGGGCTTGGTAGAAGTTTGAGCAGTCTAGGGACTTCTCTAATTTACACCAGCTTACTATAGTACCCTAGGCACCATAAGCTAATTGAAAATTGGCATATGTCTGCTCTGCCCTGCCCAGCGAGCCTCCAACACCAGCTAGTGGGACATTTGGTGTAGAAGCCAGCTACCACACTTTATGCCAGCTGGTAGCTCCACTTTGCTGGGGGGAAGTATCAAGCTGGACCTTAGTCTTGCTCCCGAGTGGTGCATTGTGGTCAAAATATGGACAGAGTATCAGGATCTTGTTTTTATTTATTTTTTTAAAGAGACATGGACAATGATTAGATCAAAGATGGTTCAGCTGCACATTTCTAACCAATTATTTGTGTCTTCTTGGGAGTGTGGGCAATGGCTAGTGCATTATAGGCACTACTGTAATATTAATAGTACTAGTAATCAATACAATGAATAACTGTTAAGCATTATGAACAAAATGATCAAAAATGGCCCTGCATGATCTATTTTTGGACATGTATTTTTAGGCTCTTAATTTGCTCCATTTTTCAAAACAAAGCACTATACATGCAAAGGGGCTTAACCTTTCCAAGCCAGATACTAGGGTGTGTCTATCTGAGTTCTAAATGAAAATCCATGTTTTGAGGCACCAAGATCATGGGTATTTAAATGTGTATATTTAGAAAATATGTTTAGGTCACTTTAAAATATGGCTTAATATGAATAAAACACAAATGCACAATCTTGTTTTACTTTATCTTTTTCAGGACCCTTTGTCAGCAGCACCATCATTTTTTTTCTCTTGACTCTACAAGGCAGTGCTCCTAAAAGACATTTTTCTAGGAATAACATTGCAGCACAAAAGGGAATGAGGAAGAGGCTAGGACATTAATACCTGAAGAACCACATTCAAAACCACCAACTCAAATGCATGTTAATGGTTTGGTTGCAGAGGTGAAAGCAAAACAATCTCTAGTCCCTTAATAATAGAGCTATCCCAATTTTCAGATATCTTTCTAAAATGTTATGGGCTAAATTTCTCAACAGTTTGCAAATCAGACCTGTCTTTTGGATGCACAATGGGTCCAAATGCAATCTCCAGAGTTTTTGGAAGAGGAGGTAACTGAGACTGCAACTGTGTAAAGTAAATTTCACCAACCAAAGCTAAGGCCTGATGCCAGAGGACAAGTCAGAAAACAGACAGAAAAAAAGTTGCATCAAAGAGCAGGGAGGCACAAAATCTTTGGGTCGGAGAATCTGGGCTTGTAGCATGCTGCCTGTGGTGAAGAGACACACACTAGACAGCTGCCACGCATTGCCTCATTAATCCTACCATCTTCTTCTCTTTTGTCAATCTCTTTTACAAATGCAGCCCCTGGATTGGGGTAGTGACTCATTCTCAAAGCAATCTTGAGGTCTGATAATATATTCTGTGCATCATATGGATTAGCCAAATAGTTTCTACCAAAGGATTTTAGCCCATAGGTTGCTCGTGGACTGTTTGCTTTGACTGTTCATTAATTATTATTCAAACTCTGTGATTAGTGACCCAAGGCACATGATAACATTTCCGCTCCTTTAGGTTGCTGTAACTTGTGTTGGTAGAGTGGATAGGAGTGTAGCATCTCCAGGATGCTACAGGTGGGGAGTGTGCACAATGGTAACTTAAATACCTTTATACATACCCCATGTAACAGCAGCAAATCCTCCTGTGTCCCAGGTAATGGACCTCCTCTTGGGTTTCCAATGTCAGGCACTATGACGAAAAAAACAAAAAACAAAACATTTCTTTGTTCTTATCTGTCTTAATATCCTATTTCTGTGAGCAAATACTTCTAACTCCTTTGCTGATCTATGCCCAGACTTTTCCCACAGTATTATTTCAAAGAAATGCCGTATTCAACCAAAGTTTGGTTTATTTGGAGAAGAAATAAACTCAGCTTTTTTATGTCACCCTTTCATTCTGATTCCCCATAATTCCAGCCTTAATCATAATTTTCCTAGACTGCTTGGCTTAAGTACTGTAAGATTCAATTTCCAACTCATAAGATGCTTTTTAGTAAATATCTCTGTGCAACTTAAGGGGATCAAAGCTTGATTTTTAACACCATTTTTTTCTAATCAGTAAACTCCATATATCGTGATAAACATAAACCTCCAAAAACAGATTCTAAATGAAAAGCAAATACTGCTGTATGTTGAGTGGAGACTGAAAGCTTGATCCTGAAATGGAGTCTGGCTGACATAGAAATCTTTGCCAAAATTAGGGCCTAACATATATCCAAAAAAGAATGGTTTTGCTGTTTAGAGCTCTCATAAGCTGTGATTATTGCTTTCTGTGCCAAGATAATGACACATTTTAGTCAGTAGCACTGCAGAGAAAGACAGTCAGTTGATTCTCTGGGATGGGACTTGGCATTGCAAACTTTGCTGTTTCATAATAATAAATAGCAATAATTCCACTGAGACCCTGGCCATACACAGAAACGGGCAGAGAAATAGAATTGTCAGAGGTAATCATATAATTCACCTGCAGGTAGTTTGAATGGGATAAAATGTATTAAATTATGTTCTACAATACCTGTGATTCAGTATATTCAAGACCCTAGGATAATCAGCTTTACAGTGCAAAACAAATTCTGACAAAACAGCTTTGTTAATATTCCTGGCATAATTTCCCTTCCTCTCCCCTCCCCATCACCTACTTTTGTTACTTTCAATAAAAACTGCTACTGGAATCAGTGAGGGAGGAATGAATGTGCATTTTTATTCATTTTTTTTAATCCTTCTTAGAGATGGGTGGAGAATATTTCTTTAATTACAGCTCTCATATAAAAGAAGATAGGTACGGTTAGGTTTTGTGGTGGTAGCAGCCTGAAGCAGACCCAGTGGAAACACACACACAAAACCCTAGGAAAAGTAACTGCAGGAAAGCAATCCAATGGAAATAGCTATGAAGACTAATGGAACGTTTGTTAAATATCTCCAGGGGCAAATATCTGGATCCTCAGCTCTATGGGCTGATTTATGCTGCTCATGCACTGCAAAACAACCAAATATTCCCTAACAAGATAGCTCTGATGTAGGGAAACCCCTGGTGGTATAAAACCAGCCTTGCCAGCTGCGCACCATGTGCTCCTTGCCCCCACACAGGACAGGGGATGTGGGGAATATGGGCAGATTGTACTGTACTCTGGTGAACTCTGGATGACAGAATAGTCCCTGGGAGATGATTGCTGATGGCATAACTCAGAGCAGCCCTCTATTTAATGCCACCTCCTTCTTTCAGGTTCTGTGCCACATATTGCATTGCAATATCCTGAATTTTTTAAAAGGGGGCTTTTCTATGTGCACTCATTGCTTGGGTGACTTTTGTGAGGGGGTAGAGGGTGGAACCCCTCACTTTTCCAATTGCAGCTGACAAGCCTATCATTCCATTTCCCACAATTATTTATTATGTCTTTAAATTTAGAAAAAATAAACTCTGAATAGGCGCCCATCTAGGCCCCTGTGTGCAACTTCACTTAATTAAATGGACCACAGCATTCTGCATTAGTTCCAGGTTCTGAATGGTCACAAAGTAGACCACGTTACAACAATCTGGTCTTGAAGCGACAAAGGCATAGGTGATTGTAGCAAAATGTGCATCAGAGAGAGAAGCTATACTGTTATCACTGTAAGCAGATGGAACAAAGTGCTGTTGGCCAGAGCCAGGAGCAGCCCAGGAGCTAACCCCATATCTATTTTGTGCACCTCTTTTGCAAATGGGGGCCATATTCCTCCAAAATGAGAGGCATCAATGTAGTTTCCCCAACTGAACTTACAAATACTTTCCTCAAGCCCAGGTAATTCTTAATACGTATCAGTCTTCTATAGTTTTAAAGCCAGGAATGGAGAGTACACTGGTGAGTATTAGTATTTATATACCTACATAATAAATCCTCTTTGTAAAATATCAGTAAAGTATCAAATAAGGATTTTCTGTCCCAAATTAACTTTAAAATATACCATACGTAACTGATTATTTATGTTGATCTATGTACAAAGTTATTGTGTTTCAACACAGTAGTCTGGAAGGATGAGAAAAGGAAAATAGCCATAGCCATATATCTCTGTTGGGCCAAATTCTGCTTTGATTTACACTACATCCAAACTCTTTCTAGTTCATGGGGGAGAGAGTAACCTATTAGATTAGACTTCAATATAACATTGCCTGTAGTTTGTTCCCCCAGTCTTCCTTTAGTTAATGTATTAACAAATAATCTAATATCAAAGCAAACTAAAGCTAACAAATAAATACTGTCATGTCTTTGGGTAATAAGTCTGCAACAGAAACATTATCTACTTGTCACTATACGTTTTATTACTTCCTTTGTTGAAAACATAATGGGAAAGAACATCAAGTTACATATTGTTAATGGATTAAATTAAATTACATTATCGTGATTTAAAGACACTTAAACTAATTTTTAAAAATATATATTTTACCAAAAACTCACTTAACTGCCATGTCATTTCTCCCTATTTCCTTTTCCATTATGGCTGATTAACAAGATACTTGGAAATAAATAGAGGCTTTCTCCATTATAATTAGCCTGCCTGTCCTGTCTGATTAATTCATTCCTCTTGCATGGTAGTGAATTTTGAAATCCTGAACATTCCATTTTGAGACTACTGAATCAATCATACAGAAGGAGAAAACAGCTTACAAAACACAGAGCTTTTGTTGAACATAAAATCTTCCTTACTAAGCAAACTTGGAAAGGAAAATATAAAGTATATGTTAATGGGCTTTTTAAAAAATACATAGGACTGATTCAAAACCCCAGTGAAGTCAATGGAAAGACTCCCATTGAGTAATTGGGCTTTGGATCAGGGTTTATAGGGCAGATCATCAGCTAGTATTAGCTGTCATATAGCTCTACTGAAATCTTCAATGGAACAATGACAATTTACACCAGTTGAGAATCTATGACAATTTTTAAAAAAATTATTCCAGGATGCAGTAGCTCTTTCATAAATAACTGATAACACAATAGAAGTTACAGGTAAATTGTGAGTAGTCTAGAAATGACCCCCATCTAAGATATCTTGCTATGATATAGCAAGGATGATATATCATTAGTACACTAAACCTAACAGATAAATAACCCTAAGGGAAAGAAATCAAAATTCAATGCCTCTCAAATCACAGCTCTCAAACCATTCTCTGAAAGCCAATTTTAAGTGGAATACTTACATAATTACACTCTCCAAATATAAAATTCCCCACTGGAAAAGATATTCATCACTCCCTGTCCTAAAGTGCTGAGTAGTGGTGAAGACCAGTACTGAGTATTTGCCATTTTTCACCCTGCATGCAGCAGCTCTCCAGTAGTAGGGTAGTAATGTCTATGGGGTGTTTGTAAAGCAATTTGGGATTTTTGAGGATGAAAGGTACTTAATAATAAAATAATCATTTATACTTAATATTTAATTTATCCAGCATTATGAAAAGAGATGAACTGTTAAAATATATTCCTTGCACTACATAACATTTAATTAAAAAGTAAGTCACAACCCAACAAATGCTGTATTTGAAACATAAAACATTGTGCAGAGATTAGATTAAATTTACCAAGCATTTAATGGGAAAACAGAGTCAAAATATGTTTAGTTTGTTAAAACTTTGCATATTACTGTGGTTTTTCACACGAATAGTCGATCCACTACCTAAACTAATACATCTCCTGAACTAATATCTGAGCTAATGATATGCTGTTGTTAGGAGCTGAGACACTTTCTGGGGATTCAAATAAGGAAGAGGTCTTCTAAATGGAGATGCTCCAGGGGAACTTTTTATAATACCCCCGTGTAGGGATGAAGTCTTTGAGGATATTTGTGAATAAGGACTTTTATCTAGAATCGTAGGGCTTGATATTGCAAAGTGTTGCTGAGCACATCCTGAGAGATGATGAGTGCTCTAACTTCCACACAAAGCAATGGGAGCTCAGAACCTGGTAGGAATAGACTATGTCCCATTGAAATCATTCCTGAATCAGGAGCTGAAAGAATACAGACAGTATATGGGCTTGATTTTCAAAGGCATCCATAACTCAAACTGAAATGAACAGGAGCCCCTGGATATTAGGCCATGAACTATTTACATGACCAGAAACTTTGAATTATATCATCCTTCTTTTCTCCTCTGACCTCATTCACACAAATATTTTAGCATGTTTTATGTGACTTCTGTGTAGTATTAATGAGCGGTTGAACTGCAGTTGTTAGACAGATTGCTTTTCTTTAGCTTGTCCTTGTTGACTCAGGGTAACCATAATATTTCATGCTGGGTAAAATCCATGACCTCACTTCAGACAATATTAAAATGATGCATTTGGCTTTAAAAAATTGTATGAATGATGGTCATATCAAAATTTACCGCATGGTATTCTCTAGGTGTAACAAAGTGGAAGTGGAAGTCTGATTTGGGGCTGCAAATTTCTCATTAAGGGGTCATTGGTTGCAGAGACCTTTCTCTAGGAAGAAAAATGTTAAACCCAAAGGTGCTTTGGGTTACAGGTTTATGAAGATTGAGAGACAGAGATATTATTTCTAAGCCAGTTGATCATATATGGCATTTTAGAGCAAAGAGTGTTAGAGACAAAAACACATACTTAGTGGCAAATACAGGCAAAATGCCATTTGGATGCGTTAATGTTAAATTGTAAAGATACGTTGTGCCATTAACAGAAAGGCTGGAAAGTGAAAAACTTAGCACAGAACTCAGGGGGTTCATTAAAAACAGATAGAGGGAAAACTTCACCCAGGGAAACTCCAGAATGAATCTATTTGAAAATGCTGGAGGAGGGGCGGGGGGGGAGGGGGGGAAGGGGGAAGAAGGACAAAAGAAACAGCGTCAAGGCTGTGGTTTGGGCTCACTCAGCATTAAGTCTATGGTGTTTGAGCTCAGATACCAAAGCTATGTCAAAAGCTTTCAATTAAATTAAAATGACCCTGCATAGTTCCTGTGCAATGACCTTTGTCCAGAACTGAGTGGATTAGTTCAGGAAATTTATGAGAAACTGAACTAGACACCGAAGAGAATGAAAGCATGAAGGTTTGCCTGAGATTTATTTGGTCATTTAAATGTTTGCAGACCTGGTATTAGATTGGGTGTTTTAAAAATTGCTATAATATTTGAAAGAATGAAAGCCATTAGGATGGACACTGTTATATTACGAATTTTGAAGAAGGTTATGAGTGTTACCATCCTATACTTATTATAGAATGTTGTGTCCCAGTGCAGAGGATAGAGATTTATTAATATAATACAGGGCAATACATTAAAATGATTGGATTATTTTCCCCTCCCCCCATATATTAAATACCAAATCAAGGTCAAAGCATTGGAATGCATTAGGACCTAAATCCAAAGGCCATTGAAGTAAATGGAAAGATGTCAATGATTTCATTGGATGAGGCCCTTGGTGACTTCATTGCCTCCAAAAACCAACCTGCCAGGTAAATTAATGTAATGGAAACTTTGGAAGGTCTTTCAATGTAGGTAAGAAATTGAGTTGATTCATTAGATGCTGATGAGATGCAGATATCATGGAGACAAAGGGTTGAAAGAGGGCTTATATACTGATGATATTAAATTGTTTGCCTGCTTAGTCAATGGTAATAGAGTAAAATCTGATTTAAGCAACCACTTACGAGATTTAATAAAACAGATGGTCTTCTAATAAAGGTGGAGGACAACCTTTTGATGTGATCTCCAGGCAGAGTACTACTCAGTAAAGATGATTATTTGTGCAGGTTTTAGTAAAAAAAGATGTTTCCTAAATTTATTTATTGCTTGCCATACATCAATCAAAGTGAAGCCTATCTGTGCATTAGGAAGGTGTGATGCACAGTTGCTGCATTTCATCACAATTCATAGCTTTGCCAGAGGTCAAGGTAATATAACATTGGAATATCATTCAAATTGTGCTTCCTTTCCGAAAAGAAAATAATTGTAGACTTCTCCACAGTGAATGAATACCTTTCACTGTGACAGTACTTCTCTAGATGCACATTTATGTTAGTGATTTGCTTTATACCCCAATAGTCAATGAGGCAATTTTTTATTTGACATTTAATTTGGAAAATGCTTTCCAGGTGTATTTATCTAAAGTGAAATGTGATGATAAATGGGATGGGCTTTAGGAAAAGAGCAAATAGTGAGGCCAAACCTTTGCACAAGCTATGGAGAAATGAATACCTTTCCAGAGCATCAAAAAACCCGAACACTTATGTTTCTGCCACACACATCAGATGCATGCAACAGAAGAATAAAGCAAAGAACAAAATATTGCAATAGAAAGTAGCTTTGTGTAATGTCGTCTAAGTATGCAGGATAGTCATGTCTCTAATCTGATGAAAATATAAAGCCCTATTTCTTTGAAAAACAAAACAAATCTGTTTTCTCTGCGGAGCAAATAACTGTCATGTTAAATACACCCTCCACCTTCTCAACGCTACCAATTGCTGGAAGCCATTCATTTTGACAAATTGGAGAGAATACAGAGACAAGCAACAAAATGATTAAGTGGCTGGTGAGAATGACTTGAGAGGGAAGATTAAAAGGAGTGATTTTTTGTGGCTTGGCCAAATGGCAATTTTAAGGAGGTTGGTGAGGGATATAACTCTCCATGTGAGATGAAATTCAACACAAGAAGATTTATGCTGCCCCAAATTCCTAATGGTGAGGTACAGTGCCCCTATGGGAGTGAGTGTGCTTATTTCATTGGGTCATTTCAACACTACATCAACATATGAAAATAATAAATAAATAAATAACCTCTAGAGGGCAAACCTGCCTGGGGTCCAGATCAGTGCAGGGCAGCCCCTCGATCAGGTCACGGCAAAGGTGAGCAATGCCAACCTCTCTTGCCTGAAGCCCAGAATCAGGATAATATATCTAGGCTTCAGTTAAAATATCATAGAGGTACACAATTTTCTTAAAATGGATGATAATAATAGATTGTAAATAAAGACACACAACTAATTTAATATTCAAATTAACGGAACAAACAAGTTTACTCTACCCACCATAACTCCACCTTCCCCAAATGCTTGGAAAAAGAAATAGTCTTTGCAGGGAGCCTTGAAGGTAAACAGATTCAGCCAGCAGAAAATGTCAGTGATGGAGCTTGAAACACACACACTGCAACTTGGCTTTAAAAAATGAGAAGAATGTAGAGCAATTTTCTTTAATATTGTGGTAGCTGGATTACAGTTCTGATCAGATGGCAAACAAATGTAGATGTATGGAACTAAATAAGAATCTTGCCTGCGATCTCTGTGTCAACAAATTAGATAACTATGTTGGCAACTTGGCAGCTTATCTTGTGTGCATTTGTAAATTAAGTTTTCAGTACTTGCATTTACAGAAGTGGGTTTTTTCATTTATTTTACACTTCATTCTCAGAAGCAGAATGTCAGTGTATTTTAGGAAGTTCATTGGTTTAAAAGATCCACTGCAAAGTATCTTGCGTCTGTGGAATTTATCCAACAAAAAATGGCAATATGAAGATAGTAATAAATTATGTATTATTTTTGTAGGATACCTGTGATTCTCTACTTGACTCCACAATTTCAATCTGACCCCAAAGGTGAAGAAAATTAAGGATCAAATTATCGGAAATAGGAAAATGCTCATGCATATCTGACAATGTGGCCCTTAACTGCTGTAAGTAATTTTCAAAAGACCATCTTTATTGTCATGCTGGAGACCTGTATCCCCAGTATAGAGGCCCAATTCTCCTATCATTTATACTAGTATAACCCCCATCGTGTAGTTACTTCTGATTTACACTAGTGAAAGAAGAATTAACCCTTAAGGTCTTGATCCATTGATTTTAATGGGAGTTAATCAGGCCTTTTTGCTTCTGAGTCAATAAAAGGTTGGGGACTATCAACAGTGGCCCCTGTGAATGATAAAATGGGCACTGGTGAATTTAAAAAAAAATCATAAGGGTGTGCATGACTGATACAAGGTTACGTTTTTTGCACGGTCCATTGCAATGAACATTCAAAGGCTGTGCCAACTTATGTATGCTTAGACACATTCCAAGCATCATCACTGAATCATTCATTCATTGCACCTTTGTCATTGTGGGACTGGTTGAAGCACAGTATATTGAAGGAGGATGGGATCATGAGGAGTAAAGAAAAAAAAGTAAGAGGTTTCCGGTGGGTCTTTGTGAGACGCACCGATTCCTCAGAGAAGAAAAAACTATATATAGAAAATGCAATGCAAATGCATTTCAAGATTATGTCACCACTGTCTCTTCTCACTTAAATCAGTGCTGTTTGAGCAGCACCTCTGCATAAATGTTGAGTTTTCAATTCTGAATCCCTGATATTTGACAGGCAGTTGCATGGCCCAGAGTTCATGCATCTTAGCATATATTTTCTCAGGCATTACAGAAAACTATCACTTTAAACATGTTGATTTCCCTAGTTGTAAACGACTGCTTCTTTGGAAGATATATACTGCCTGTAAAAATAGATTTGAAAGTGATCAACCTTATAGCAGGTACTATATCCATCAAAGCCATATTCCTTATTGAAATAGGGAACCCTCTCTTCTCCCCCAAAATATTTTACTCCTTGCTCAAGTATCCAGGCTATGTCAATACTTTGGATGAGTTCTCATTGATTCTTGAGGAAAAAAGAACCCATTGACAAAAATAATTGACAGGAAATTATATATATTTGCCAGTCAGTATCTACTGCTGCTGCTTTTCTATTAAAGTGGCCAGAAAATGGCCCATCCTGCACACCCATTAAGGCACCCTCTTAATTCTCTGTTCTGGCTTCTCCTCCATGGGTAGGAGTGGATGGATTAGAGTAGTTAATGGAGAGGGAGTGAGTGGGAAGGGGTGTGGAAGAAGCATTGGCACTATCACCCAATGAGCTGGCCAGTACAGCTGCACGAGAGTGTTAAGAAACATATTCTCTGCTGGGAATAAGGCTAGCATGGGATATATCCCTCCCCCCAGAGCAGGTGGTGGGAGAAATTGGACACAAATTGTGACCCTGAGTCATAGTCTCCTTCCTAATCTGCTATTGGGGCAGAACAACTACTCACAGGTCTATGTACTGGGCTCATGACAAAGCCATGATTTGCCCTAAGTACTAATAAAGTCTCTTTATCCTTCACATTGTCTGTCCCCAAATGCTACAGCGTGAGCATATAAAAAAGCATCATACTAAAATCACTTGAGGTGCTTCACCAAAGCAGTATCCGTCCTCTATTGCCTTCCATAGACTCACTACGAGAAGAATAATTAAAAATAAGAACAAAATCAGCCTTCTATTGTGACTAATCTAAGAGTATTAGGAAGCTCAGAGTAATTTATTTTATCATACAGGGTACTTGATAATGTATGGTTTAAAGAGCAATATCCACCTATAAGGATGTATGTGTTGAACAGTAATTCTCAATTACCCCATCATGTCTTGTAAGAAGTCTCCAGTGATTCACGTGGAAGCCTAAAGTAACTTGTTATTGGCCAGAGATAACTGGTGGAGACCTGCCATTTATTTTTTACACGTAGCTTTTTAAATAGTTCACAGAAGCATTTTTGGACTAAGCTGTGACAAAGCCCACATCTTCTGGAAGAGTGGTCAGTAAATCTCCCAGATATATCAGTCTTTCTTAGCTTTATTGTTTAATGAGGTCAAAATTTAAGGTGCACATGAATTATGATCTCATCCAAAATGAGAGATTGGAACTTCTGACTTTGTCACCTCACCAGTGACCCTCATAATGCCTTTTCTGACTTTATTTTTCAAAGCAAAGGCAGCTGTAACAGCCAATCTCTCACTATACGCTCACAGACAACCATCACAAGATGAATTACCTAGATATTTAACAGCAACCTAGGACAAAAACTGATCCTCTCAAAGAGTCTGATCATAAAACTCTAAGATGCCTGTTTCCCTGAAGTAATTCATCATAAACAAAATGAATGGGACTTGGCGGAAAACAACCATGAGAACAAAAAACATCAGAAACTCATAAAGACTCTCATCCCATAATATTTTACTCCACTTCTAATTTTTTATTTAAAATCAATACTATCCCTAAGCACTTTGGCCAGATAACTGTATGCTCTCAATTATGCTACTATAAATCCAGAATAACTCCACTGGCTTTCATGGCTCTAATATAGCCCTTTGGTTTTGTGCATCTGAATTCAATTCAGCTTTATGCTAGCCTACCTTGTATTCATGATAAAACACTTGAGAAAAAATTGGTATTGTTTTGAGGAGTCCAGGAGGTGCATGCTGTTGGAAAATATTGTACATACACATAACTGGCAGATTGTGCAACCATTTTGATCATATGGATTTGACCCCCTTTAATAGCAGAAATTCGCAACAATTTCCAATGTGTACATGTAGATAATTTATTAGGCATATGTTGTCTTCAATCACAGCTTTTATGCCCTTATTAAGATTTTGCCCAGATGTGAAATACCTCATGGAACCTTTTACAGTAGCTAGTCTCATAATATAGTATTAAGATGTCATTAGGATTATGACATTGTCATTCACAGGGCCTAATTCCTGCAAGGTGTGGAGGACCTTTTACAAGATTCTGGAGAGCAGGTGCTGCAAGGGGAGTAAAGAGTGCTCTGTATGTGCAGGAAATGCTAAGCAATTAGCAGGATTAAGCTCTTAGTCTCCAACTCATCTGTCTAGTGGAGTATATGCAGACACATGGGTTGGTTCATATGGCTCCTCTCTTAACACATGTGTAATCAACCCTTATGGTTTCACAAAGAAGCTGTAGAAATGGCATTATCACCAATTCATACAAACCTGAGCAAGGCGATGAAGCAAATAACCAACCCATTCATACAGTTAACTAAAGATATGTTGGCAAACCCACAAAATGGGTATAATATGTTCTAAACTGCATTTGGAACCACCCATCAGGAATAGTAAAAAAATAAATACATAGTATTAAAAAATGTAGTGAAATTAAGTGGCTTGACGAGAAAGGGGAGAGCAGGCATTCACAGACAGGTTTAGAACGTAATCAGTGTCATTGTTTAAGAGAAATCGGAGTGAAGTCATTAGAAAAGCATCTGATTCATCACAAGTTGCAGTATTGCAGGAGGCACAAGCTATTCCTCTCACAATATCAAACATGTATTCATTGCTACTGCGACTTTTATCCATAACATGCCTTTTGATCTCCCAAATTAAGGTGGAAGGATGATAAAGGATGGGTAAGAAAACTAAAGGCCAAATTTTCAAGCTTGCTCTGCTCCTGGTGAGCTGCTGAGGTGTCACAAAAGCAGCAGAGAGTGGTCACATTTCCCTAGCTAGGGATTCCCCCAACATGGAAAAGTCCTCTGTGGTTGTAGAGCCACCATAGGGAGTGAGTTGGGGGGGAAAGGAGGAGGGAGCAGATGCTGCCAGAACATGTTTCTAAGATGGCCAATGACCTTTGGTGGCCATTGCCAAGTTGCATGGTTTAGAGCAGTCTGGGCCAGGGATTTGGCTGGTATGAAACAAGGTGTGGCTGGCCTCAGAGTGTGGGAATTGTAACCAGTTCCCTGATTAAGCCCTTCTCCCCACACCCTCATAGCTACAACTGAGAAACTAGACACCTTTTTTTCAAAAAAACCAAAGAGGGTCCCAAGGAGTGAATTTATTGGATTCCAATCCACATGTCAAATTCAATCCTTCTGTAAGATAAATCCTCCTCCCTGCACTCTTGCAGAGTCTTTTAGAACTGGTGTATGGGCATTATGGTGGTGCTGAGAGGCTATTTGCATTGTGGCAACATGTAGGAGCTCCAGTCATGAGCCAGGACCCTATTGTGCTGGGTGCTGTACAAATACAACAAAAAGATGGTCCCTGCCACAAAGAACTTACAAATACAAAAATAAGAGTGGCTTCTGGTTTTTATGACTAAAAACTGAAGCAAAAAGCCTGAACAAAATCAAATGGATGGTTGGTCTCATTATCAGCTTATATTTGTTTTAAAGCAGCCGGTGGAAGAGAAAAATAAAGAAACCGTATGTGTTTGTGAGGAGAAGGAGAATTTATTTCACATTATCTTGAATTTCACAGAGGCCCATGCTGAGCTTCAAATTTTTTAACGTGTCTGATAATGTTGCAATAAATTTGTGAATGAGACTCAGGTAGAGTGTTCAAAAGCTTCAGCGAGATGTTCTTATCTTTGCATAATTCATGCTAAATATACAAACACATGTAAATTGCCTCATTCCTCCCCCTACTTTAAATGAAGTGGAGTAATCTACATTCTAAATAAGATTAAAGCTCTATAAATCCTGCTAATTCGATTGTTGTATCAATACAAAATAGTTTTCTGTTTTCTGGGGCCATAACGCCCTCCAGTGGCAAAATGAACGCGCCAACTGAAGCTTTGAAGACAATCTCATTCTGCAGCATATAAAATATAGAACTCTCAGTCTGGCATCTTTTATCCAATGAATAGGCATTCGGTAATCACTTTGCAACCTATTTAGTAATTACACTGCAATTGTAATAGTATAATATTGATAGTTTGGGGGAATGGTTCTCTAATCAAGGCATTAATTGAGGTATTTGTTCCCAAAAGCCTGCAGAAAGTGGATGCATCAGTAATATTGTTAAATTATTGTGGCTGCTGAATTTGGGGGAATGGCACATCCAATAATTCATTTTCCAAACAAGCACAAATATTGGCCATACTCAAATCTATGAATAGGGACTAATATTGTGTACAGTCTTTATGCTATTTGAGTATTCATTTGCTCATTCCCTCCCCTTGCTGCTGCTACCACAAGTTAGAAGTGACAGAAATACTGATTTGTGCTCCTAGCTGTGCCATGACCTGCCTGGCCAGCTGGGACTCATTGGCCTACTGCTGGCTGAATGTTCCCTATCTTTCCAGTCTCTAGGACCCCGCTGGACAGGGGGAAGGGAAGAGATCTCCCTGGGACCTTCGAAAGGGAGAAGTGAAGATTCCCTACCCCAACCAGGTCACCGCATACTTCCTCTTCTTGGGACTCCAGGTGCAGAGGTGAAGGTCTCCCCACCAGGCCTCGAAGGACAGAAGGAAGTGTCCTGTAAGCAAGCCTCCTCACAGAACTACTTCCCAGCAAATCCCAGTTTCATCCTTTCCTTTGCCTTGAGTCATCTTCTGGAGGGGAAGCTCAGTGACTTATTTTATGTCTTCCCCTAATGTTTTCAGGGAAACACATGCTATCTCCCTCTTGGGTTCACTATGAGGCTGATGTACTCCCTGGAGGAGTAAGGGGAGAAGAGAAGAGACTGGGGAAGATCAGATTTGGATTACAATAATTTTTCTGCTGGTATTTCTCAAACGCTACCCCAGTACCAAGTAGTTCTGCTGCTGGAAGAAAGAGCAAAATTTTTCCATATATTCTGAACCAATTGTTTTGAGAAACAAAGAAACAATTGCATTAGGATGCCAGTGTGCAGATACACTGTTTAGGAAAACATTTCCCCACAAAGAAATAATTCAAGAGTTCTCTTTTTCCTTGTCCTCTGTTACAAATGCTACATTATAAAATACTTATGAAAACATCGCCCTTTCCTCAGAAATATTATTCAGTGAGCTGCTGACTATCCAAGATATTGACAGACTTTCCCTTCTGCTATACTCGGGAGCAGTGATAGGACCATGAAGGGATACAGTCCATCTGACTAACCATTTGATGATACAAAGCACTTGCAACTCCAACTGAAAACAAAAGAATCTGAGGGCATTTAGTACCTCACAAGTTCAGGCCCACAATGAGTAGGATTGCTTGTATAACCCATCTCCTTTGATTTACTTCACTAGGCAGGGAGCTAATTAGATCCCATCATACCAAAAATACTTTCAGATACCTGTTTTGGTACCAGCAAATCCCAGCTCTTTAATTTTTTGGAGTTTCTTCTAATATATCTTTACAGACAGCCTCTCTCGATGGACTAAACTTTCCTTACTACTATGATTTGCTTTCAACCGATTTGTGTTAAGTGCCTCCAAAAAGGAGTAAAGACATGGGTTGACATTTTCTAGTGCAGCTGAGAAGGGATTGGTGAAAATTCACAGTAGCAAGGAGTGGAAGGAAATGTAGCTTCCTTTGTATCTTCCTCCCCAATCCTGGGGCTGCAAGAGTGTCGGTCCAGGAATTGCTGTAAATTAGAACAGTCTGAAGGCTGCTCTAACCTGTGTCAATTGCTAATGGCCCCCAGGGGCTGTTATTGCAGCCAATAATCTGCCAGGGTGAGGGAGTCCTGGCCATGCCCCCTTTGCTGCATGCGGTGGACAGAAGGTCATAGTAGGTTTCCGTAACACATGGAGAATACACCAGTGACCAATTAAGCTAGGCTTGGGTCTGCTTTGGACTTGCGAGCTGGCACAAAGTGACCCTAACACACCAGTGAGTGGGGCCTATTCTGCCCATCTGTATCAGGAATCTGAATGTATTTATCCTCTTTTTTGACATAATTAAACTTAGGGACATCCACGGTAGTAAGTATTGTACATCAAAACTAGAGATCATCATAATGATGCAATACCGTATATGGCGAATCCTGTCCCCACCCACAGCTCACGTAACCAGGGTCATGTAGTGAAGAGTTCTACAGAGGATGGAGATTGGGAAAGGCTACTCTTCCCCATATCATAGAATCTGCAGAATGGGGACAGTAGATGGTCTGTGACCCACCCATCCTACACCTTGTGCATAGTGTTATGGAACCCTTGCATGGGCTTCCTATTTCTTGTCGTCCCCCCCCCCGCACGTGGGATGCTGATGGATGCAGGAAGGAGAGAGTACAGTATTTGTTAACCAAGTCCCTTCACCTCCACCCTTCTCCCTGAAAACAAAAAACATACGTGTGTGTATGTGTGCGCTCGTGTTAGAAGAGTTATGCTGCACGTGTGCTAGTGCTGTACCTCATTTACATCAGTGTAAGAGAGAGAAGAATCGGGCCCCTATGTCACTTAATCTCTCTGCCTCATTTGCTTTCACGTGTAAAATGGAGAGGATAGTATTTGGCCTGCCTCACAGGAGTGCTGCAAAGTTCTGTTCACAATGTATGTGTAAAATGCACTGAGATTCCCAGATGGAAGTTGCTGTACAAGTTATTATTACTATTAACATCCATTGAAAACAATAGAAAAGGATCCTAGTTGGGGACCTTGCCAGGAGATGTGTCTGGCTCAGTAGCTTCTGTGGCTTTGGCTGAAGTAGCACAGCTCAACATCAAGACACGTATTAATCTAATGGTTCCATCGATTCACAGCATATCCAGGTTAAATGAAGCAAATGTCATTTGACTATTTTAAATCTTGTGCTCGTTAAGACACATTTAAAAAGCAGAGAAGTTCAATCTTAAGAATATTAAATGGATACTCCACACATAGCCATTTGTACTCTGGTTAGGTATTTTGCAGCAGAAAGAGAATACCCCTAGATTGCTTACAGATCAACTACTGCTCTAAGATTCCACATGATACTTAGGCACAAGGGGACCGATAAACAGCAGAGTAACAGCCTTATTTTTCAGAGGGGTAGCCGTGTTAGTCTGGATCTGTAAAAGCAGCAAAGAATCCTGTGGCACCTTATAGACTAACAGACGTTTTGCAGCATGAGCTTTCGTGGGTGAATACCCACTTCTTCGGATGCAAGTAGTGGAAATCTCCAGGGGCAGGTATATATATGCAAGCAAGAAGCAAGCTAGAGATAACGAGTTTAGTTCAATCAGGGAGGATGAGGCCCTGTTCTAGCAGTAGAGGTGTGAAAACCAAGGGAGGAGAAACTGGTTCTGTAGTTGGCAAGCCATTCACAGTCTTTGTTTAATCCTGAGCTGATGGTGTCAAATTTGCAGATGAACTGAAGCTCAGCAGTTTCTCTTTGAAGTCTGGTCCTGAAGTTTTTTTGCTNAACAAAGACTGTGAATGGCTTGCCAACTACAGAACCAGTTTCTCCTCCCTTGGTTTTCACACCTCTACTGCTAGAACAGGGCCTCATCCTCCCTGATTGAACTAAACTCGTTATCTCTAGCTTGCTTCTTGCTTGCATATATATACCTGCCCCTGGAGATTTCCACTACTTGCATCCGAAGAAGTGGGTATTCACCCACGAAAGCTCATGCTGCAAAACGTCTGTTAGTCTATAAGGTGCCACAGGATTCTTTGCAGCCTTATTTTTCAGTTTCCTGGCTTCTGTGGGCTTTACTTAGCTCCATGACTCTATTTTCACTTATATTCTGTCTATGAGCCTGCAAGATGGTGGCTATCCCATGGGTGGCACATCTCTTCTGTGGAGTCATCCAAGTGAAAAGTGTAGTGTAGTTGCTAGAGAATAAAGGCTGATATTTATCCTACTGGGGGTGGACTGGACCAGGCAAAATAAGAACTAAATAAAAAAATGTCTTTCTGGTAAGAGAGGAAAAGCACATTGCTACAGTATATGTCTGGACAGCAGACACAATTTTGTATTTAAATGTGCACACAGCAAATATTTGAAATAGTTTTTTATTTGGGAGACAAATTATTTGAAATAAGAACTCCTCCAACCAGTTGCTCCATGCCTCAGATTTAAACGATAACAAAACGAGAATGAGTTTGATTTAGTTATTCTTTTAAATAGGAGTCAGACAAAACTTCGGTCAAGGAGGAGTGCTATCAATGCAGATAGCTTCTCCATGCAGTCTGTCATTCTTACAACTACCAGGGAGCAGATCCTCAGCTGGTGTAAATTGTCATAGTTCCACTGGCATCAATGGAGCTATGACAATTTGAGCCAGCTGAGGATCAGACCCTAAATATTTTTCTCTTGAATGAATGTCCAAACCCAATTAAAAATATTCTTTGTGAGGTTTATTACTAAAACACGTGTGACAAAGGAAATTAATGGCTTTTGCTTTCACTAGCATTCAGAGAAGTTTCCCAGAGTTACGTAGAAAGAACAAAACATTATCTACATGCCTATACAGCACCTAATTTTTATACGGTTCAATATAAAAATGATTTAAAGAAAAATCTTGAAGTATTAGAGCTATCGTCATAGAATTTTATGACCAGGTTCTTGTTCTTAACAATGTATATTATGGTAGTGCCCAGAGACCTAACCAAGATCAGGGACCCATTGTGTTCAGGTCTCTATACACATGTACTAAGAGGCAGGCTCTGGCTCCAAAAACTTGCAATCTAAATAGATAAGAAAGGCAAATGATAGAAGAAAGGAAGAATCCCTGTTTTACCGAGGGGAACCTGAGGCAAAGAGAAATTAAGTGACTTGCCCAATTCAATACAGTATAAAAACAGTTGCTCTTATTTGATATGCTTCACTGGGCCTAATTAGTTGGAAGCCTTCAGTAATGCTAATTAAGGATTTTCTGTTAAGCCTTGCAGGCCAAAATTTTTGCACGCTTGGCCAGCCTTACCCAGCACATGAATGATGCAATCTCCTTGAAACTACCCCTGTTGGTTTCATACATGGGAGAAGGTAGTCCATTGAGATTTACAAAAATCTTGCTCTCTGAGCTAGTAGGGGAACAGGATTATGATAAACTTCCACAGACTTCACAGGATTGTTGCCAATATTCATGGATTGCCTGCTTTCAAGAACTGAGAAGATAAATGCATCAGGATGTGAGATCCCATAACTTCTGGAATGTGGAAAAGAAGTTACCACAAGAGGACAGCTATGATTTTAAGTCTGTTACAGCTATGATTTTCTTTGGGAAGCAAATATTTTTTTCTGGATCAGGCAACTCTTATGAAAATAAGGCCCAGGAAATAAATTCAGTGATTTCAGAACTGATCTCTTTAATATTTTTTTTATTTCTATGCTTGGGGAGCTTTTCTTAAATAATAGAATAAAACAAATAATTAAGAATGAGAGATTTAGTCATTGATTTTTTTCCTCTTTCGCTATCCACAACAGCTTATGATATTCTGAAATTTGTTATTCAAATGTATTCATAGACTAGGGATTTTTTTTATCCCTGCTCCGTTGATTGTTTGCAAGCAGTTCATTATAAATATTTGATATTCCAATTGAAATGTAAGCTCTGTCGATTAGTTTTGATTGGACACCTACCATAGGTCACACAATACCATTTTTATTACCGAGCATAATTCTTAGATTTATTTTTCTGGCCCGCATACTTGTGTTTACAAGTTCAGAATCTGCATTATGTAAATATTCTCTAATATTAACTTAAAATGTATCAAGTCTGTAAACATTCCTGCCAGTAAACCTGTATGGGATATTCTATTTTGTGGACATTTTTTTAAATTATCCTCTCAACTCTTCAAATACTATTTTATCCTAGTTAAGCTCTTATACCACCCACATCAACATAGTACTCAAGCACCTCTCACGTGCAGTTTAATCTCACTCTCATCACCTCCCCAGGGGAGGATTGTGCGTGCAATGGAGTGTATTGTTGTGGGAGAGTTCTGTTTTGTTTTTAATGTGCATTCTCCTAGGTGATTACATTGGAGAAGGCAGGCTGAAGAAGTGTGCCTTGCACTTGGAGCAGAAGGTGCAGAGGTGTGGGATGGTCATTAATTCCTATGGGAATTCATTCCATAGTCTGACTGGCCCTGAACAAATTTCAGTTTCCTGCCCAGACGAGCATACCGCATAGGGAAATAAAAAAAAGTGTTTTCTCTTAAATTGATTTTTTGTAATCTCTTACAGTGGCAGTTTCAAAATCCCCCGAGTATAAAGAAATAACCAAATGGTCTTTGGCAACAAACAAATAAAAATATCCAACAATGTTTTAAAAGCTTTTCAGATAACAGACTAATGGAAGTATATACAATATATCAGCTTTTGAGTCAATTTGCAAGACTCTCCAAAATCATTCTCCTCTTGAATATTAATGTTTAGCAAAAAATGTTTCTTTACTGTTATAGATGCAAGTTATTTAAAATAGGGTACTTGTTTTCATGGGACAAATAATGAGTCTAGAGTCAGACACTGTATACTGTTCACGCACACAGCGAAGAATATCCAAGGGAGTTTTCAGTGACACCCTATGTGAAGACCAATACATCTTTAAGAAAAAAATACAGGAAGATTTGGAATGTTGAACTCACACAGAAAAATGATTATAAAACACACCATATCACTTGCAGGCAAACCCTTATCTCAAAACGATTACTCCATATCTGACCTCTCAGTCATTGTCCTCAAAGGAAACCTGCACAACACTTCCAAAAGACAAGCATGGGAACTTATATTCAAACCTTGCTAGACATTAAAAATCATGGATTTAATAATGACACTGAATTTATGGCTTATTACAACAATCTGCAACCCACTAACCCCTCTGCCACATACCACCTTTTTTTGTCCTATGACTGCAGAGACGTTAACTGGCCATTTCACCTTGAATGGTCTCTTCCAATATGTGAAAACTGTTTAGGCTAAACAATGTGTTCCACCTTGTATTTAGCCTTGACTATCTGTGTACCTTTTCCAGACCCGAAGAACAGGTCTATCTATGTAGTTTGAAAGCTTGTCTCTTTGGGAAGTGATTTCCCAAAGTCACACAGGAAGTCTGTGGTAGAATTAAGAATTGAACCCAGATTTGAGACTCTCGATCCTTTCCTTTAAACACAAAGACTTTTTTTTTTCCTCCCAGGTATTCCGAATAAATTTACCCGTTGGTCTTGACATGGTGTGAGGACAGGAAGGAGTGTGGGAAAATGAAAGTATTCCCTACTAAAGTACTGTTAGAGCAGCTTCAGGGATGGTCTGAGAGGAGTTCCTCTCAGTGGGAGGAAAAGGGTCATAAATGGAGGAATTGCTAATAAGCAGGCTGAAGACCTATTTGTGAGGGAAGGGGAGATATTTAGCTTCTGGCAACTGTTATTCATGCTATTTCTCCTCATGACTTTTCTTCAGCAGCAATACTAACAAAGTCCTAACTCCTTTGTTATGGCAACTGTTTTTATAGGACAGTCCTGATATTCGGGGCTTTGTCTTATATAGGCTCCTATTACCCCCCAGCCCCGTCCTGATTTTTCACACTTGCTATCTGGTCACCCTACACAAGAACATGATTATGATGATCTCACATACTAGAGGACAAATGCCCTGCTTGACAAGCACTACACACAAACAATAATGGAAAGGTTTCCTTGGTTCTTACTTTGGGTAACAGAAAACAATGAGGTTTTGGTCTCCCCGCTGCTTTCACAATAGCCATAGAAACATGCACCACAGCTAACAGAAATATGGGTGGGGCAAAGGGTACAACACAAAGGGGTAGGAATAAACAAGGGCAATGTATTACAGACAGGAACTATAGCTACTATTAGATGCTGCCAGGTAATCCATTAGTAATAATGGAATTTATTGGGAAATTTGAATCTACAATCTTTTCTTTTAAAGTGTGTATTGGTGTGTCTGTGTCTCTGTCAACTGCCATTTCAGGGAAGTATAATTAGGAATGGCACAGATACTCTGCTATGCTACTGCAGTCTGTGGGGCAGATCCTCAGCTGGTGTAAATTGGCATAGTTGCATTGACTTCAGTGGAGTTACATGATTGACAACAGCAAAGATCAGGACCCTTATGTTTCCAGTGATGCACATTTGATGGTATAGAGCTTTGGTCTTTGATACAGGTTATTATTTGATAAATTATCTTTCTGTGTTTACTCTCACTTTCTCTCCTCGGCAAATTGTATGAGAATGGATGTAGGCAGAAGTGGGGCTGTCACTTTTAGTTAGTATCTCTCTTCTAGTGACTGCCTGTATTCTCTGATCTGTCTATCTCCATATTTGTTCATCCACGTCTCTACAGTACATTGCTAATAACATTGCATTTTCACAGAAATCACAGTTCCTAAACACATTCTTTAGTGTAAAACATTGAATGTTGCTTATACAGTTCTTGAAATCTATAATGAGGTAAATTCAAATAAGATGAAAGAGTGACTGGGTATTCTTCAGAACACAATGGATAAAAAAGGGGAACTCTTTTCCCCCCACTCAGGAAAACACAGAAAAGGTTTGTGCATTTAAGCCACCTTTTCATCTAATGGTTCAGCAAGCCCCTGTTTTAAAACAATCACTTTAAAGGATCCCAAAGTTTTCCACCAGAATATATTTTGACCTTTACTCAGGAATACTCCAATGGTGAGAATATAGGACTCATCACCAAGTTTCTCCAGATGAAGTAATATTAACAATGATACCTTCTTCTTATATAGCATCTGTAGATATGCTTATGTAAGTCCCAAGGGCAGTGTGAGACAATTAAATAATGTTGTGAAGCACTTTGAGATCCTGGAATAAGAAAAGCTAGTGAACTGAGTGTAAAGTATTTTTATCTCGGCAGCTGATTTCTGTAAGGAAAGAATTTAGTGTATTTATAGAGATAAGATACTACTAAACTGTATTCCAAAGATGCATCCTTCTCATCAATATGTTCAGAGCCTGAAGTTTTCTGGATTAAAAAGTACTCTCTTTGTAAGGGCTTGATTCCTCTCTCACTCTTCCTAACTCAGATTTCAAATTTATCCTCAGGGTCAGAAACTTTGGAATCACCCTTTACCTTGAACTGAACATTTCCCCTCACATCTCTTACTGTACCTGACCATTTGCCTATCAATACCTCCAACCCATTGCCAGAATATGTCCTTCCCTTCACCCTGCCTCTGCAGAAATGCAATCCTCACTGTTGCCTTAAACACTTTCAACCCAGACATACCATGGGCTACATTTACTCTTAGTTAATGTTGGTTTCTACTGGAGTAAACCAGGGTGCAGGAACACTAGAAGTGGAAAATGCATCTGGGGAGGGATCACAGTGGCCCACGATATTAGCAATTGCCTTTTCAGTAGGGGACTCACAGAAGGCTAATTTAGCCTCAAATGTGGATGGTACTACCAAGGAATGGCCAGGTTGGCTGGTGGTGCAAACTGGGCTATAGACAACAAAATGAAATTTGACAAAGACAAATATAAGATGCTACCCTTAGAGAAGAAAAAACAAATGCACAAATACAAAATGGGGGATAACTGGCTTGGCAGCAGCACAGCTGAGAAGGATCTGGGACTTGTGGTGGATCACAACCTCAACTTGAATCAGCAATGTGATGTTGTTGCAAAAAATAAATAAATGCAAGTTTAGGTTGCATTAACAGAGGCATAGCATGCAAGTCACAGGAGGTGATAATAACGATCTACTCGGTGCTGGTTAGACCTCAGATGGAGTCCAATTTTGGTCACCTCTGTGTAGAAAGTAAGTAGAGAAACTCAAAAGGGTCCAGAGGCAAGCGGCAAAGATGATCAGAGTGATGGAATGCAAGCTATATGAGCAAAGGATGAAATAATTAGGTATGTTTAGTTTTAAAAAGAGGAGATTAAGGGGGGACATGACAGCAATCTTCAAATAGTTGAAAGGCTGTCATAAAAAAGATGGAGAAAAGTTGTTCTCTCTAGCCCAGTGTTTCTCAAACTGGGGCCGCTGCTTGTGTAGGGAAAGCCCCTGGCGGGCAGGGCCGGTTTGTTTACCTGTCCCGTCCACAGGTCTGGCCGATCACGGCTCCTACTGGCCGCGGTTCGCCGCTGCAGACTAATGGGAGCTGCTGGAAGCGGCGGCCAGTATGTTCCTCGACCCGCGCCACTTCCAGCAGCTCCCATTGGCCTGCAGCGGTGAACCAGGTTTACCAAAGGAAGCTGAATAGCCATCTGTCCTGGATGGTTTAGAGACAACAAATCCTGCATCTTGGCAGGGGGTTAGACTAGGTGACCCCTGAGGTCCCTTCTAACCCTATAATTCTATCATTCCTGTTGCAGCTTCTACTGGAGCTGCTGTTGGGATTATAGCCTCCCTCTTTAGTGGAAATGGAAGAAAGCAGCAAAACCATCATATGCTTTCTGCAGGGGATGGGGGTCTTTCAGGTGCAGTTTGTGAAACCAGCCTTATGGGGCAAGGAATGCCATGAACAAGCTATCCCTCACTCTCTGTCATCTACAGTCACATCTAAACCACTTCTACATTCAGTTATAAATTATCCTTCTGGATTTTAAATGATCCACAAACTTACTTCACTTTGGAAACTATCTACTGTACCTTCTCCCACATCCACTTACTTCTCTCCCCAAAGGAGAGAAGGATCACACGGTCACAAATGTGTTACGGGAGGTCTACATAAACCATGCATTAAAACATAAGCATCGCGACTTACTCTCTCATAAACTAAGATCTGACGAAATTGGCTCAGGTTTCATACTTATTACATTCAAAGGGAAGATTATAGATGTGGCGCTGCTAAACAACATATCATCAGCATAACTTTCTTTTGCGAGTGTGTGAAAACAACTTTCCTCTTTCATATTCTGCAGAAGATTTTGGTGTGAACCTGTAATTTCCAAATTAGATTTAGAAAGGAAATACCAGCTTAAATAGGGACTTTCCCCCTCAAATGGATACAAAGAGCATGGTGGCTTAGTGGTTTATATGCTTCACTGCTATTTAGGAGAAGTGAGTTGGATTCTTGGACCTTCTCACGGGATGGGGTGTGTCATAAACAGATAGTTAAGGGTTAATGCCTCTTTTACCTGTAAAGGGTTAAACCTATGACAGGGTGGGATCTTTATAGAGTGGAACACATTCAATAAAAATGTTATCCTTTGGACATCTCTCCTCTCACACAGCTTTCCTCCTCCCATTTCCAACTGCCATAACACCTCTATGGAAACTACAGCAATTACTTACACGGAATTGTAATATTAGTCTTCGGCACTTTATGTATTTGTAGTTGTCTTTAACGAGATTTAGTGGGTGGGAAACTGAAAAGCTAACACCTTTTATGTGCCAGCCAGCTCCCTGGATCACCGCCATCGGTCCATAGACCACAGTTTGAGAATCTCTGCCTTAACAGAATGGTTTGTTCAATGTATTTCCTTTATGAGCATCAGGGTTTGATTCCTTGGTCTGGCATGTCAATCATTGAGCTGGGAAGGCTGAGGCCCTAAAGAAACACCATGATTACTTCTTGCAAGGTGATGGAATGCCCCATATAATTCAACAGCCTTGGCTCCAGCCAAGTTTTTTTACTGAAAGGATGGTGGCTGAGAGACATTGGACCTTGAGTACAGGGTGTAAAACAGGGGGAAATAGTACATTCCTGGTGCTTAGACAGACTTGTGGAGAAAGCCCCAGATATTATTAAATGCAAAGACTGGCAAATCTTAACTCCAGCCAGGCTACTTCTAGATCTTGTTTTCTTTTCTCCTAAAATGTAACTACTATAAGAAATCACTTTGGTTAAAAGTGAAATGTTAATACTGACTGTGTGTGTCAAGCACTGGCCAAAGATACTTGTAGCATACATTTAGGAGGGAACAGCTAGTAAATTAAGTCTAGGTGCAAAAGTAAAGTTATCACACCAGTAATCGGTGTGTTCTGGTGGATGTGTAATTTCAGCTACTCAGATTATGAGATCTCTGCTTTAGCTGAATTTTAGTTCAGGAGTTATAGTCAAATGACAGAAATATATAGGCTGCCAATTATCAGTGGAGCCAGGGGAGCACATAGATAATAGCATGAGGATCTGCTGGATCAGGTACATGCTCAGGATAGGTTTGTGTCTTAAAAGGACACTGCAAATTGTAATTCTGAAGTGTCACCCTGAATTTATGACCTACACCATGGCCTTGCATTTAATCATTTAGAAATTGTAATGTTTGTTTACGTCTCATCACATCAGGCTATAACTAACACAATGAGATGCAATGTTACATAGCACAAGTCAGGATTTCAAGTGATGCACACTGGTTGTCAGGCAAAAATATCCACAGACAATTAGGATGATGCCATTAAATGGAAATGGAGTGCAACAAAAAGCCTTTCCGTTTGGTTTGCTGTCCCTCTGGGGTAACTAATGCTATATCATAATTATTAAATCCAAAAGCAAAATAAGGACAGCACACTCTAATGGTTTCAGCTAGGCTAGGAAGAGAGTGAAAAACAGAGTCCAATGATGCGTGTATAGTGCAGCCAGCATGCATTACTGACCAAACAGTGCAATTTGGATTGCACATTGGGTATATGCCAGACTATAATTTGGAATATCTATGCTAAAAAATAGATTAGTATAACCAAATAAAATCCTCTTTTGGGGAATACCTGTGTGAAAGCTCAAGCAGGACAAGAGGTGGTGACAGAACTCTTGGGTTTGTGGTTCAAATAAGAAATTACAAAAAAAAAATAAAAAAAAAAATTCAGTGAACATGAACTTATTTCATGGATTCTAAGGATCAAAGTAACCCTTATGATCATGTAGTCTGATCTCCTGCATAACACAGGCCAGAGAATTTGACCCATTAATTCCTACATCAGGCCCATAACTTAAAAGAGTCTCTCCTAACCAGAATTTCAAATACGTTTCCTATAATTAGCATTTTCCTCTCATCCCCAAATGGGTCACTTTCTTAACCCAACACAATCTAGAGTGGGAGACACCTCAGAACTCACTTCTCTTATAGCCTCCAGGATAGACTAATTCCCTTTAGCTGTGCTCACCCACTGCTGGTTTCTGTGGCATTCCAGCAATGAGGGCTAACAGCTGAGATAGTTTCTCTGGTGAAGGACAAAGAATTAACCAATTGCCAATGATCTACATACCCAGCGCCAACCAGAGGAATATAATAGGAGACATTCAGCTATATACTATACCCTCTGTTATCACTGATTAATTTTTATCATATAGGAAAATTAGCCAGTGCTGGAACAATAGGGATATCACTAATATGGAAGGCACTGATATTGCTCTGTGCATTTGTCAACACAGTACCTACCTTCATGAGCTCTAGGACTTTAACAGTTTAGAGGACATGTCAGGTTTGCTATAGCAGAGTGATAGGAAACAATATACTTTTCTTGGAGAGTATTTTAGAAACGTGTGGAGGAAAGGCAGTGGGGTGACTTTTCTTCCCCATTCTCCTGTGCTAACAGAAGTACCAATTTTTACATATCAGGGAACTCAAAAAATGAAACAACTTGTTAATCAAAAAGATCAGAGGCTACCTAATGCTACTTATTTTTGTCTGCTTCCGTGCTGTTTGATGGTTCTGGCACATAAGGGCAAAATGCATTTACAGTGCTGCCCATATATGTGCTAACTTTCTGAAAAGAATGTTGCGCAAACTGCAGTAACCGTAAAAATGTTAAAATCAAAAGAATAGCATAGGCTGTAATGCTATAGGAAGGGGAAGACAGAGAGCTGGGGATAATGGAAACATTATGCTCAGATTTGTCCCCCCACCATATACCCTCAGGTTATTGACTGGAAAATGCCTCAAGTCAGCATTGGGTTGTTATAATAGTCTAATGGCAGTGATGTGGGTGAAGAGATGATGTCTGGTTATTTGGAAAGCAAATACCCTTGGTCAGGGGCGGCTCTAGCTTTTTTACCACCCCAAGCATGGCAGGTAGGCTGCCTTCGGCGGCATGCCTGTGGGAGGTCCCCGGTCCAGCGGATTCAGCGTACCCGCCTCCGAATTGCCGCCGAATCCGCGGGACCGGCGGACCTCCCGCAGCCAAGCCGCCGAAGGCAGCCTGACTGCCGCCCTCGCAGGGACTGGCAGGGCGCCCCCCGCGGCTTGCCGCCCCAGGCACGCGCTTGGAGCGCTGGTGCCTGGAGCCGCTACTGCCCTTGGTAAGACAAACACAAGAAAGAAGCCAACTTAAAACTCTCTGTGAAGGAACACTGACAGATGTTTCTGTAACCCCCTCTGCAGATGAAGGGATGGAAGAACAGATCTCATTGCTAGTGCCAGTAGAGCTTTCTCTCAGGAGGATGGAGATGAAGCAATAATGGTACAGCTAGCAGCAAACATCACATTCAAACTAACCGGGTACTGCTTCTTTTCCCACGTGGAATCCAAACTTCTGAGGCTTATGAGCGGTTTATCTCAGTGTCAGAAAATTAATGCCCTGTCCCTGGGGAATTCTCTATTAGTTCTGCCTGAACCAGTGTTGTCTCTTCATACCCAACGGGCATTAAACAAAGGGGAAAGGAAAACAATGCCAAGCCTTTGTATTAGCTTTTATTTGTGACTAATAAAAATGACTTTCAAAGGTTAAATAAAGCACGTGAGTGATAGGTGGCCAACTGATTCTTCGTTTTATGCCCTATAAAAGGACCTCAGTTTCAAACTAATTTTCCAGAGTGACATTCCTCACCTAGGATAAAGCAAAGAATGCAGGGAGCTGTTTGATGAAATTGAGGTCTAGAGTAATCAAACATCTTCATGTTTGTTGTTATTCATCTGGCAGAGCTATATCTGCTGGTATCTCTTATTCTGCTCTTCTCCAGGAAGTTGCTGAATAAAGGGGTGAGAATAACCCTTGTTGCTAGCACAAAACCAGAGACGATCTGGATTTCAGAACACCTGCTTTTGCAATGTTTACTTAGGCTACAGCAGGGTGACCAACAGCTTGGGTTTACAGGTACAGAAAGGTCAACTGCAATTGGTGACAAATATTTGGAAGGCTTCAAATCTTCTCCCCTTCATCTCCTATGTAACTCCTACCTTTCAGGATATGTCTACCACACTGTGATAAAAAAAACTAGGGCTGTTGGTTAATCACAGTTAACGCACAAAACTTAATCATGATAAAAAAATTAATCACAAATCACACTATTAAACAATATAATACCAATTGAAATGTATTAAATATTTTTGGATGTTTTTCTACATTTTCAAATATATTGATTTCTATTACAACACAGAATACAAAGTATACAGTGCTCACTTTATATTATTATTTTTATTACAAATATTTGCACCGTAAAAATGATAAACAAAATAAATAGTATTTTTCAATTCACCTCATACAAGTACTGTAGTCCAATCTCTGTATCATGAAAATGTAACTTACAAATGTAGATTTTTTGGTTACATAACTGCACTCAAAACCAAAACAGTATAAAACTTTAGAGCCTACAAGTCCACTCAGTCCTACTTCTTGTTCAGCCAATCGCTAACACAAACAAGTTTGTTTACATTTATGGGAGATACTGCTGCCTGCTTCTTATTTACAATGTCACCTGAAAGAGAGAGCAGGCATTCACATGGCACTTTTGTAGCTGGCGTTGCAAGGTATTTACATGCCAGATATGCTAAACGTTTGTATGCCCCTTCGTGCTTCGGCCAGCATTCCAGGGACATGCTTCCATGCTGATAATGCTCGTTAAAAAAATAATGCATTAATTAAATTTGTGACTGAACTCCTTGGGGGAGAATTGCATGTCTCCTGTTCTGTTTTACCCGCATTCTCCCATATATTTCAAGTTATAGCAGTCTCGGATGATGACCCAGCACATGTTTGTTTTCCGAACACTTTTACGGCAGATTTGACAAAACGTAAAGAAGGTACAGTACCAATGTGAGATTTCTAAAGATAGCTACAGCACTTGACCCAAGGTTTAAGAATCTGGGATCATTGTTAGGCTGACAGATCTATAATTATCCAGGTCATCCCATTTACCCTTTTTAAATATTGGCACAACATTAGCTTTCTTCCAGTCTTTTGGAAATTCTCTGGTTTTCCAAGACTTATTGAAAATCAACATTAACAGTCCAGCAAGCTTCTCAACTTGCATCCAAGAGTTTTAAAAGAGCTGGCTAGCTGGATCTGCTGATTTAAAAATGTCTGACTTTAGTAGCTTCTGTTTACCTCCTGAGACACTAGTGGAATGGAAAGTGTTATCATATTGTATGCTGAGACTATATCATCTTTTTCTATTTCCCCAAATACAGAACAGAAATATGAAACCTTCTGCATTATTGATAATTTTACCATTTCCCTCTAGTAATGGACCATACCATTGTCAAGACTCTCCCTCCCCCCACCCCATATACTTTATAAAATCTTAGTGTCTTTAAATTTGCTGGCCATAGACTTCTTTGTGTCCTTTTGCTTCTCTTACCAATTTTATACAATTCCTAGCTTCAGATTTATATTCATTACTATCAACTTCCCCTTTCTTCTATTTGTTATATATATGTATTTATTTATTTATTTATTTTAAAGAATAGTTGTCTTCATCTTCCCTCCAAACCAGGTTAGTTGTTTAACCAAAATGGACTTCTTCCTCAATTGTGGCTTTTGTGGCTTCTAGCAGAGTGATGTTAAACAAGTCCCAATTATCAGTCACATTTTTTCTTATTTAAATTCTTCCTCCCAGCTGATTTGGCTCATAATTGTTTTCACTTTGTGAAACTGGCCACCTTAAAGCACATGTATACATTACTGGTTTGGACTGTATACTATTTGCATCTTATAAATATGATTCAAACCATGATTACTTGCACATAAGCTACCATTAATTTTTACTTCTGTGATCAGTTCCTTTTTATCTGTCAAGACTAGGTCATGTATAGAATTCCCCTGTGTTGGCTGCAACACTTTTTGAGTTAGAAAATTGTCATCTATAATGTTTAGAAATTCCAAGAATGTTTTTGTACTGGCAGATGAGACAGTTAACTCAAACGTCTGAATCATGTATAAACATTTACATTTTGCATGATTTCTTAGAGGCTACATTGAAATTTGGCATTCAAATGTCTCAAAAAGAGAAGCACTAGCAGATCCTTCAGTGCAGCAAAGGAGTCAAGGAATATCAATTTCCAGTCACTTTTCAGACATGAGCTGTGACCAATACTTTGAACACAGTTCTTTTTTTAACTTCAGCAGTGGAAGAAAATGTACCATACAGTTACTATCGAGATTGGAGACATCTCAGAAACCTCCTTGAAAAAAGGTCTGTGTGGTCCAAAGATTGTTGGACTTCTTATTGTTGTATATACCTAGACATTAATTAACTATAGTTAACGAAAAGAATCATGAATCTGTTCACTTTTAGTAAGCATATTTGTTGTGTTAAGTGCTACTCTGCATGGCACACTGTGAACTAGTTATGGCATCCAGAGTGCTGAAGATTTTCCACTGTTTTTCCCCCTCATTCATTTGAATTACTTTTCAAACCCTTGAAAATGTTGAAACTGGTGTTGATTGTATTTTAAAGATGCTAAGTTATAACTCCTACATCTCTGGGGGTTAAGGGCACCCAGTACACTTAGAAAAATCATGCCATTTTTCCAGCTCCAGTACTTATAAGGCCCCCTATTACCAAAGTATCTGAACATCTAACAATTTATAATGCATTTAAGCTCACAACACCCCTGTGGACAGAGGGGAAACTAGAACAGAGAAATTAGATGACATGCCCAAGGTCACAAAGTCTGTGGTGGAGCAGGGAGCTGAGTCCCACCACCCTAACCACTGGACGATCCATCTCCTCGCTTTTCTTCAGGTGCTAAACATTTTCAAACCCAGGTGCCTAAAGTTAGCCTAAACTACATCAGGCTCTGCAAGTCAAATGGTTTCAGACTTCACCAGTTCTTGCATCAAAAGAGAATAAGGATTAACCCCCTTTTCCTCTTTCTTAAGGGTTCTGGAATCTCAGGGTTTGTCATTTCCCCCTCACACCTAACCCCTTCCTGTTCATCATACTCCACTGTATATCCGTGTCATTCTTTTGTTCATGGTGTGGACCATATTAGCATTCCTTTTATGTAAATATGCCAAAGCACCAAGATACATTTAATGGCATTTATTAGAGAATCTTGGTCATGCAGTTATGTTTGTTATTTTAATCCTTGACTTTGACATTGTGATATTTTGTTGCTTTAGCTGGATACCTCTGTGGCTTGGTGTCATTCCTCAGAGCCAGGGTATTTGAACTGTCAAAGTGAGTAACTGGCATTAAGTATCACTAGCTTTTATGGTAGGGTTTTGATGGGTCATTGGTTGTATGCTTAAGTTCTGGAACAGGTTAGCTCATAATTCTACACTCTGAACAGTGCAAAAATAAAGTAAAAGCCAGGGGAAAAAATTTGCCTTCAGATGACTACACATGAACTACATTGCTATTTCATTGTGTGTGTATGAAGCTTAGCATACAGATTTTTTAAATTAAAACTCATACATACTTCATATCCTGACTCCCATATAAATTCCTTAACAAAAGCTACACTTGACTCCCCTAAATCTAGTGTTTTCTAATGACATGGGATTTAACTCCAGTATTATTCATTACAGCAGAGCTCATTTCATTACCAGTTTACAGGAATCATTTCCTCAGTTTCATTATTTTGGAGAGCAAGGATAATTTTTTATTCAGCAAAGACTCAAGACTATTCTCTGCAGTCAATCATCTAACTCTAGTCCATGATAACCTAATTAACTAGGAGAAAAGATCTTCTTTACTATGCCAAGTTTGTACAGTATATGACTTATTCCTGATTAAGATGTGAATTTCTGTCTCATCTACTCCCTTCAGCATCTGCACCATAGTTTTAAAATACAATATTTTAAAAGTTTTGCATTAAGAAAAGACAAATGACAGGTAATTGAATTCACTAAATGGTCTCAAACTACTAGCAGACTTTTGCCTTCATGGATTTAAATGAATCACTAAGCACTTGCTCAAAAGTGTTTCACTTATATTGACTTTTTTTTGTTCAAATTTAATGAATGGAGAAGAATACGCTTACACTTCAGATACTCTTGCCCTAAAGATGGGTGAGGGAGATCCTTGAAAGGGTTTGGTTCAATTTGGAATAGCACTTGAATATTAAGATGCTTCTTCCAGGACTGAGAATGAGGGTAATTTCCTGTTGGACTAGAAACACTGTAGTAACTATTCAGCAAGTCTTCTATCTGGCTTCCATGGGTGAAATTCTGGCCCCATTGAGGCCAATAGCAAAATTCCCATTAACTAAATCCCATATGTGCAAAATGCAAACATGGACTTTCCGTTGGCAAGTGTAAATATATGTGTGCATGCTGATACTTGTACACACTCAAGGCTACATTGTACATCCCTTACTGAAAACAGTGAGGACCTATTCACATGAGTACTTCTACAGAAGTCAATGGAACCACTTGAATGAGTACCCGCCAACTTGTGTTATATAACCTGGACTGTAAATAGTCTGTCACCTCTGTGCATGTAACCCTTAGGTTTTGTTCACATGCTATTCAAATACTTTTACAGTTAGAGGCTATTGATTATTTCTAGGGAACATGGAAGTGCTAGTGTGTTCACAAGCAAAGTGCAGATTAAATTTGCACAAGTTTAGACTAAGTCCTGAAACTCCATCCTCTTCTGAGAGCATAGTTCTGGTGAGATTTCTACTCCTAGCAAAACCATGGAAATTCAGAGATGATCAAAAGTGTAAATATGACAGAAAGAAAGTTAATCACCTGTTTTGAACCTCAAAGATTTCCAAATTTGAGAAGGAATATGGACACGACAGGGGTTCCTAATTGTTTCTGTTCTTTCAATTCATACCTAGTTAGCAATCTAAACACGTTAGCTAGCAATCATTTTCAAAAGTATCTGGCACTTTACTTTTTATGTCCAGTGCTGCAGGATGGTCAAAAGATTCAGACAATCCTATACCAGCAACTGCCACATTTCAGGCCCTACAGCAGTCACTCTGGAAATGCTGTGACATCAAACTTGCTATAAAGCTGAAGATCTAGAGAAGCATGGGCATTCCAACTCTACATACAGTAGTGACACGGGTGTTAAGGAAGGCTGAAAAGCAGCAAATTGACATTTTCCACTTATCGTCTTCGTCAGTTGTTCCACATTACAGTAGCAGGAAAAGATCAGAAATGAAGATACCGGGATCCTAACCCATAAACCGCCTCCATTAACACTGGTTCAGTTTCAGTGGCTTTCTTGGTACGGACATATTATGATGAAAGACCAGCAAATTATGAAGCGGGTTTACCCAGGACTGCCATGTGGTCACCAAAAGTTTTGGTGGCATAATAAGATAGCGAGTGGTGAACATAAACTAAATATCCAGCCAGAGATCAATCCAGGTGGTGTTTAATCAAGGAGGTTGCAACTGGATTTCTCATGATAATGAAGAATCACTTTAAAAATAGAAACAAGTAAAAATATGTATGTATTAATCAATATGATTTTCATTAAAGATGGATTTACCCATGCAACTGGTAGCACCCATTAAGAGGAAGATTTTATTGCACTGTTTGATTCCTCTATTGGACCCAGGATTTCTCGATAATCATCACCTAACTCTTGGGTGACTCATTTGAAATAAACTTCCATAGTTTGAGGTGCGACATTCACACAACCTGAGGTTTGAACCTATGAATGGATGAGCAGTGTAAAATAGCAGCTTAAGAATAGATGCTCTGCATATAATCACTATTTTAAGCCTCTCTGAGATGTTTTAAAATAAATGTTTTATTTGGTTAATTTGGTTTTTTGAATGTGCACAATAGGAGCAATTTGGCTGATCTAAGTGCTACCTAGCTCAGTCAATTGGCTGAACATTAAAGAGGTTTGAAAGTTGGGATGTGAAGCCAAGATACTGTTATGGAAAAGCAGCCTCAGACTCCTGATCTTTGATATTTTTATTGTGAGTGGTAGATGAATAATACAAAGTGACGTTTTTAACAACTTAATGTTTTCCCCATTTTTAAAAATTTAAGTACATTTAGAGTTGGTGAAAGGCATTGCTGGATTGACAGTCCTGAAGAGTGGAGTTGACTGTTCATCCACAGACCATGTACAGCCCTAGAAGCTGCAGCACCAGCCTCCCTGCACTGTCTCTAATCTCATCACATCCACCAATCTCACCCATCCCTATCATGGAGAGACCTACCTCTCTCCATGATCATTCCGGACAGGACTTGGCTTGTCCAAGGCTGTCAACAAGAGTATCAGTTCCACTCTTCCATTATTCCACTGTCAGTCCTAGCTGAAATTCAAGGGCACGTAAACACAAAATGAATGTTTGGACCTGCTAAACAATATTTAATCCATGTTTGGGTCAAGTGTAAGCAAAGGTTTGGGTTTATTTTTATTTGACCTGAACACTGCTAAAAATAGATCAGCAAAGTTTTAATTGTAGGCACTGGTCCAGGGAATGCCAACTGTTTTCTTAATATTCTGTACGTCACTTGATTTTCAGCCAGGTGCATATTTAAAAAAAATGCACATTTTAAAATGTCACTGCACAAAAGAACAGAGGATTTGTCATGCTGGATTAGGTCATCAACCTATATAATCCAGCACCCTGCCTCTGACCTGGGTCCAACAGCTGCTGCTTTAGAGGAGGGCAAAGACAAAACAAACACACTTAAATAGGCAATTGTGCAATGTTGCACATGGGGGAAGGAAATATATTTTAAACAGTACAACACTGCTGTAAATTTTATTGATAAACAGTAAACACTTTGGATTATGTGGAGTTAGAGCAAGGAGCCTGGCTAAGGAATGGAGTTCACTGCTGTATTTTTCTATAGCATCTTCCCTGTGTATCTTGTGTAAGAAGATAGTTATAGATGCTCTGCTTGTAATAGCTAATATTTAGCACTCAACTGCTGATGCTTCTTGCAGGAGAAAGAATGAAGGTAGAGTCATCTTCCTGTTGGGCTAGAAATACTACAGTAGTTGTTCACATACACCTCTACCTGACTTCCATGGGTGAAATCTAGCCACACTGAGGTCAATGGCAAAATTCACATTGACCAGGGTGAATCCCTGGCAGTGCTTCTGACCAGTGAAGTCTCCCAGTAGGGAGCTGGTGAGGGGAGGATTTCATAGATGTTGACCTCCACATGGTGGTTTAAGTAGATTGAATGAGAAGGAGGAACTCTTACAACACCAACAAAGACGAGGGAGAGATCTGCCTCTGTTTCTATCAGAGAGTGGGGAAAAGGCATACCAATGGGGGCCCTAAGCAGGAATATTTTAACACCCCCCCCCCCACACACACACACTCAACACATACTAATAATTAATAGGGGGCCTCCTGGAGCTGTTCAGTGGCCTAAGCAATTGCTTAGTCTGCTTATGCCTAGCAGCGGCTCTGTGCCAACCGCACCCCATCACTTTACCCTCCGTATCAGGACTGAAGTCCTCCTTGCTAAAAAATTTGTATTTTTTTATCTGGGTTAACTAACCTCCATGCTGTGCTGAGGTAAACACAGTGAAGTACAGGCACTTGAGTTTGACCACAAGGTAAACTTGCTGAGTTCAAACCACGGAGGGTCTATAGAACTATTTACCTCACATTCTTGTTTTAGTAGGGAAGACAAGATCTGAGATACTTTGGCAGGGCGGTGTGGTGGGAAGCTGCTTGCAGTGTCCCGGTTTATATACATTGCAAATGCCAGGGTTTGGCGCTGTCAGTGTGGCCCATTTTGTCACGTCACCTGAGGGTGGCCAGAAAAAAAAAAAAGGAAACAATTGTGAACTGGAAACAAATTGTCACGATGAGAAAAGGGTTGTGACTGTCACACCCCAAAGCTTCAGAGAGAGAAAAACACAGACGTCTTATAATACAGGAGATTTTTTTAAAATGAGCACATCTGTTCAAGTTCATGTTTGAGAGCAAGGCCCCAAGCTTATTTTTGCCTATGAAAAACTCCCAAACATCCCTATCTCCCTGTGCAGTTTATGGGGGGGCTGATGCTGTTCCTTTTGAAACCAGCAAGACTTTTGCCATTGAGTCAACAGAAGTGGGAGCAGACTTTGAAGGATGAATTCAGTTTGTTTTCAGAGTTGTCACTGATTTCCCACACAGAAGTACAATGAAGTTAGTAATTCCTTAATTATTCATTTCAGGAGAGTCAAGTTCTATCTAATGGAAAAGCAGGTAAGGCATTTCAGTACAGTGACAGATAAATGTATGCAGGATATTTCACATATTATCAGTGCATTCTTGCCACAGTTTGGGCTTTATTTAGTCTTCTGAATAACCTCCTCTAGCAATTCAGCTAGAGTCTATTAAAAATGCATGATACATTTTCTAATGGAATTCTACAGAAAAATATATCTGTCTTCCCACCTTCTGGAATGAAGCCTCTTTTCAGCTTTATACTCCCTTAGCCGTACGAAATTGATTCTCTTTGCTTCTACTTCGCTAGAATGTGCAAGTAGTCACCCGAGTAACACAAAAGGCTGATTAAAGACGTAATGGCTTATATAACTTAAGGTGGGAAGGTATTCAAATACTTAACATCGTTTCTAGGGGTTTTTTTAAGAGATCATTCAGTGATGGGGGACAAAGCGACAAGCAGCAAGTACTATCATTAGTGTCCATCAAAAGTAGTATGATAGTTGGATAGCCAGCATTGCCATTGTGCTGTTCTTGTGGGTGGCATGACACAAGCCACTTAAGCAGGAAAGGAAAAGGGACATTTAATAATATAAGTTAATAATATAGTCAATAGTTACAATATAGTCAATAGTTACATACCTACAGCCATTCCTCTAAAAGTATCAGAGGGGTAGCCGTGTTAGTCTGGATCTGTAGAAGCAGCAAAGAATCCTGTGGCACCTTATAGACTAACAGACGCTAACAGACGCTTTGCAGCATGAGCTTTCGTGGGTGAATACCCACTTCTTCGGATGCAAAACGTCACAATAGTGCCAAACAAGGAAATGATTTAGAGTTATTGTTCTACTGTTTGGCTTTATTAGAGAGATAAGGTGGGTGAGGTGACATCTTTTATTGGACCAACTTCTGTTGGGGAGAGAGACAAGCTTTCAAGCCACACAGAGCTCAGCTACAATGACACTGCATACATGGCTTTATTTTGTCATTTAAAACAGTTTGTAAATAGATGGGTGCAACCCTCAGGAGCAGCAGAGAAGCACTTGGAGAAGCTGAGGTGAGGGCAAAGGTAGCTTTATGTCTTCTTTGTGATGTATCCTACTTCTCAATCCGCAGGGGCTAGCCTAGGATCAGAGACCAGGGCCCTGTAATGAGCAGGCAAGGTCTATCTATTCCCCTGCTACCTCCCCGGGCTTCTTCCTACTATAGCCTTTTCCCAGGCTTTCACCCTACAGACCCTCTAGGTTCATCCTTCTCTCAGGCCAGGATTCACTGGGTTCACACTTGCAAATGCCCGCTCCAACAAAATTCCAAACTAAAAGTACAAAAGTAAACCTCCTTCTGTCCTCCCATTCTTCAGTTGAACACTTCCTAGCGCTCTGTCGCTGGAAGTCCAGATCATGCCCTATTATCCAGGCTCACAACCAAAGCCTGCTGCGCTCCCTGTGGTGACTCCAAGTCTCTCCTGGCCTCTTGCCAGACTTAGGAGAGGACACTAATCCTTTCAGAACCTGGGGGAGGGCAAGATCTGATCCAATATTTGTACCCAAGTCTAGATTTATAACACCCCAAATTTAGGTTGTTCGGTACAGTCTGTTATGAAGAGAAGGGATCATTTGTGGAAAGTGGATACTGAACTGAGTTTTAATACCCCCTGAAATTTAGGGTCATTTATATTCAGGCTTATCTCTAATAACTGGTGGTTTTATGCTAGAGGGAACGTTAAAAAAATATCCTAACTACTTTTTGTTTATGTATTGATTTATTTTTGCATTGGAATGAAAATGAAAATCAGTCCCCACATGTTTAGATTGAATTGTGAAGAAGCATTTTTTAAAAAAGCAAGACTGCTCCTTTCCTGTCGGCGTAGCATACGACCTTGCACTCAATACAGCTTAATATGTTGGAATGAAATGAATCTCTGTCTGGACATAACTTTCTAGAGGAAAACAAAGAAGCACAATATATATTTCTCTTTCTTTTCTGCTTAATACACAGTGCAAGTATAAGCTTTGTAGGAGCCAGACACCAAGTTCTAAATGAAATGAAAAACCCTCGCTCAGACAGCTTTCTCATTTTATCCCCTTCCCCCCCAAAACAAGTCCAGATTGTGTCAGACAAGATTTACCCTTTATTAAACCGCACTGACTAGTTGTATTAATTCACATTCCCCCAGATATTCTCTCTCAACAATGCCTCCAGGTTGCTGTCACTAAACGTACACCTATGAAGGCCAAATTCTGCCTCCAGATACACAGTATCAACTTCTATTGACTCCAATTGCTTATGCTGCTTTAAACCTTGCCAGAGAGTCCCAAACCAAAACGTTTATTGGGGAGGATTGAATGTATATGTTTGCTCTAAATCTCTTCACAGTGTAAATCTTTACATGTCCATGGTATTACTTGTCTTTAACTATCAACATGACAATTATTATATGAGCATTGTTTCCTCTATACTAGGGCCCTTCTGACTTAATTTTGGGGCTATCACATGTAGCATTTTCTGTTTCCTGATGTCTGCCTCTGAGATGTCGCTGTCAATAAATCACCCCTAACCAATTTATGAGTGTAGTTCTTATGCAAAAACCCATACAGCATACCAGATGAGTCCATATATGGCAATTAGAGGCTTTAATCTTCTACTTGAGATGGTAGAGATGAGGTTAAACATTCAGCCAAATTGCAGCTTACATTGAGTATAGTCCATGGAATTGAATGATTTAAATCCCCACCACAGGTGCTAAGTAGTTGAGCCAAAAAACATTGGCTAAATGAGTAGTTAAGGTTGACAAAGTGGATGAGGTAATATCTTTCATTGGACCAACTTTTGTTGCTAAAAAGACAAGCTTTGGAGCTTATGCAGAGTTCTTCATCAGATTTGACCTGACCTGAGGAAAAACTATGTGTAACTACAAAAGCTTGTTTTTCTTATCAACAGAAGTTGGTCCAATAAAAGATATTACGTCACCCACCATTTATTTCTAATATTCTGGGACCAACACAGCTACACCAACACTGCATAGTTAAGGTTGAATAGACACTTTCCCCCTCCTTTTTTGGAAAATGTTCTAGTTTACATCATCCATCCATCCTCCTTCTAACCTTAGAAACCCATAAAACCCAAAGTTATGGTTCAACTTTCTCAATTTTGCTCCTTGCAATTTTCCAAAGATCCTAAGGAGATGGATAGATGCCTTGATGGAATTCCTTCATCCCACCTTGAATGTGATGCCAAAGATCTGTTGCACAAAGATATGTTTATAACTAAAGTTGGAAAGAAAATTAAGTCCACACCACTCAATTGGCTCTAGTGTCCCATCCCTGAACCAACAAACTTTAGAAAGAACAAATCAGTTTCTAATTAGGTCCTGTCAAATTCTACACATGCTGTTGCACAGAAAAATATCTACAATACTCTGTGTATATATAATATCCATTCCCCCTATTCTCTGCCGGTCTTGAGATTATGAGCTCCTAAGAGCAGGGACCATACCTTCTTTTCTGTTTGGAAAGCACATAGTGAATTATGGGAATAACAATAATAATTAATAACAAGAAGAGGCTATTGGTAATTGCCTCCCCAACAAAGTTAACACAGCACAGAAGGATAACGAGCAGACCAATTACGATCACAATGCTAGAACTGACACCAGTATTACAGCCCTACCATGACCAGTTATTTCTTAAACAGAAAAACATTCTGCACAGCTGATGTATTGGTAAATCTGAAAAATATTGGTCAAGTAGTAGTCTGTAGTCTTCAGATTTTCTACTGTTGTATACAGAGTGCTCATGATAGGGAAATTTTGTTCTTATTATAGAGCTAGAGAAAGTGAGTGGACACATAAAAACTTGGATAGCACAACTCAGATACAATTTAAGGCTCTGATTTAGCAAAGTATAAGTCTGTGCTCAGCTTTAAGCACATGTATAAAGCCATTCCTGTTCAGGAAAGCACTTAAGCACATTAGTCACTTTATGGAATTTGATAATTCAAATGCCATTGTGGGACTTAAGTACCTGGGCCCAGTTCCACAAAGGGACTTAGGTGTTGCAATGCTGAGCGTTGTAGCACCTAGAAAATCACAGGAACACCACACCTCCTCAGTTAGGCACTTCACTGCTTTGTCTAATGAATGGAGAGAAAGAGGTGCCATAGAATGTGATCCACAAAAACCAGCACATTAGGTGGGAGCTGCCTAAGCTAGCGAATTGGAGGTACTGCCAAAAGGAGGGGACTGAGCCTTGTCCTTCTCCTAGAGATAAGCGCCTAAGTCCAGGCTGCAGGGAGGTGCCCATCTCTGGTTAGTGATCCATGAACAGAAACCTGGAATCAGGTGGCTTAGGTCCTTCTTGTGGGTGTGAGTTAGGCACCTACCTTGTTCCACACAGGAACATCTGGAGGAGGAGGAGCCCATTTTATAACTATTAGCCTTAGGGTTAGAAAACTCACCTGTGATGTGAGGTATCCAAGTTCAATTCCCCCCTCTGCCTGAGGGCAGGGAACGGATTTGAACAGGAGTCTCAGGATGGTAATATAAACACTGAGCTTATGGGATATTCTGATGTGGGGCTTCTTCAATCTCTCCTGTTGAAGCTGTTCTGCTGTGGATAAATAATGTAACAGTGATTGGCGCAGGGAGACCAGACCTAGGGCGGCCTGACCACAGAGACATTTTTACTCTCTCTCTTGCCCACTCTTTCATTACTCATCCACAGTGGAACACCTTCAACGGGAGAGATTGAGGGAGCCCCACATCTGAATATCCCATAGCTCAGTAGAGCACTCTCCTGTGGAGAGGTAGGAGACCCCTGTTCAAATCCTTTCCCACCCCTCCCCAGGCCAAGAGGCAAATTGAATCTGGGACTCCCACATCCCAAGCAAGTGCTCTGACCACTGGGCTAAAATTTATAAAATGAACACCACCACCTCCTCCTCTGGCCATATTTTGTATGGGACTTTATCCAGTAGGCAGCCTCTGAGCATGCCTACTGGATCAGGCCCTTAGATAGATGAACACCTATATTTCCCCAGTTTGTGCATCGCTCTGGGGCTTAAGTAGGAGATAAGTGTCTGGATGCATAGAAGGAGAAAGTGGTGTGCATGCCTAGAGGCAGAAACATAGGCACCTAGGGAACTTTCACCCTGAAAACTTAGGCACCCAGTGAGTTTAGGCCTCTAAAGGGATCTGCAGGTGTTCTGTGGATTGCAGTGTAGCCAAAACTTGGATTTAGGCCTCCAAACCCCAGACTCAGGTGCCTAAGTACCTTTGTGGACCTGGACCCTGGTTAACTTTAAGCAGAAGCTTAAAGTTTTGCTGAATCAGGGCTTCCCACCTCTCTAACTCAGGGCTGAACGTAAAGACTCAATATAGCCCTTTATGAATGATATCCTTCCAATTTCAAGCATGGCCACATATTTACAATTTGAGCCTTAGATTCAAAAGCTCTCGAAAGCTTTCCATATTTTTGGCATACTAGGGATTAGCTTCATTTATGAATTTAACAATCATTACACGTTATTATCTTTCATACAAACAAATTATTAGGAACAACTGAATTAAACATAAAGTCATTCTTTATGCATTTATTTACATATCCCAAGAAAGAATTTAGTCATGTTGTATAATTCTGATTGCACGCTTCGTCAAGCATTAAAAAGGCTTACCACTGCATGACTTTCACAGTTTGACAATTTTGACAGCTTAACTCTGAATGTGTGCATGAACAAACAAGTAAATCTGTAAAGACATGAGGTGTGCTGAAAAGTGTGGAATGCTTTCAAATGACTCTCCTGTCACAGTAATCATTTTCAGTAGGTGTTCTTCCAGAGTGACATCTTTATTTCTGAGAATTTCACATATTAACGAGATATTCATTTGTACTGTATCTATTCTCAGGTGCAAACTCTCATTTCTCCAATGTGTCATCCAAAGATGGCCTGAAAAACAGCTGTTTAAATATCTCTCTCTTTTGGTGGTTGAAACTGTCTTTTTAAAAATGATAAGCTTTGAAACACAGAGAGACAACATTGCCTAGCTAGTAGACTCAGCATGGAAAGGGAGCCAGAAATTCCTACTTTCTAATTCTGGCTCTGGCAACAGATTAATTGGTGTCTCATTGCCTCAGTTTCCCCATCTATAAAATGGGGGCAGTATTCCATTATCTAATTACTTATCTACCTCATGGATTGTTTTTCTTTTTATATATTACAGTAACACATAGAGGCCCTGACCAATACTGTCTACGTAAGACACCACACATAATAAGATTGAATCCCTGCCCCGACAATCTTATTAAGCAAAGGAAGTATTATTTCCCCTGGTTTACAGATGTGGCACTGAAGCCCAGAGACCTGACTTGACTTTCCCAAGGTCACAGAGGAAGAGAACAAAGGGAACAAAACCCAGATTTCCTGAGTCCTAGTGCCGGGCCTTTACTATAAGACCATCATTCCTCTCAAGGGCATTGTAAGGATTTATTAGTTAATATCTGTAAGGCTGTAGATTAGCAATGGTGTTTTACAAGCAATGTTGTTGTTGATGAAAATGGATTCAATTAAGAGATAGATAGATAGATAGATAGATAGTATGATACAGAAATGTGGCCACGTGAAAGAGAGTCCTAATTATGGGTCCAGGCATAAAACTACATGAGTTCTATCCTAGCACTGGGGAAGGGGTATTTCCATAGCTTCCACATCCTCTCCAGTGAATACATTATTGAAACAGAGAAACATTGCATGATATCAATGAGATAAAGATTTAAAAAAATATATTGTGGTATTTAATCAAGCAAACAACCCCCCCCCAAAAAAACACACATGTTGGTTATCTATGTATGTCCCTTTAAGATTGCTAATGGCATGTTATTTAATTTAGTTTATACTTCTGAATTTAATGTTGTTAACAAAGGTGAAATCTCTGAAAGGGAAGATTCACTTTGTGACTTACTTTTTTTTCTGCAAGGTTTTAAGGTTAAATTGCATCAAGTGATTCTATTTTGAGACAATCAGGAATACAGCCAGTAGCTAAATTAACAAATTACTAGGAAATACTGTACCCATAAGGTGCAAACAGCTAACTTGGGAAATATTGACAACTATTGATTTAGCAAAAGGTCAGCGCTACATTAAAGAGCAGGATGTGATGATCATAACCATTCTATTAGAGCAGAATGTTTTTGGTCAACACAAATGTTTCATATGTTCACAGGGCAGAGGAACTTCCATCCAAATAAGTCTTAATGAACAACATTTTGGCAAATGGAAAGTGACTGCACATTTTCTAAGATTTTCGAGGCCAATTATAACCTAGTAGTGACCTTGCAATTAAAATGTTTTAACACAACAATGAACTTACAGGACAATGTCTTTTACGATGTTGTTTACACCATAGTTGGAGATACCCTCTGCAAATACTGGACACAACCATTTCTCAGTAACTTACTTGGGCAAAACTCCCATTGAAGCCTATGAGCTAAATGCATTTGTACAACAAAGTACGCTAATATAAACTGGCTTAACCAAACCCAGGAAGTCCATGTACAGGTGATCATCAGGTGGCATAGACCCAGTAGCGGCGCCGGCTTTGCCGGCGCCCTAGGCGGCGGAAGGTCCTGCCCCCGAAATCCCGCCCCCAACAGCGGCGGCGGAAGGTCCCGCCCCCAAATTTCTACGGGCGGCCGTGGCGCCGGCGCCCCCAAAATAGCAGCGCCCTAAGCGACCGCCTAGGTCGCCTAATGGGTTGCGCCGGCCCTGCATAGACCCAGTGAAGAGTCTCATATGCCACACTGTGCTCCCTGCTTTCATTTAGTGAGGGAAATGGGACATTGTCCTTGGCTTTAGTTTCTGATCACGCCAAGGATAGCTGCAGTCAGTGTAATTTAGAGTGCCTCAAAAGCTGCTCAAACTCAGAGCAGGGGCTGGCACTTCACAAAGCTGCAGGAGGACTATGGGTGAGCAAAGGGGACTTTAAACCTCCTTTGTGTCACCTTTCCCCATTCCCATGTACTGCGTGCACTTTGGCCATAATCAAGGCTTTGACCCAAGGTAAGTCTTAGACAAGTAAAGACTGAAGGTTGGGCCCAAAGTGAAAAGCTGAGCGGTCAACTTGAGATGAAACAATTTTGAACATAAACTCCTCCCTGTTAATAATATAACCACAAATAACAGCCAACCAAAATCAACACTTTTCTTTATAAAACTATTTGCATGGGGTGAGGGGAAGGTTGTAATTTAATCCTGAACCCATTGTATTCAAGGTTCTGGAAATAAAGGGACAAATGACTATTAACTCACTTCATGAAAATATGGAAGTCTTGAAATACATTCAATTGTCAAGACCCCATACAAATACTGGAGTTAGTGTGTTCTCAAGGGCAGATTTTTGAAAGATACAAATAGCAGTGACGTGCACATTTGAAAATCCCTCCTTTTGGAACAAAACATCGGCAATAATGGAGACTTTCCAGGAACATGCTTTGCTATGACTATTATTAGGCAAAGCATTTTCCTTCAGGTGTCTCAAAACCCAACCTTTATTACATCTTCAGGACTTTAAGTTATATGCAAAACCAGACAGGATCTGGCATTTCCAAATGTGGCTTTTAATTTAGACTCCTACCCAAGCAGAAGAATCCAGGAAGATCCATCCTCAGCTTGGTCCTGCACTGGCAGTAGCAGCATTTTTCAGATGAAGATGATAGAGCACTGCTGAGGTCCTAATGTCTGATTTATTCCCAGTGTGTATATTTAATGATATGTGTGTGAGTTTATATGAAAAGCTCTCTGCTAGATCAAGCCCATATGCCATATTGAATAGTAAGTCAGGAGCACATTAGATTGGTAGTTATAGCAACCATATGTTTTAAATAGAATAACAAATTCTCTGGGCTAGAAATAAAGGGGGCTCAACATTATCAGGAAAAAAATTCAAGTCTTTTGTGAAAGAAATCATAGGGTCTTTAAAACATTCTTTTTTCCCTCCTAGAAAATATAAGATTTCAGGCATGAAAGATGAACAGACAAAGCTGGTTAAATAGTAACCAATATAAAACCATACATCTGAACATACATCTGTCATGTGATGCTTTGAAAATGTATGCCTTCCAATCTCACCATCCAGAGGATGGTGATTGAACATGTTTTGCCCACACTGACCTTGGTCCTTGACTAAAGGGATATTGCAGTGTGGGTGAGCTTTGCTGTCAGCACATTATGCAACTTTCCTTTTAAAATAAATGCTTTTCTTAGGCCCAAAGGTGCAATGTAACAGCAAAACATTTGGATTTATATGTTAACAGGTGCTGAGTATATTTCACAGATTTTAAATCAAGGGAAGACTTTAATTACGTGTTCCATAAATCCCTAAGTATTTTTTCACCATTCACTGAATCCCATTATTAGCGTTTACTTCAAAGTTAATATCCTTCCTCCTGTGTACTGGAGATCTGCTGATTCATATACAGTAGCATCATTATATCTGAATGTTTAAAGGAGTGCAAGAATGAAGCTCATATTGAAAGTTGCCTCTAATGGAATGGAATTTACAGATACTCAGAATCGACTTCCTGTTGAAAATGACAGTCAAACAGTGGCTTTAGTGAGTTAACCTCTTTGCGGTATCATTCAGCACAGATGGACCCTGGCACCTAATAATCCTCACTCAGAGTTTAAAAAAACAACAAAAAGACACATCTTCTGTCCTACGATTTCTCTGTAATAAAGAATTAAGTTGTCAGCTCTGATTTGTCACAAGCAGAATCTGACCCTGAAATGTAAGAGATTAATAGCACCCACCCACACACACACTCACTCACTCACAAGTTGCATGGGTTGTTCTAATACATACAAATAGAAATCTCAAAGTGGAGGCTGCCCATGTTGAATAGTTCTTGGGCTGATCTGTTCCTACATGGATCCTTCCATACTCCCCCAACCATGAAGAGCCCTGCAGAGCCCATGCCAGCCTTCATTCTGCAGTCCATTTGCAGCCTGAAGGGAAGGACTGATTCCTCTCCTGCCCCCATTACTACCCAACGATTTGGGCTGGTTCATGTGCTTTGCACGGTGGTCTAAGGATACAACATCTGTTGTTACTTTTAACATCCTACCATTTGATGACTGCTGGCCTATCCGCAGTCAAATCTGAACATGGCTTAGTTTTTAATTACCTTTTCATGTCTGTTGTGCTTGGGATTATTTTAAACACCTTTTTCTCCCAAAGAATTAAACAAATCCAAATACAAGTTGAGTCTTTTGCATGAATAACTATTTTTTTTACTATGTATGTGTTTATGTATTTGACACCTTTTGTTAAATGCACCCCCATCGACTATTTTGTGATTTCCCCTGCTTAAAGCTGTGGTGCACTCAATTTCTAAGCCTGATTTATATCTCCTGGAAAGAGTGGTTGATGGTGTGAGTGCCTGCATGCAATTAATGATAGCAGCAAGAGCTGGGCAGCTGTTATAAGGATTTTATTATATTATTAATCATGGTAAGGTAGTACCTAGTTTAATTACATGTTACAATATCATACATCTAGGTATGCACATTGATGGTCTATGATAGCACATTCTCTTAGTGCTGTTTCCCTTCTCCCTCCCCCACTTCTTCCTACTGTGCTATACCCATTGTTGTGACTTTCTTCTCTTAAGTTAGATTTTGAGCTCTTCAGGGCTGCGACCGTCCTGTTCTGTGTCTATACAACACCTAGTATAAGGGCACCACAATCCTGAGAGAAGGGGTGATCTTGCCATTAAGATAGGGATGAGGACTCAGGAGATCTAGGTTCTATTCCTGGCTCCAGTAGAGAATTTGTATGAGACCTTGGGCAAGTCAAAATACATAAGCATGTACTTACTTTTATAAAAGCAGCAAAGAATCCTGTGGCACCTTATAGACTAACAGACGTTTTGCAGCATGAGCTTTCGTGGGTGAATACCCACTTCTTCGGATGCAAGTACTTAATTTTAAGCACACGAGTAGTCCCATTGAAGTCAGTTGGACTTCTCACATATGTAAAGTTAAGCACATGGTTAAGTGCTTCGCCGGATTGGGGCCTTAATCTATCTCTGCCTCATTTCATGTGCCCCTCTGTAAAACGGGGATAATAATACTTCCTCTCTACCACCCCTTATCTGTCTTGCCTATTCAGATTGTAAGATCTTCAGGGGGTAGGGACTGTATATCTGAACAACACATAGTGCCCTGGGCTGCTGATGCTGGTTAGGGCTTTGAGGTGCTACTGTAATATAAAAGATAAAGACTGAGTTCCAGAGGCACTACTTCCAGTGCAGATAATAATTATAGAGTCTGAGCACTATCTATTTTAATTCTAGTGGTACAGACCCCCTGGCTGCTTCAATGATCCCTTTATGGAATTACTCTGTGCTATGTATTGTGCTGGGAATGTTCTCCCCAAAATCTGTTTGCCAGGTTACAACATGTCTTTTGACTGACTACATTTTATTCCAAATACGGAGTATTAAAAGGGAAACATCACTCACCTTTGTCTGTGGTATTAAATTACAAAATAGAGAAGCTATATGTTACTTTAGTCAGTGCAATGAGACTTGTCATTTAATCCAGAAGAGAATAATAAAAGGTCATAACAGCCAAAAGGGGACGTTATTTGTACATTTGTTACTCTGTTGCCTAGAAATCATTTGTTTCACTTAGACAGTAAGCTACTGTCACAAACCGTGTGGTTCATATTACATAAATTAATAAAAAAATGGAAAAGGCACCATGTCATAAGCTTCTGGATGTCTCTTTAAGAAACAATATTGGATTCTATTTTTCCCCATGGAAAATGTAAGTAGTAGAGTGACTATTACTGAAATGACTAACCCAAGATGAGATCCAGTAATACAGCTGATTGAAATTTCAAATCTTGACAACATTTTAAATTTGAATATCGGAAGAAGTTACCCACTTTTTGGGTAACTGGTTGACATTTTAATTTTTTAAAAACAAACAAAACAGATTTTTAAAAATGTGTAGGACATGTTTTCAACCAGCTCTACTCATCAAGTTTTCCACTCTGATTAGCTGGGGTGACCTATATGTTGAGTTAAGATTTCGTAAGTGTTTATTTTTGGTGATATATTACATGCATGCTTCTCCGGGGAAAGACAGTGGGGAGTTACCTTCATCTATATTCTGAACTGTCTTTTGGTGTGTTTTTTTTGTACTATCTTCTACCTTTAATTAATACTGATGGGGAATCAAAGAGTTTCTTCACCTTCTCAAGGAGAATCTTCTTCATACTCTTTTTTTTTTCTCTTTGCAATGTTATATATCAAATAGAAACCAAGTCCCATAAGTACATGAATGGACTCCAAAGATTTCATAATGTTCTTCTAATAAATTTATAGTTTACAGGTGGAAAAATAACAACTAATTTTTAAACTATTTTAAAAATGACGAGATACAATGGTATAAATTCATTAGATAGTTACTTTCTTTCTCTAGATCAGACTTTTTCACAAGTAGTTCCACTCATTTCAACAGAGCTACTCATGGAATAAGGGAGGGCAGAGACTGGCCTAATGCTTACAAAAATCTAAGTCCTGTTTGTTTTGGCAGGAATTTATATGTTACACTTTGTATTCTCATTTCAATAAAGAAATGTTAAAAATAAAAGAACAGAATAAAATCAATCTGAAAAAGAATTCTTATCTTATATTCTAAAGTCCATGTAAACAAACATTCAAAGAGATACACAGCAATTTTTTGAATTATTTATCATATAAACAGCACCCTTATACATTTCAGAAGCTCCTCATTTATTTTCATCCAAACTGTGAACCACTGAAGTGGCACATATGTGGTAAACTGCAATCTAATGAATCTGACACTAAATTCTACTATTGTTACAGTTTATGTCCTTTGCTTATGTCATGTTCACTCTCTGCATGTGGACTTTTAGGATTGAAGTATTCTTCTGATTAACTAAAAAATACCTACATCATGAGCAATGTTGTCAGAAGCGTTGACATATCACAAGTAATCAGTTATTTTGAGAATGTCTAATATAATTAAATGCTCCAACCAGTGAATGGTGCTGACCAATGGACTTGTGCAAGAAAAGTTTGCAGATGAGAAAATTCCCCACCTTTCCAGCTACACAAGTAATCAATCATTCCACCCTTCCTAGCATTAGCTTTTAGAACAATGGATTGAATGTCTATTGAGTGTAGATATTATTCATTATTTGTATTACAGTAGAGTCTAGAGCAGGGGTCGGCAACCTTTCAGAAGTGGTGTGCCGAGTCTTCATTTATTCACTCTAATTTAAGGTTTCGTGTGCCAGTAATACATTAACGTTTTTAGAAGGTCTCTTTCTATAAGTCTATAATATATAACTAAACTATTGTTGTATGTAAAGTAAATAAGGTTTTTAAAATGTTTAAGAAGCGTCATTTAAAATTAAATTAAAATGCAGAGCCCCCAGGACCGGTGGCCAGGACCCGGTCAGTGCGAGTGCCACTGAAAATCAGCTCGCGTGCCGCCTTCGGCACACGTGCCATAGGTTGCCTACCCCTGGTCTAGAGGCTCCAACTGAGATCCGGGTTCCATCACACTGGGCCTTGTACTGTACAAAAAGATCATACAAGGGCCACCAATGGAGAGCTTAGAATCAAAATGTACATTAGAGACAAAAGTGTGGAGAAAAGGAAAACTGAGAGACACAAAGATTAAGTGACATTTTCAAACATCACAGATAGAGCCATGAATTAAAGCTAGATTTTCTGAGTTTTGATCCAGTGCCTTAACCACAAACCCATCCTTCTTCTCAATGTTTAACACTGACTAAAGCAACTCTAGAACTGAATACTGTAGCAAATCCCAGTTAACTCTTTCACTGAATGAATCATCTCCCCTACAGACATTGAGTGCCCAGATCTCTAGTAGAAATCAGCAAGCGTGTCAGCAGCGTAGGGCCTTCCAGGATCAGGCCCTTAGTTGTGAAGCGATTTAGCTTGCAATTGCTAGTTCAGAATCATAGTAGACATCAAGGTAATGTATTGCTTGGCTGGAGTTATTGTCTGCAAAACTGATTAATTCATATAAATAAGTAAATCATATACTTGTTTATGCTGGCAGTAAAACATAATGGCCTCTGTTGTATTTAAATTTAAAATGCAAACTTCAACAGAGCTTACTCATGGTGATTGCAAAAGACAGCCTGGTAGAGACATGGTCTTACCATTAATATTGACACAATAAATGGAAATGTATTGTTTTATAGATGCTCAGTAGTACCACTGTAGTTAAGGGTCTGCAAAGATTTCAGTTTTAAGAGTGTGTCATTACAGAAATGAAAATCGGACTGACATTTGGCAGAAGGCATCAGAAAGGGGACATTTTCTGAATATCTTTTTATAAAATGTCTTTGGATTATAGGAGATCCAAATGTTTATAGGAGCAGTCAAGTTTTAGTCTGAAAATATAATATCAAATCCCCAGATATATTTAGTTTATGCAGTAATTTTTATTATGCCTGGCTATATTTTGTCAATAAACTGTAAATAAACTCTGGATTATTATTGAAAAAACACAAACAAATAAGAAAAACCCACCTCATGAAAAGGAACGTAAAGGGCCAAAAGACACAATAAAGAAGGAAAAATATATTCAATGAGTTTGTTAATATGATAAGGGATAACACATTTAACTCTCACTTTCATTTAAATCCACTTAAGAAAATAACATTCAAGATCTGGAAAAGCCTTTAAAATGCATCCCCAACAGCATATTAATAATGACGTTGTTAATATGATAATGAGAGTACATTTTATCACCCTCATTGGCTTATTGTCCATCCAGAGTCCAGTTCTAAAAACTCTTTATCTTACGTTTCCCCCATATCTTTTTGATTTTCATATCCACTATACATCTCCTTCTATCTAGTCCCATCTTCCTGTTAGAGCCTCTGCTATGCCCCATTCACAAGACTTTTCAAAGCTCCGGTGGCATGGCACTTCTACTTGGGAATGCCTCGTTATCTGTAACCCTGCACCACTCTTGTTTGCCACTGAGGGCTTGTCTATATGGCTAGTTAGTGTGCAGCAAGCCAGGGTGTGATTGTACAGCACACTAGCCTGCTGTGCACTAACTAGCCGAGCAGACAAGCCTTATGTTAATTCGTTATAACTATCACCATCAAACTATCCTCTTCTCTTTATCTTATAATTCCCTCTTTTCAGAAAGTGTTTTGTGGATCTGTGCATTGAGGAGACAGTATAGAAATTTGGGCCCAGAGCTTTAGCTAGTGTGAATTGGCATAGCACCTTTGACCGCAACAAAATTACACCAATTTACACCAGCTGAGAATCGGCCCCTACACAATGTTTCAGGGTGTGCATGTGTTTGTGTGCCTTTCTGTGTTTGTTCATGTGAATGTGCAGGTTATTTTTAAATATATTCTATTAATATATTAGAAAACTAAATAAAAGAGATATTTTCTAAAGTTAAGGTGCTTTGAGGCAGAGCCCTCTGGTTCAGTGATAATCAATAAAAATGTATTTGTATATGCAATCTAACCAATAGAATGGTTCACTGTATCTTAACATTAAATTTGAGCAGCCTGACACTTCCATAATTGGTATGACCTCTTTATCATTGCTTTAAGGTGATGACATCTGTATACAATAAGCAGCTGGTGGATGCATCTGTTCCCAGGAGCTATCCCTGTCCAGAACTTTGGTTGACAAACAGAACTGATAAAATGTTCATTATAATTACATTGTTCCCTGCTTTGAGTCTGCAATTCATGGCTTGACTTATCTGGACTTCAAGAAGCCAACATTTGATGACTAATTGGCCAGCTGATTATGTACTTCTGGTGGCCAACATTATTTGCATATCAACTGTGACACTGTCACAATAAGGCAATAAGTGACCACTAAGGGGCACTGTGTTATTCTAAATGTAACATTCAATTTTGCAGTGGATTTGTTGAGTTGGTAACTTTTTGCAGCAAGCTAGTATACTTGGAAATGAAGCATCAGCCCTGGGTTATATTGAGCATGGAAATTTCAGAAACATATGGTTCTCTTGAAAAAAGTCCCTGTCAATAAAACTGCTATTAAATCATTCCAACGAAAAAAACACTTTTTAAATATGATCCATCAGTATTTCAGCACAGTCCTCAGGTAGAAGCAGGCTATATAGTCTAGACCTCTGGCATCACTATTCTCTAGATGTGTTGAATTATTGGGTATTCCTTTGAACATCAGTAAGCCAGGGAAGGTGGCTGTTTAATGGTTCAGTCAACACAAAGCCTTTAACTGTGTTCATCACCAGTCATTGAAAATTTTGACAAGCCCAGTTGGCCTAAGGGGGCATAAAGCATGAAATATCACAGTTTGGGCAGTACGTTCCAACATGCTATGAAATGTAATGGACATGTCACATGGCAGTCCAGAGAGTGAACCAGCTGAGCTTGCTCTATTCAGATTGAATTGAATGGCTGTGCCCCAGGAAATGTCAGCTCAATCTGTTGGAGAACAGGTGCAAACTCTGTTTCAATGCTCTGGTTCCTATCTTTAAAGCATTGCATCTCAGTGGCTTCCCCCTCTCTCAGCACACAGCCATAAAATCTGCACTCCTCAACAATGTCATGGCTAACCAAGACCAGGGTGAAACTCTCAGTGGTCAAAGGCAGGGTTTTCTTAGTGGAACAAAATCCAACTATTGCCACTTTCAATGGACAAGGAAAGATCCATTTCTTTGTGCAGGGCTTCCCTGATAACAGCAACATTTGATACTGAAACAGTCAATGAAATAAAAGTAAAATATTAAAACTCTCCTTTTCCATGATGCCTAAAACAAACTTGACAATGGTTGGCAACTGGTGTGCTGAGGACTACTGCCTATCATGAGGACTAATATTGTCTCATTGTTTCCTTATATTCCCCCATCTGTCTGTTTGTATCCATCTGTTTCATACTTAGATTATAAACTCTTTGGGGTAGGGATCATCTTTTAGTTTTGTGTTTGTACAGAGTCAGGCACAGTGGGGTCATGGTCCATGCCTAGGTTCCTAGGAGCTACCGTACTACAAATAATAAATAATAATAATAAAATAACCACCAGGGAGAAACCAGCATAATGAGGGTGAGATGAAGAGTACTTTCCTTTTGGATAGAAATTTTGCTGTTTTCATTATGTGTATATCACATGGATATTATGGTGATAGGCATATTAAAGGCAGATGGACAGTGATAGGCAGAGAGGGCTCCTTCTTCATTTACAAAGGAAAATAAATATCTTAGTTGGTTTATTTCTGAAAGTACAACCTGGCTGATGACAAATCCCACCATATTGCTGGATTCATTAATTCCTCTTCAAGAGAAGACAGATAAATCTAAGATTTCTTCATCCTTATATTTCATTCTTCAGTCCATCAATGGCTATTAGCCAGGATGGACAGGGAAGGTGTCAGTAGCCTCTGTTTGCCAGAAGCTGGGAATGGGCGATGGGGGATGGATCACTTGGTGATTACCTGTGAAGATAATCACCAGAAGGATATTACCAGAAGAAGAGTTAGAAATCTCATGAAAAAGCCTAATCATGCAAGATATTCTGCCTTATTTGCAGTTCAAAGCTATTCAGATAAGCAAGCATCCAACCTTACCTGAATGGAACTTCTGCACCTTTTGTGATTCACTCATTTTATTCTCTGATCATCTTCCCTTCCCCTCCCCCATGTTTCTTTGTAGTTCTGCTTTTACTATTGAATGGCAATGCAGTTTTGTTAAGTTGGAAGCCATTCTTTTGGCCATATAGCCATACAGAAGGATCCTTCTGACCTGTGCTCAGCTGGGGGTGGACTAGATGACTCATCATAGTTCACGACTCAGCTGGAACTTTACCGATGTATGTCTTGCACTGGACACCCTATATTTCTACCACGACAAAATGTGTTTCTCCAGTGTAACTATTGGTTACCTTTAGGTCCAGGCTAGAATTCTTCATGCTTTAATTTCAGAAATAATATAATTTACTGATGATTTTTGTGTCCTGTCAGTATGAATAAATAAATCAATATAAACAAAGATACTGGGTATCCCCTCCCCACCCCCCACCCCCACCCGCTTGGTCAGGCTCAGGTAAAAGCAATGCATTGAAAAACAAGCATAGAAATTAAACCTATTGGAGGAGGTTGCTTTTGCCTTGCTGGTGAAGAATGACCTAAAAATGGTATCAAGAATGAGAAACAGCAATAAAGGCAATACTAGTTTAAGGATATTCAAGGTTAATACTGAGGCCAGTGTGGGTGGGGAAAAGGAAATTTCAGTGATTTTGTGTCCATCCCACAGCTGAGAGAAAAATATAGCAAATCAATTTTCAGAGGGACTCAAGAAGTCTGTGGAGAAATGAGCAACACCAAAGAGAGTAGTGAAAGCGTGTGAAGGAAAATAACACACAAAACACAAAAGAGGAGGGGAAAATGCTTCCCATTGTAACTGCAGGCAGCAGACAGCGCTCCATGAAGCATCTGCACCTGACTCCCCCAACCAGAGCAAAGACAGAGGGATACGGTTCTTCCCAGCCAGCTCACAGAACAGTAGCCAGAGGCTTCCTTGTTTGACACAGTCAGAGACTGCGCAGAGCAGGGAAAGCTTCATAACCTCTTCTGGAAAGTTCACTGCCAGAAGCAGGGGCGGCTCTATGTATTTTGCCGCCCCAATCACGGCAGTCAGGCGGCTTTCGGCGGCACGCCTGCGGGAGGTCTGGCTGGTAACGCGGATTTGGCCGCATGCCTGCGGAAGGGCCGCCGGTCCCACGCCTTCGGCGTACCCGCCGCCAAATTGCCGCCGAAACCGCGGGACTGGCGGACCTTCCACAGGCACGCCACTGAAGGCAGCCTGACTGCAGCCTTCACAGCGACTGGCAGGCCGCCCCCTGCGGCTTGCCGCCCCAGGCACGCGCTTGGTGCGCTGGTGCCGGGAGCCGCCCCTGGCCAGAAGATAGGTACAAGTAATACTGAGACTCTGGAGAAGTGTTCTGTTTTTATGATTTTGGTTACATGCATGCATTTATTAACATTGTTTTCTAATAAAAATAACTTAAAAAAAACCTTCAGCATTCACACACTGACCCTACAGGAAAACAAAATACTCAATGTTCGGTGTTGGGTTTTTTTATAATCTATAATCACTTTTAAACTAGAGACATAAACATGAGACTGGGGAGTAGGAACTTTGGAATTATGATTCCGGCTCTGACTTGCTGAGTGACAGCATGAAGTTGCAACTTCATTGTTGGAGGATGTGTTGAGATCCGGTTAAAAGTTAGTGTTCATGCCTCAGTTTCCCTACTAGTGAAATCTGGGCTCACTTACATGCTGTACCTCATACAGATGTTGTGAAGGTAATAAATTCATGTCTGTGTAGGACTCTGTATTGCATTTTGAGTGCCTTTACCTAATGGTACCAATCCAGCATATTATTTAATTATGTTCTTATCTTTGAAGTCAATCGGAGTACACACCCGAGCTGGTTGAAAAGTGGGAATATGTTTTTGCAAAAATGTTCAGGAAAAATCATAGAATCATAGGGTTAATGTGTCCCTATTTTGTGAAAAACTTTCCAAATTCATTTTTTGGGGGGAAGCAGGCTGTATAGATGTTCAAAAATTGAATTAATTTTGAGGGTTTTTTTAAATGTGTCTCTGTTTATTTAAGAAAAATATTTAAATTAGCATTTCTGCTACCAACTCTACTGTTCATATACTTACACATGTACAAGTGTAGAGACAGAGTAAACAATATCCAAGAGACCGTCTCAGGAAAGAAAAAAGAAAGGAAACAGCAGACCATCTTCTGAGCTCATGCTGCAAATCTGATAGCACTAATTCAGGATTCAATGAGTCCTGTGATATAGATGAGAATAGGAGCACAATTGCAGAAAGTGAGAGCAGCCTTTTAAAATAGCATAATAAGGTTGCCTTGACCTACCAAATGCACATTTTGGGTTTTATTCTCTCTCTACACCAGTTTAAAGTGTTCATGCTCCTTCATCAGAGTGAGCGAACTTTGTTTTGTCCCATAACTTCTCACCAATTTCAAGCCGAAGAAGGCAATAATACTTTTGTTTGCTATGGTGATTTCCTGTCTGTTAAGTTACATTAGTTGCTAGACTGGAAACAATGTCTCTGGATGCTGATTAGCTAAGAGCATATATTTATGTTGAACATGTTATGTCACATTTCAAGAGCACCATTTTGCATTTTGAATGTCACATTGTGTTACTTAGTGTCACATCACCTCATAAAATGGTGCCATCCAACATAAATATGATGTTACATGAGTAATGTAAGGTCAAACAAGAATTATCAAATAGAAGTGCAGTGTACTTGCCACTGAATGCCAAAATCAACCATGTCATAAACTCCCAGAGGTCACTGAGGTCACAGCAGGCTAAAGTTAAGTTTGATGTAAACTACATACTCCAATTCACATAGCAAGCTTTGCTGATCAAGAGTAGCATTTACACCTTATCAGGAAGAGATTCTGGATGGCATCATCACTTGCTGAAGTAAGCCACTAGCAGCCAAAGGGAAAGTCTGCTCAGACTAAACATCAGAGGGAAATCACCACTTAGATCCCAGTCAGGTCTGAGCAAAATTCAAGTATCAATAGTTAATAGCACCAAAGGCAAGAGATTTCTTGGCATAGATTCACCTTCTTGAAAATGGAGCAATAGATGAAGGTAAACCCATTACAGGTTTAGATAGCAAGTATGTTTAATCTGAAATTAAGCTGATAGAAGTAGAACAGATGGAAATATGTTGGCTCTATATTAAGTGGTGCTGTGAGATCTGTTGTTTTGAGCAAATGTCTTGTCATGTTCGTATGGAAAGCTCCCTTTAGCCCCTGAGCAGACTTCCAGCTGGCCACTCATGTTTAGTACTGCAGCAGTTGTGTTTGGTCCAGGACTGTAGTGAGGCATCTTTCCCTAGGAGGAAGATGGATGAGGTTTACCTCATGCATTCCACATAGGTTAAAGCTTACGTGAAATACAGCTGACATGCTCTATTGACCGGTTCAAGGGGTGAAAAAAAATGTACAGCACACTAATGATGGAAACACTGACAATGTAATCAAAAGCAATAGCCAAATCAAGCACACTCTGCCAGAGTAAAGACCATCAGAAGGCTAGTAACTACACATGAATGAAAGAAAGAGAGTGAATCCACTCCTCACCCTTCCCCAAAATAGGACTAGGATGGGAAATGAACCAAAGACAGTAGTAAGGGCCAAATAACTGGTTGAACTATTCATGCTGAATTATTTATTTATCTGCTTTGGACCTTTTCTCCTACCCAATGATTCTCAATTATTTCTTTGTTCACAGTTGCTGGAGGATGGATTTTTAGACACTTGTTGACCCAATGGGTTGTTCATTAACTGTTTGCAAGAAGTGCCCCTTCCAGCAGCCTCTCTATGGAATTCGCTTTTAGAACTGTGTGATTGGTCATGATGGAATGGTTTCTGTTCATTGATCACATGGTTTCACCTTTCTGAGCGGGAACGGAGACTGAATAAAGCACTGGAGAACTGAATCTGTGTGGGAAGGGTGGGGGAGAGAGAGAAACAGAGAGCTTCAGCAAGGGATGAAGAGGTTGAGGGAATTTTAGTACATTTAAAATCTTTCCCTGACTTCCATTACACGAGAAAAAGCACTGTATATTTGACTATGTGCGTATATCCCAGACACAAGAATATCTTGGTTCCTTTCTGACTGCAGTAGAGATAAATATATAATCCAGATAGACTTTAACTATTTGAACATCTTACCTAGGGCTGTGGTGGATTCTGAGCACTTGAAGACTTTAAATCAAGTCTTTCTAAAGGATACGCTATAGCCAAACAGAAGTTATGGGCTTGATTCAGAAACTACAGGGTTGTGTTACACAGGGACATCAGAGTCAAGGAGTATAATGGTCCCTTTAGCTTTAAAAAAACATGAAATGAGTTTTATGACTATGGAATCTATGGCTCATGGGGAAGCCGCCTTACAAAAACCACAGTAATACACAAAGTACACTAGGGAACTTGTACTGAGGAGTTGTTAGTGCACAGCATGCTGGAGCACGGTGGATTTACATTGCAGCTTGTTATGCACTAACTTTTTGTATGAAAATGCCTTAAGACTGTGCCAGGAAATGTCTGCAAGATGGGGTCCTTTTTTTCAAAAACAACACCTGCATGATATATGCTGAATTCTTTTATCCTTGCTTCATGCTGGATTAGAGTATCTTCTCTTAATGTTATAGTTCAACGTTTATATATTATGTAAGAATATATTAAGGGCCTTTTAGGGATTTATTTGGGTTCTCACTATTGTTACAGAAATATAATTCAACATTACAATCAGTGTCTAGACTCTGCATTAATGGGCACTTCAGAAACGCCTTAGCAGTAGCAATGATAATAGAGAGCCAGACATATATGTATTGTTATTTAACATATTTAAAGACACACACACACACACACACACACACAAAGGGCATGGCACTTACCAGAAAAAAATAAACATAAGGATTTTGCTCTGAAGAGTTTGCAATCAAGATAGTATTTATTTTAAATAAACACAATATGTTTGTGTGCATTATATTTAAGAAGGTGAATTCTTAATGGGTTAGCTATTTCTCCATTCACTTATTATTCACAGAATAAAAACAGCTAAGTGACAGTCATTGGGATGAAGTTCTACTGAGTGGTTCTGATAGTATCATAAACCATTCAGTTCATGAGAAGTCAACACAAAAATCAAGATGGAATTAAACCCCCATAACTGAGCATTTTTCTCTCTTAAAACAACAAACAGCAGCAGTAGCATCACCACTGCATATAGGAAACCAAACCAAACCTCCATCTCTTATCTCTGAATTTCAGAGTGCCAGAATTCTGAATCCGGATTCTGATTACCTACAGCTCTGCCTGGATGAGCTTTGGCGCAGTGACTGCCTTTTCACTGTGTGCGCAATACTGGGGCCTCACTGTGCTACTGCAATAGAAATACAAACACTATGGCTCATAATAAATAAATAAAATTGTCTTTATAATGAGTTTTTATTTTATTATTGTGATTGCATTTACACTGACATTCAAGTCAAGCATGTTAGTCTAAATATCTTAGCTCATTCAATGACTGAGGGAAGGGCATTGCGCACGTCCATGAGGGAACCGGGCAACCCTTATCAATGGATGCAGCCTACAGGATATGATCTACATCTTCTAATAGGCCACAGCAGAAGAACAGAGAGTCACAAAGGCCCACTTATAGTCATTAGCAGCACATACGATCTCTCCACATCTGAAGCGATTGAGCTTTGGCCCACAGATGGCATGGAAGGTCAAAACCAAGTGGCTGGGGTGTTGGATCTGTCATGAGATAGGCACTAGTTGAGTTTCAAGTTCGTTCTTGCCACCTGGTATGCTACCTGGAGGTGATATTGATGTTCTTTAAGGGAACAGATTTAAAGAGATGAAATAAAACCTAGATCTCATCGCCTCTGCACTTTGGGGGCAGTTGAAATCCAGATCTGAATTTGGGCCACTTTTCTTCTGTGTTTCATGGTGCTGAGTCTCCCACTCCATACCTTGAACTGGATCAAACTCTTGCTAGTACACTTTCTCCCAGCCTCTTGCAGGAGCTCTATCTACCTTTTCCCCCCACCTTCCTCTCTTCTTTCACCATTGACAGATAAACTTATCTTCATGGAGCTCTTCATCTCCAAAGCAGCTCTCACTTCTGTTTCAGTGGCTCCTCTTTAGGTTTTGCTTTACTGCTCTGGCAGCTCTCCATTTCACATCAGAAGAGTAACAATCTCCTGTATTGGTCTAGATTGTGATATCACAACCCCTGTTCTGAGTACACAGCAACATTTAGTTGAATTGTCCCAGAAGGAGATCAGAGAACAAATTGTGATCCTGAGAGTTCAAGTTTGTCCCTTGGTTCCCTGCCTTGCTCCAGAGAGAATTAATCTGCTGCTGGACAGCACCAGAAGCAGATCACTTTTTCATCTGCACTGGTTCAGTTCTGTTGGCTAATGCATCGAGTGAAGGTAGGCAAAGCCACGAATGTACACATTCCCCACACTTGCCTAGCAGTGTCCCACCATAGGAGGGGGAGCAGCAGCCCCACAGAGACCATACTGTGATCCACAATGCAGATCATCATCCCTGTACTCCACCATTTGGTCTTACTCCCCCTTACACCTCTGGATGGGTGTATAGTACAAGAAACAGTCTTGTCCATTATTTGTAGCTTAGCGGATTTAACTATGGGTGAAATCTTGACTCCACTGAAGTCAATGGGAGATTTGATAGATCTTATGTCAAAATAAGCTGGGGAATAACATTAACATTCACTAAGCAGTATATACGTTTGGCCATGTCCATATCTTCAAAGTCTTGTTAAATAAATGTATCTGTCCACGTATATTACCTTGCTTTATCTGGGTCATAAATTCCTAAGAGTTTCCAGGAGTCTTTCCTTAGAAAACTATTCCCTTGGGAATAAGACTTGACTTTTTGAAATGTATTCAGTGTGTAGATTCAAGTGTTTTTAAACCAACTAAATCATCATAAAAATGTGTTGTTCATAGTAGGAGACTAGATAGGCAGTAATATGGTGTAAAATCATTTTCATCAGCACTAAATGTCTTCAACACAAGTTACAACATAAATTGATGTAATAGATTTTTGAGGCTCTGCTTATGACAGTTACAATTTGTAACTGGATCAATTCTACATAGAATTAATTTCACAACTTCCTATTCATAGGCTGACATATTTTTCTTTGCACATATTAATATAGTCACAATAATTTAAACAGAGAACTTTTGTTCTACTTGTAATGTTAAAGCATAATGGCCAGCTTGAACTAATAAGGTGCTATGTTGTTACAATCACTACTATAGAAATATATGGTTATGGGAAATATTTTATAGTTGCAAACATTAGACATGTTATGTCATTGTTTGGAGTTTGAAACGTCCACGTATGTCCTAACAAGGGGATGTTGAATACCCAGTGGTAGGGCTCAGATATCATGGTGATGGGTGACTTTCTAAAAATTGAAAGAGGGTTTCAGGGATAGTGTCAGACAAATGTCAAAGCATATAGAAAGTTGTCATTTGATTCTATCAGTGTCTACCTTGAGGTTTTGTAATGGTGTCCATCTTTGTAGTACCAGAATGCCTAACCAAACCATAGTTGTTTATAAAGGCTCATTTAAATGAAATGTTTTGTAAGCAAGAGTAATTTCAGCTAGACGGTGGCAACTTAGGTTGCATTTTCCTTCCTCCTAAAGTGCCTTCTTAAATAGAAAGTATTGATTCCTGTTTTGAGATAAGTAAGCTAAAAACACCGGTATTTCATTTTACTTTGCGTAGACAAAATCATTTTTAAAAGTTGGGGGTGATTCTCAACATGTTTTTGCACCTTTTAAAGTCAGAATCTCAGCTAGTGTTAATTGGTGTAGATCCATTGAGGTCAGTAGTATAATGGCAATTGACATCAGATCCTGTGTTTATTTTACACTGAATGCAATGAATGTGTAACTGATCACAGATCCTGGCCATTCATCTCTGGAGTGCTCTGAGTAGCAGCAGGAAATTTAATTTCAAAAGAGCAGACACTGGGCTAAGCTAATAAGGCTCTCCCATTAGCTGCATTACTGAGCACTTATCTGAAAACAAGAGAATTCAATTCTCCTCCCAACAGTGACTTCAGTAATTTGTTATGAATTGCATAACTAGCATTCTGAGTTTCATCAAAGAGTGTAAGGTGATCACCAATGCAGGCCTCTGTATAGCTCACAAATATCACAGGCCAAGGCATTGGGTATCTTTACATTGATTTCAATGAGATTTGGGTCAGGTCCTTTGGATGAGGACCTTTGTTATAGAACCATACCATGTTCTAAATGAAATCAGAATTGTACTGTACCCACATGAGAATATTAAACACATAGAAACATGAAGGTCTTTACTCTGCAGAACTATTATATTGAGGAATTTACTAGTCATTTGTATTACTAGGATTACTACTGATCATCATCATTGTTCAAGTCCTAAACTCCTCACTCCATTTTTGTAATCCTTATTCATGCTGTAGCAACCTGCATCAAACTTGGAGGGAGGAGCACAAGTTGCAGGAGGGAAGAGTTTAGAGGAGGAACCAGAAGTTGGTGTGCATATGGCCAGAATACTAGTTGCAGCATCTCTGCATGTTGATCTCTTAATAAAAAGCCAGTTTATTTTTAGACACATGGAGTCCTTCATGATATTACCCAGCAAGCATACATGAAACACAGATAATCCCCCATTGGCTTCAATTGGAATCTGCCTGAATAAAGAACAAGTAGAAAATGAGTCAACAGCTAAGAATTCGACCCATTACTAATAAGACTTTCCACTTATGTGATTCCATCTAAGGATCTCAAATTGCTTTGCAAATATTAATGAATGAACTCACACCTGTATGTATCTGTATGGTAGGTCAGTGTTATAATCCCCATTAGAAGATGGGGAAACTGATACATAGAGAAGATATGGGACTGTTCATGTGAATAAATGCTCACCAGCTTCAGTAAAGGTTTCATAATCTAGCCTAAGTGACTTGCCCAAGACTGCACAAGACTGAACACAGACCTGTACTAGCACCACGGCCATCCTGCCTCTCTTCAATAGTCCTGTAAATACTTTCTAACTCCTGGGATGAAGCACTGTACTGAACACATTGAGCCAAATTCACTGAGTTCACAACAGCGTTAATCTGACTTTTTAAATGCCTCAGTGGATTGGGCTTCCACTATCTCCCTTGGGAGGCTATTTCAAAGTCACAGAACAATCATTACTCCAAAGTGCACTGATATATTTCGCTATAAGGCTTAGTTCTTTTGTAATTCAGGGGAGTTTACAGAAGTGGAATTGTTTCCTTGATATTTTTCCTTTAATCAGCATCTAGACATATTTGGTTCTTTTTATAATCTTAGCAAGTCTTTCCCCCCAGTCAGTTAATTGTTCCTCTTACTCATCTGTGAATTTCTTCCAACTTGACTACAACTTTCCAGCAGCATGAGGACTTCAGAAGGAACTGCATTATTCTAGGCATGTCCCTTCCAAAGCTGTAACAAGAGAGGCTCAGTTCTCTGCTCCGAAAAAGGGGTCTGCCTTGTAATACGCTGAGCAGTCTGGTCACAATCCAGTAGACCACTTCTTAGGCACATGTATAACTTTAGGCTTTGCTGAAACAGGGCAAAAGGGCTCAGCATATTGCAGGATCAAATTTATGCTGCTCAAAATCACATTAGCTCACATGATTCCCTTTTACACAAAAAGCCAAGAAAAACAATAAGGTAAAATCTCTTGGGCTACAATGGATTCTGAATATTAATCCCAACCCCCACAGCCAGAAATGGCGGGAGTGCGGAGTGCAGAGCATCTCCAGAGACTCAGCCTAAGCTCTGTGGATCCTGCCCAACTGTGAGGAGGTAGCTTTCTGGTCTCCCCTCTCTCCCTTCCAGCTCCCCACCAACCATTGCAGCGTCAACAGCCAAATGCTGCCAATAACTGCCAGACCCCTTTGGGGCTCTGATTTTTCAGAGGAACCACAGGTTGCTGTCCATGACTTTTCCTGGTGGAGCGGCTGAAGTTGGGAAAGAGCATGCTGCTCAGAGTGGGGCCTCTTACACAGCTTCCTGCCTTGTCCAGTTTTTCTCTGTGGCTGTGACAAATGACTTGCAGAGGCTACAAAGGTAGTTACACAAAAGAGAGGGAAAGGTATCCAGTGTAGCCATTTTTCTCTCACATGCCCTTATGATAGGATTTATTCCTCTCCATGCTGTGCAATTTGCCTCTATTTTCTCCTTATTCCAATACAAGTCCACAGTTGATGGAGCTACACCAATTTACGCCAACAGAGGATCTGACCCCAGGTCTCTTTTGCAGTGCACTATCACCCCTAGGTCTTTTTTGGCATTGCTGCTTTCGAAACTTCACCCTTGTATAGAATATCCATGTTTTGGATAATTTTTCCCATCATATGTATTGTGTTTTCATTTTTCCGGGTCAAATCACTGGTACTTTTATCAAGTCTGAGGAAATAAAAAAGTTGGAATCATTGCTGTAACTAACCAAAAAACATGGAACTGCAATGAGTAGTAAGAAGAGAATACTGGTGACAAATATTATCTTCTCTGGATCCAGTAACATATCCACCAATATTAAGCAGTGTATTAATGTGAAAGTATTGCTTGCAATGATCAGATTGCAATAAAGCAAGATACCCAGTTCAACTTGACAGTTGGGTAAAATTGTGCTTTAATAGTCAACTGCTTGCCTCTTTTCTCTGAGATGTATGGATTTTTTAAGCCTGCAGTGAAATCTCTTTCTTAAGTGCTGTGAGATAACATTCAAAGACCCCAAAATTTCAAAGTAATTTTTCACATTAGTTGTTGCTCTCACGTTAATCCTAAATTGGATTTTTGAAAGTCAGTAAACTGAAATTCGGCAGAATTGTTATTCCCACAGTAATGGCAAAAATCAAGTCAGTGTTAAGATTGTTGATGTGGTTTGTGTATAAGTAATGAATTTAAATGTATTCATTTCAGATTCTAGAACCTGCATAACGTAATATTCTCTATCATCAAAAATTAATAGGGTTGAGGACTTTGCAATATATGTATTGCTAAAGAGGGTAAATATCATGGTGCTCCTATTAAAAATGGCATGAACTCATTTTTTCTCCTACAAGATAATTAAAGAATAAATGCAGCTAAGATGCATACTGACAATTAGAGAATGCCAAGGAATTAGCAGCCAACAAAGGTTGAAGATTTGATGTCAGTAAAGATATTCAATGCAAGGCTTGAGAATCAGCTATATTAGTGATGCTTTAGAAAGCATTGAAACGATCCTACTGTGATTCAGATGGACAAAATAGCTGACACAGGAGGTCACTTCAACCCTGTTATCTATGCAGTAGTATAGATGTGCCACAATTTTCTGATGAGAGGTGTCTATGAGTGCATTTGATGCGATGAAAATTACCACATTACCAACTTGGATAGCAGTAATTGGGTGAAATGGAAAAGGAGGCCTTTTATGTCATAAAAAATGTACACACAGACATGAAGAAATAGGGCAAATTCTGGTCCAGCTGTAGTGATTATAAAAACTCCCGTTGACTTCAATGGGAGCAGAATTTGGCCTAATACCTTTAACTTCAATGGAGGAACTAATTCAATATTCTAAGCAGTAGCTTGGCAATGTATTTTCCAAAGTCCCGTAGCAGTATCTACCACTTCACCACTCTGCATGGAAACAGAGCTGTTGCAGCCCAAATACCCTTGTTGCTTCTTCCACTGGTCATTTTAATTTTGCTAAAAGATTTTTAACTTTTTGGAGCATCTACCAATTGTAGCTTTTATCTATCAGGTATTTTCGACTGATGGATATACATATGAAATATGAATACAGCAGAAGCTGCTAATCCATAATCAGAAATTATCTTTCCTAATGCAATAAGTATAGGTAAAATTCCATAAAGTAATTTCAGAACCAATTGATATATTTCAGAAATTAACATTACTTAGGGATATAAAAACACCCCATTACAATATGAATACAATAGAAAATGTAGGACACAAATAGTGGAAAATATAGTAGCTACAGTAAATTATAAGAAATGTTCTCTAGTTATTATAAATTCATAAACACCATTAATGGATTAGATTCACAAACAAACGTAGGCATGGAACTAGGACTATTTACCTCATCTGAAGAAGTGATCCCTGGAATTGAGTGATCCCTAGACTTGGCCGGGAATGGCGAACTGCAGCCACTGGGTGCTGTGGGCAGCTGTGCCTGCGGACGGTCAATGTAAACAAACTGTCTCGCGGCCCACCAGCAGATTACCCTGAAGGACCGTGTGCGGCCAGCGGGCTGCAGGTTGCCCACCACTGCACTAGACAGCGTCTCCCCTTTGATTCCTGCAACATACTCTAACCAGAGTTTTGGGGCAGATCTATACTGCTTTTCTATCAATATTAGTATTCGTCAAGATTTAAAGATGGGGTATTATCTGTCATGCATCCAGACATTTGGGACGAGGGTCAGAGAATTAAATAATGGGACAGGTGGGAAAGCTTACTCCCCATATGCACAACTCAGAGGGAGAGTGGGTAGTTAGAACTAGAAATGAACCAACAGGAAAGAAATGACTTTTTTTTGGTGTGGTCAGAACTTAGCACTGCTTTTATACAGATGGGCTGGAGATGACTTATACAGATGAGCTGTAACTCAATTATGAATAATCAACTGTAAGCCTTGAATTTATAGTTTTTTCTTATCATATTTCAAATGTCATTGATAATTCAGTCCCAAGATTTAAATTGAAGGCATCATGATAATAATAAAAAATACCTACTGTGCAGTCTGGAGACTGAGTTGACACATTTTAAAGTAGTACAGTGGAAAAGAAAGCTATATCTGATAATTTCCCAGAATGTTTGCATACTTAGCATTGCGAGTGTAGTGGCATGATCTCCTAGGAGTAGAACAAGGTTGATGCAGTAGGGCTTTACAATGATACCTGGGTTTGTCTTAATCACCTAACCAAATGTCTCACTCCCTCAACACCCTTTATCTCGGAGGATATGGGGCCACTGCTGTCTGGTGCTTGCAGATTCAACGTGAGTATCTACTAATTGTATCTGGCACTAAGCAGTGGAAGGAAAGGGCACCAGGAGACTTTCCCCTTTTGAGCATCAGAGAAGCGAGGCACGATCCTGGTCCTTTAACTTCTGAGTTGAAATCCTGGCTCCATTGAAGAAAATAACAGAACTCCCACTGACCTTAATGGGATCAGGCAGGATTTCATCCATAGGGCCCAATCCTACTCCCTTGGAGTCAATGAGAGTCATTGCACTGATTTCAATGAGAGTTCGATCAGGCCGCTGATGCTGAAGGACCAAGATCTCTAGTGTCATAGGAGGCAACAGAAACCCAAAGGACCTGCCTGACCCCCATCTGCACAGGGCCAAGTATCTGAGGAAGGGCAGACTGTACCCTTTCAAAGGGTCTATCGGTGTTTCTGTTTCCAGAGGAGTGTCTCAGAAACACTATCTCTGAGAATTCCTCCTTGGGCACTGCACCACCACACCGGCTCCTAGCATGGGCAGTGGTTTAAATCACAACTTTGCTTTCTGCAGCTCCATGTTTCTGGAATGTCCTTTGTCATGAAGGACCTCAGAAATGGCCACCTTGAAAGTGGGTATAAAATCCCTTTTATTATTAATTTATTCACGACAGGAGGGTTTCAGGAAAACAGCTCAAGATGCACATTCAGCCAAAGTTCCTCAAATACAGACTCTATAGATGTATGTTCAATAATGTGAAGACATTGAAGGTATATGCTCTGCCCCACATCTTGTAGCTTACTTGTGCACATGGGAAATAGCAATTAGCACTTGCTGTATCAAAGCTCTGTTCATCCTCAAAGAGCATATTAAACAGCTTCTCCTCAGAACCCAGTTGTTTGGTAGGGAAATATCGTCATCTTGTTTTCTTCAAATGGGGAAGACGGGACAGAATGATTAATGGGGGCTGATTCTCAGTAGTGCCAAGCACCTACAAATCCAGGTGAAGTCAATGGATGCTGGGAGTGCTCAGCAACTCTGAGCTAATTACCTGAGGCCAAAAAGAGAAGCATTGTTAATGTCAGAATTGGGATTACTCTTCAGGAGAGCAGGAGGGCTAGATGGTGGCATTGCCACAAGCTGTGTGTAGCTGTGATGCCCCACAAGAAGTGCAGAGAAGGAACAGTAAGTATTCTGCTCAGCTTTACTGGTATATTGGGGAGTAAATTTCACATCCACTGCCCAATCATCCAGCCCAGCAGGGAGTAACAGGGGTGCAGCATTCTCTTAGCCCTCTGCAGCTGGATCCAGTGTGCAGGTAGCCTATGGAGGGGCACAAGGAGAAGTCCCTTGTGCACTTGCACATCTCTGTACAGCCCAAGTTACAATCTCAACCTCTGAAAGTTACAAGTGGAAGAACTAAGTTACTGAAAGCTCATCCCACACCTTTCTGCAAGGAGCAAGGTAGAGTTGGGAAAAAATGTTGCACAAAATTTTGAATCCGCTTCTTTTTTCCCTTTAGGCAGTTTAAATATTCAGATTCCCTGCCTGCAGCATCCTGTCAGATTGCATTATGTGGGATTACTTAATATTCAGCGACTGACACAAACTGGTGTAACATGCGGAATGCAGCATAAAGTGCATTCAAAACATTCAAATGAATGAGTTCATTACTTGGGAGCTCACTGGTGGCATCTCCACATGGCTGGGCATGGAGTAGCAGCTCTCTCTATCCACTGGGATCTCTTGCTAGTTGCTACTCCACCTCTGTGGTGGCCTGTCTCTTTCTGCAACTCGACCCTCTGCCCAGGTCACTTCAAAAGTCTCTCCCCTTTGGGGTAATCCGTGAACAAAAGGCAAGGAGAATGAGTACAAATAAACTGAATTAGTAAAAGAGATAGACAGGAAGGCCTCCTCTCAGGGTGTTTCAGGATCTGGCCCTCCCTTCCCTCAGTGAGGAGCCTTTAGACTGTGGCTGTCTGGGAAGCCCCTGCCTTCCCTCAGCCCTCTCTTCAGGAGAGGATGGTTGAAGGACTGTTCTCTTCCCTGGTCTATCAACAAGTGAGCTGTTGTGCTCCCCTTTTATGGTCCTCCTCCCAGCCTGTGCATGTCTTTCAGGTGTGGCAGGACAGAGCTGGATGAGTTCAGAGCAGCTCCTTAACCCCCTCATTGTCTAGTGTGGGGTATACCCCATCACATTACTCCAAAATCTCCTGCTTTGAGAAGCTGTGTTCTTTAGAAATATAATCATGTTTCCTCAGATCAATGGAAAGATCTGGTCTTCAGTTGACAAACATGCACAGGTAATAAACAAGCAGTAGGTACTTGCAATGCTCAGATTCCCTTAGCAGCCAGAAATAAGAGCTTCTTTAATGAGAACAGCTAGGGACAAATTCTCTGCTGGTGTAACTCCTCTGAAGTTAATGGACTTTCAACAGCCATAATTTGGTCCCTAATCTTCATGAGCTGCTGAAAGTTTTAGGAGTTTGATGTCCTTAAAATATCTAATTAAAATGCAGATTTTTGAGTGAAATAAGTCATAACAAAGTCTGGAGGAAATATAGGTTTGTATAATAAAAGTGACGTTTTTAACTGGAGATTTAAGGACTGTCATAAATGAATATCAAACTAGTCTATCTCCTTCTAGCAAATGAGTCTGATCAGTTGGGATTTCAGATGTACTGTTAAGCCTCAAGGCAATGATCATAGTTTCTTTAATCTCAGAAGGGCCAAAATTTGCCCCCACAATTTTTGTGGGTGCAGTTAAGGTTGTTTAGACATCTCAGTACCTGATTTATGATTGAAATCACCTAAACTGTGCTCTCAATTGCAGAGACAAAAAGGGAGACTGGGTTATGGAAATTAGCCAGGTATATGTGAACAAACAAACAAAAAGGACAGATAAAGAGGACAATTGTTCTGAAAATGTGTATATTATCAGTATAATTATTTGTTTTACTGACTACATGGCCTCATTATGCTAGACACTGTACAAACACAATAACAAACAGTCCTTTTCCTGAAGAGCTCGCAATCTAAATAGACAGGGGTGAGGGACAAAGAACTATTATCCCCATTTTGCAGATGGGGAATAGAGGCACAGTCAGATTAAATGACTTGCCCAAGTTCACACAGAAAGTCTATGGCAGAACCAAGAATTGAATCCTGAGTTCTCCGTAGGGTCTATCCATTTATTTTACCAGAAGACCATCCTTCCTCTCAAATTCTTTCATGTTTGGTACATAAATAATGAAGGAACAAACCTACAGAAATCTATACTAAACCATCCTTTATGGTAAATTGAAAAAAATGACAAAGAAGCAATAGGTTTTTTTGCACAGCAAACATATGGGCAAACACATCCACTCACATACCTGGTTCTGACAACTATCCCTAAGATCCACAGCATTATTGCCTTCCCAGAATTATAAGTTTTGGAGAAAGCATTGTCCCCACCTATAAAATAAAATGAATACTGAATTTAAAGTGCTTCTTGCCCTAAGCACTGATGGAGCCTTGTAGCGAGGTGGTGGGATACCCCACACCCCACTGAGGGATGAGCCTCCCCTAGTACCAACGTGGGCGGAGCCAGCGGATCCTGCGCCCGCCCCCCAGAGGTCACGGCGCAGGGCCGGAAGTAGAAAAGCCCCGCTGCAGCCCTCAGTGGAAGGCCAGCCGCCGGAGAGGCCAGAGGCCTGTGGCCTAGCTCCAGGTTGGGGAACGCCGGCAGGCCGGCCTCTTGCCCGCTACCCCGAGGAGCCGCCGGGCCTGCCTCTCGCCCGCTCCCCTGAGGAGCCGCCGGGCCTGCCTCTCGCCCGCTACCCGGAGGAGCCTCCGGGCCTGCCTCTCGCCCGCTACCCTGAGGAGCCGCCGCGCCTGCCTCTCGCCCGCTACCCTGAGGAGCCGCCGCGCCTGCCCTTTGCTGGTTACCCAGAGGAACCGATGGTCCTGAGCCAGGTACCGTACGAGGGGGAGTCTGGAAGTAGCCTGGGGACAGCCGACCCTGGCCTGGCCGCAGCAGGGCCAGAGCCAATGTCAGTGTGTTGCGGTCAGGATCCCCACTGACGCAGCAGCAAGTCTTCTGCCGCTGTTAGGGCCCCGGGCTGGGACGCAGTGGAGTGGGTGGGCCTGCGTCCCCCCTGCCACCCCACTCACGGGTGGCAGTCTCCCCCTCGCACTAGACTGTTTGTGCTGCCCCGCCCTGACCTAGGGCCGGGGCTTATCTTACTATTGGCTCAGCCCCTGCCTAAGGGCCTGAGCACTAGACTGTTTGTGCTGCCCCACCCTGACCTATGGCCTGGGCTTATCTTGGACTATTGGCTCAGCCCCTCCCTAAGGGCCTGAGCCCTGACTCTGGGTTTACTGGCCCACCCCGACCCAGAGGTGGGCCTGTAGCGAGGCGGTGGGATACCCCACAGCCCCACTGAGGGACGAGCCCCGGGCGAGCCCCTCTACACGCCTCAACAGGTTTTGACACACGCTTTCTACTTTTTAAACCCTTTGTTTTTTTCTACAGTCATTTTTTCAGACAGGACCTGCTGACCGAAGCTCCATGTGGTGAAACTGGGTTTTCATAATTGATCTACTGACAAGAGTGAAGATATGCTGAACTCTAAAAATAATGCTCTTTGCTTGGGTCCCTAGCCAGCATAAAATTCATAGCAGGTGTTCCAAATGATAACAAATTTCCAACACGAGGAGCAAAATATATTCATCCCATTTTAGACACTGTGCTCTCAATTCCTGAGACCTGTTCTGGCCCCTCTGCAATATTCCCATGTTGCACAGGGGAAGGAAAGCTGGTGTGTCTCCCTGTTTGGAGATTCCTTTTGCAAGGGGACTCTCTGAGTGATACAGAGACAGCCAACTTCCCTCCCAGCCCCAGCATAAGGGACAAACAGGGAGGCATGGCAAGTAATGTAGAGGGGCAAGGCCAGAAGGAGAAGGATGTGGCCATGGCCTGCAAGACATAATTTAGAGGAGCCCTGAAGCTTTTCCATAGGTCAAGAGTGTTGGAATCCAGAGTTTTGGTTTAGGCCCATTTCTAAACTTGTGTGCATTGCCTGTTATTTCAATGGGGACTTTTTCCTGATTAAAGACAGCAGGAAAAGGTTTATAATAACTTTATAGACTCTGCAAATACAAAATGGCAGATGTAGGACAGGGTGACTGTCATCCATTTAAAGTTCTGGTACTGTTGAAATGAAACTCATTAGGAGAAATACTTATTTTCTAAAACCTTTTTAATACATGATCAGCTTCAGAAATAAACATGTATGTTACCCGATGCTGATCAGTTTGGGGAGTTTATAGTGTGATGTTAATGGCATCTATTAAAGAATTCATTTCTAATTTCTATCTGCCCCTGTCAGAAGCTAGCAAATGTTTTCTAATACTGGGTAATTATCCAATGAGAAATTATTCTTATGATATATCCTGTTCCAGACCTTAGTGAGTGAAGTTTCTTTGGAATAGCCTGAAGAGGCTGTTTCAGGCTTGAAGTAGATTCTCTAGCCCTTTTTCTCATGCCATGAACTAAATCTTCTAGTCAATTGTTATTTCTCTACTCACCCCCAGACTTTCGTAACACCTATTACTCCAGACAATACTGTGCAGTTGGGTAGCTCTATTTCTGAAATTGCAAGCCTGTTTCTGCATACAATAATGCAATCAAAGTATCCAACATCATTAAAACAGCTGAATAGACTGTAAGAAAGATAAATTTGGAGATGGGGGAATGAGCAAGAGCTGAACATTAAAATAAATACTCCAAATCATATCTATGTAACACCCTCATTTTTCAAATATTTTTCTGCACATCTAGTTTTCCAATGGACTGTAGGGTGATTGTCATATAGTTCTATCTTGGTGTGTTACCCATCACAATAAGGAAGACCAGGTGGTGTTTCATTGATTTCAATACAGCTTGATATCAGACACACTTACACAATCTAGTCAGTTATTCATACCCTGCAGTGTTCAGTTCCCAAAGGTGCCATCTTTAAAAGAAACTATTGATCTTTGTCAACATACAGTGACATGTACAAATGAGGAGCAAGCTACCCATTATTCCATCAGTCGTCTCTCGCTTTCCATGCTCTTTAGGAAATTTCCATATCTTTTTTTTTATATCTTAATGTGGTGCATGTGCCAAAGGAAGTTCATCTGTATAACTTGAGACAGCAAAGCCAGGGACAAGATGAGCAGGGAGGAAAATGAAATTATAGGCAAAATACATGAAACTAGATTGAGTTTTACAAGAGAAAATCTCATCAGAGAGACATTTTCTGAGCACAGCTCTGTTTTACACTTCCACTTTTATAGCATTGTTTTATGTTTAATCAGCAACCTCCTGCCGCATGCCTGAGAAATTCAATTCCTTTTTCTGTAGGAAAAATGGACCCTTACTGGTTTTCATTATATTTATACTTTTTTTTTTCCTATGTGTGGACACCTTTATACTGGCTTCTGCAGTGACAACCACTGATGGATGTGAGACTGGTACCGAGGCAGAGATCAACACAGCAGGGTATTATTTCTCCTCTCCATTTTTCCATCCTGAAGACATGACAGTTCTCATACTGCTAGCAGGAGCTGCAACTCCCAAGATTCTTATATATAGAACAGTGGTTAAGCTTTATATTAGGAATGTATGAGCCTTCTTAGGATGAGAAAGACCATATGAAGGCTGATTTGGGGAGGAAGCTCCATCATTCAGATGATATCAGGGAGTCAAAATAAGCCTCCCTTTCTTTATGGAAAGATAGGAGGAGCATAGGGGCTGGAACAAGGGGTGCTGTCGCACCCCCTCATTTGAAGTAGCTTCCAATATATACAGGGTTTAGTTTGGTTCAATGGCTCTCAGCACCCCCACTATAAAAATTGTTCCAGCACCCTGAGGAGGCGGATCCTGAAGCTTATTGTTTCTGTTGCACCATGGGTGAGGAGGTCACAGTATGGAAAAGGTTGAGTACCTCTGTCCAAACTGTAGCTGTTTCCAAATAAATTCCAAGTATTAATTTCAGTTCCTTGGTCCTGTCTCAGATTCCAGTAACTATTTCTTAGCCCAAGCACTATTTTATAACACTAGTTGTGATCTTTTTTTGCTTAACATTTTTTTCAGCAAAAAAAAATTGTCATTTTTGAAGAGTCCATCTTCATAGAGATTTTTCAGATTTTTTGATAAAGGAAAAAAAAAAGTCAAACACCCTCCCCATTTTTTGGATTTTGAAAATGAAGAAGAAAATGCTTCTGTTTTTAGTTTTCAAGTTCTTTCACCACCACCTTTCTCTCCCTTTCTCGCCCGTTCCTCCTCGTTTCCAGCGCCAAAATGAAAAGAAAAATTATGGGGAGGAATGGGGTGGGGGGTTTGCATTAACAACAGTCTCCCCGGCTGGTAGGGAATCATGTTTGCCCCATCCTTTCCCTTCTGCCTGTTCATAAAATCTATATTTTATATGTGTTTATCAAAGTACACGCTTCATTGATCTTTACATAAAAATTCAGCACTAGCAACACAGCTCTCTTGAGTAGCTCAAAACTGAGAAACTGATGTGTTTATGTAAAGGAGGAATAAAAAAGAATTAAGATTCAAAGAGTTTATTAATAAGCTTGGAGAATAACAATGATTTTTAAATGCATGAAGAATAGGCGTTTAAAAATTACAATATCAAGCTAAATCAGTTAAATTTCCTTTAGAAGAGTTGGTCAAAATGGTTCCAAAACTCAACGGTTTTGGTTTGGGCTGATAGTTCTGGCTGGTTCCATCCCTACCATACACTGGATTTGATCAGATGTACAACATGAGCCCTCTACATACCCAAGCAGTGCCTCCAATGTCTATGCTGCTATTTTTAGCAGTGTAGTATCCTGCTACCTCCCTACTGCCAGGGCCTTTCCTCTCTGTCTCCCCCATGCCAGAACTTTTTGCTAACACGTGCAGCTACCCTCCACAGTGTGGATGCAGCCTGCTGTTTACTATGGCATGTAGCTGCACAAACTCTACGAGCAAGTGTAGACAAGGCCTAATAGAAAAATAATAAGCAAAGCCAAAACCTCCCACTCACTCAAACATGCGCGCTAATGTAATCTGCCTGAGAGCAGTAAAGTGACCCTTTCATGTTATGTCAGTTAAGTACAAGAGTGGGCCTGATGTCTAGCATTGAGGTTAATCAGCAAAACCTCACCAGGGTTACAGTGGGAATTGGGAGCAAAGAGATGGCCTCATTAGTCCCTGCCTCTCAGACAAGGGTGGTTGTTGACTTGAAAAATAAGTACCTGTAGCACTTAATCTCCTTCACTTACCACATTTGAGATATAAAAAGAGCTGTATAAGCCCATTAAAACCCAGCAAAATATCAGCCAAAAGACATCAGAACATCCCCTCCCCCGCTCCCTCGCCCCACTGACACACAGTCTTGCTAAACTTTAAGGCTTAGAATAAGATTCGGTTCAGATAAGAACTTTCCTTCATTTTGCAAACTCTAAAAGCTACAAAAAGGTTTTAATAAACTATAAGTAGTGCCTGCTTTGCCCATGTCTAGTGTGTTGGGGCCAGATTTACAAAGCTATTTAGGTGCCTAGAGATGCAGATAGGTGCCAATTGGGATTTACAAAATCATCCAAGTTAGTGATATGTGTATTTACACATCGTTTTTCCATCTCAAATACAGCCTCGCAGTGCTTCAGAACCAACCCATATATGAAACCATTAAATTTCCTGCCCTATTACCCAATCAGTAATTGCGTACTACGAGCCTGTAGAGTGTGTATCTTTTCATGTCATCTGTTGTGCATGCTGAATCTAAGCACAAAAACAAGTATGTCAATTATCAAGATCACTGAATATTAATAAAAAAATTCTAGATGCCAAGTTTCAAATTGAGCCTGCAGCAGCACTCACCATTAATCATCCAATCCCGTAGCCTATTTTATGCATATAACAATTTATGGTAACATAGAAAGTCAATACCTGTTTTAAATGGTTCACTGAACCACTAAAATATGACACTATCTCTCAGTTATTGTTTGTCCTGCTAGTTTTTCAATCAGAGATAATTCTGTCAGTGTAGCATGTAATTATTTGAAAACAAAATGTATGAATGTTTGTGTCATTCAAACCTTATTCTACAGATACAGGATGTGTACAGTTCTGCCCTTTAAAATTCCCCCTTTCCCACAGTGTCTCCTTTATAGGACTTCAGTGGAATTCACCCTGAAAGCCAAGAGGAATTTTAAAGGGCCAGATATTTATATTGATCAGGGGGAAGGGATAGCTCAGTGGTTTCAGCATTGGCCTACTAAACCCAGGGTTGTGAGTTCAATCCTTGAAGGGGCCACTTAGGGATCTGGGGCAAAATTGGTCCTGCTAGTGAAGGCAGGGGGCTGGACTCAATGACCCTTTGGGGTCCCTTCCAGCTCTATGAGATAGGTATATCTCCATATATTATATTATTTTTTATCTGTATGTCTTGTTTTCTGGAGTGACTCAGAGAAAATTACTGTGCATTATTATTATGTGTATAATGGCAGTGCCCAGCACGTGCTAGGTGTTGCACACAAAGGAAGACAGCCCATATTCTAAATAGCTTGCCCAGGGCTGACTTTAGATATCTGAACTACCTACGGTAGAGGCAGGATGTCTCTGCATTACCCCCGGGGCAGCACTGGAAGGACTGTTCTGCAGTGAAACAATGCACGCTGAGCCTCCCTTGCTTTATTGTGGAAGGAGTAATTTCCTATAGTTGTCGCATGTTTTCCCAGTTAGCACTTGGTGGTTGTACAATGTACAGGAACCCACGTCTGCACCTACTCTTCATCCCTCCCCACCAACTTCCTGAGCAGTTGCATGTGCGTGTGTAGGAGGCATCCTTTTTCCCTCCTACTCCACTGCATATAGGCTTGGACACAGTCTAGCTTTAAGACAACTAGCAATAGATAAAGGAAGGGGCAAAGATACAACATTGGTCTGTGCTATACTGCGCCTAGCACTATGGGATCCTGGCCTATCACTGGGGCTCCGAGGTGCTACCATAGCTCCAATATATTAACAAAAACAAGAAGAAATGGTGGACAGGGGCTATATAATCTCATTTCTGAACACCAGGTTTTCCTTGTCAGTTTGCATTCATGCCTCCCTCCCACCCACCTTGATTTGTTGTTTTAATTTTTGCTTACTTTGTGCTCTTTGAAGTCCTCTATCTTTTTGGGTTTTTTTTTTTTTGTATTTTAAGAGTCTTGATTGACAATCGAGGGGGGTATGTTGTCAGACATCACCCCTATTTTGCATTCTTAATGTGTAGGTGATAATTGGATTATTCATATTCTCTGAAGGACTCAGATATGGTCCAAACAACTCTTGATGAAGGTAGTCGAACAGCTGTTTTTTGTTTACAGTAGGCCTCTTTCTTTATTGGTCTCGTCTGTCTCTCCCTTTTCTCTCCCCTGCCCCCTTCATTTGTACAGTACATTCTGTTCATGAGCTGTGCCTGGTCTGGAAGCTAGAGAGAATAGTATGGAGGAGAATAACAATGATATGGCCTACAGCATTTTGTTCATGTGTATATCCGTTCAGAATAGACGCTAACACACAAGCAAGTTTTTCTAGTCCCACACATTCCTCTCTTTCAATTCTTCCACTCGGAAGTTTGATTTTCTACCCCTGTGACTGCAGAAGCGCTTCCACCGGCTTCAGGTTCACTTTCCATTTTTTATTCCATTTGAATCTGATAAGGGCAGTAAAGGGCACTAGCTCCCATCATCACCTCTAGCTTCCTTGACTCTCCTGACACCCAGGAATTAGCTCCTCTTACTCTGACTGTTGCAATTCCCTTCTCTCTGGCTTACACAAATCTCAGCTTTCCAGTCTCAACAAGAATTTAAAAAAAAATCATATTTGTGTACGTTATTCTGATATCCCAATTTCCCCTATGGTAATACTGCATACATCAGAATGTCAGGTGTGTGAACCAGCTCCTACCACCATTACTCACATTATCCCTGATCCAAAGTCCACTTTTATTGACTATAATTTGGATCAGACCAATGGAGTAATTATTTGACTCTGAAAGTACTCCCATTTAAATTAATAGGGCTAATCAGTGAGTAAAGGTGACAAAATCTGGCCTGATGTCTTTTAGTGGGCATATGACTACAAGTTACCAATACCCAAATTCACTAATGCCTATATGAATGTAGAATTGCCATATTTGCCATTCAAAATTCAACTCAGTTTATTCTGCAACACTGTGCCATGAATTCTAAGAATGGAGTCCTGGCTATCACACCAAGAACAAGTTTTTTTATAGCTGCACATGCAAAGACACCCAGCCACTTTTGCAAATTCCTGATGAACACAGCCCCAACATTTACATGTAATAGCCTCATTTTGATTACATGAGCATATAACGACATGCATGTGAATATCCTTCTTTGTGCAAGTTTGTAAACTGGGGCCCAAAGAGCAATGCTGGTCAAATACTTGATCCTTGAAAAACATGTTCAATAGTCCTTCTATGCCCATCATTTTATGGCATAAAACAATTATACAGTGTCATTTTTTTCCTCTCGTACCATAAAATGAATTGGCACAAAGAGTCCATGACACTAGAAACTGTGCTGTTGTGCCTTTTCCTTTTACAACATGTCCATGTGTGAGCAGTGCTGAAAATCTGAAAAGGAAGAGAGACAACTGAGAAGCAAACTGAAAAATACGACCAGCTGTGTCTGCTCATTTCTCTTGCTAGTAGTCTCAGTCTGTTGGCCACCCAGCCACTTTGTTTACTTGGCTGTTTCACCTCTAAATTGCATTTCAGTATTGATGGCCCCAGGTTTCAGCTGTCCTCCTTTTGACTGATACTTATGCAGCAGATGGTGCAAATGACCCATCTTTTATTTTCTGGATGAATTCATAAAGCCCTGCCAGGCTGCTAACTTCTTTGTTGCTAGTTGTACCTTATGTTACCAATGATTGGTTCAGAGAGTGACTGCCTCAGGATAATTCAAATAGAACTCATCAAAGCAACACTGGAATAAAGCTTTGCAGCTTTATTTTTCCCTGGTTTACATCCTGGAGTCTTGTCTGTCCCACAGGATGGCCATCCTTTCAGAGCAGATCTTTCAGAAACAGAGGCGTATGTCATTGCTATCTCTTCCTTTCCTTCCCAAGTGTTCTTTAGAGAGTGATTTTACTTATGTAGACTTGCTGTGTGAGAACCACCTTACGGGTCTGGCTCAGAAGATGGTGTGCAGATGTCTCCAGACCCCAGTAACAATCTCATAACTAGAGCTGGTCAGAAAACAGGGGTGAGGAGGTGTCACAAATCTGTGCTTGGCTGAGCTGTCACTTCAGGAGCTCTGTGGGGAGCATAAGCCTGTAGGCCAATTACCCCTACCCTAGCAGGTGCCATGGGCACGTCTCCCTCTAGTAGGTTGGTGCTCAACCCACCAGCTGAAGCCTCCGGGCTGTTTCCTTCCCCAGTCAGTTTTCAAGGTGAAGCAAAAACAAAAACAGTCCTCATTCAGCAAATGAGGTTAAATAAAAGTATGAAGGATAAGAAAAAGAAAATCTGTAGGCAGCTTCAGTCAGGATATTGGCCTCTCTAACTCAAAGGGCTTTGAAAGTATTATAATCCCCTTCAGCAGTCACTGGGGCTTCAGTACAAGTCTCAGTCTCAGTACAAGTCTCAGTCTCATTCCGTGTCCTCCTTCCACAAGGGAAGGCATTCTGTTAGCTGTCAGCCTCTCTAGCTGGGAAGCACAGCAGCCAATTTCCTCCCAGCCCTGCCCCCATCTAAGATGTATCCGGTCACAGTGGGGTTCATGGCAAATTTTGACTTTTTGTTGGAAAAAAATATCAAGTTTTCAGGTGGAACCCGCCCCAAAATTTCAGATTTTGGCTGAAAAATTTTCAACTTTTTTTTAAAAGAAAAGTCAAAAGTTTCCATGAACATCTTTGCTTTGTTAGAAACCTAATTTTCTATTGAAGAATGGTTTTGATGGAAAACTTTTGACCAGCCGTACTCATGGAGGTGAGCCCACTGAGAATTCTTCTGTCCTGAAGGCAAAAGTTTCATGTCTACCTTAACCCTAACTAGGACTGTTCCCTTGAATCTAAGCTCTGTAGTTCAGTTAAATTTATTCCTCAGCATCCATAGACAGTGACACTGATAAGCAATGCCAAACCAGCAGAGGGTAGATACTATCAGTACCTCTCACCTAATGTCTGTCTCAACTGGGTGTATGAAGGCCCATCAGCTGAAGCTATGTACAGTAATTAGAATGGAAACCAAAAACCTGATATCTGAGGGGAGTAGTTTTTAGTTTGATTTCCATTTTGTGAAATTAGTCCAATTTTATCATGAACTTGTCAATGGTGGTGGTGTTTCGCTTTAAAATATGAGTTCCTTCCAAATCCCTGGGGGAATTGTCCATCTGCTTTTAGCAGAGGAAAGGGAGACAACCCTCCCCTCTCCAACCCATCCCCAATCCCCACTACACACACACTCACTATAAATCCCGAAAATAGACTAATCATATGGTTAAAGTTACGTATGAGATTAAGCAACTTGATGATTAGGGCCTATATTTTGAGCCTCTGCCTCCATTTTTGCATTCCCACATAGGGTCATGCAACTGACAGAGCCTGCAAATTGGAGCATTCGCCCATATCTAAACAATCATGTTCTATTTTGCTTGCACATCTCAGGGAGTCTATGAATGACACACTTCGTGTGCACAATTATTTGTATGTTCAAAAGTAGACCTGCAAAACTGAAGACTTGATTGAATCTGGTCAATAATTTGGACCATGAACACCCTTAAAGAAACGCATTAATTGCATATAAATTCCTATGATTCTTTTAATTGTGAATTATCTTTCTCTTTATTTATTCTGAATGCTTGCATATTTGAGTTGATTAATGTAGGATATGGGAGTGATATTCACTCTTACTGATATGACTGGAACAAACAGAAGCACAGAAAACTTGAAATGCTGGCATCCATTGGCTGTGTTTGCATAGTGAATATAAATTACTAGCTTTGGGGAAGCACTATGTTATTGCCTATTGCAGTATTTTTATTTTTCATCCTGTAATTAGCCAGAAGGGCTACATAGGATTGCATTTGTAAGATGTCCTGTAAAAAATATAAATGTAATGGTGTGATTGTGTCTTCAATTTATGAGACATCATTAGAGCAAAGCACCTAATCAGGATTTTCAAAATAGGCTGCAAAGGAGATATGACAAGTGTTTTCTCTCTCCACAACAGATTACCCTTAAATTCGTTTTAAAAAAAACCTTGAGATATAATTTTTCAGCAGAATAAAACATTAGAATAATACCCATTATTTACAGCAATGTCCTAGGAGGAAGCTTTAATTATAACATCCAATGATGTTGCAAAATACAGCAGGTTCCTAAAATATGACTATCCATTAAGTATATAATCCAAGATGTACTTGGTCAATTCTGCAAACTGCTGAGTGCTCTGGCTCTGATCCAGCACACTAATTAAGTACATGATTGTTTTTAAGAAGGTAAGTTAGTCACTTTAACTCAAATTGTTCTATCTTAGGTACTTGTTTTGACCCCCATGTTTGTAATATTTGTGCACCTTACAATCTTCAATGTATTTATCTTCACAACATTCCTATGAGGTAGGGAAGTGTTATTATCCTCATTTTACTGAGGGGAAACTGAGACATAGAGACTTGCCATGGGGGACACAGGAAGTCTCTGACAGAGCAGGAATTTGAACCCAGCACTCCCAACTGGTAGGCAAATGCCCTATCCACTTGGCCCTATTTCCTCAGTTCTACTCACCTGCTTAAAGTTAAGCACATGCTAGATCTGGGCAAGAAACTTCCACGTTTTGCAGGATTGAGCCCATAGACAGGGCAGAGCTAGGAAAAGGGCAAATTGAAAATCTCCCCTTAAATGCATGTTTATAAGGAAAAAAGGGCAGTTAGGGGCTCAACTCCCATTGAAAATCAATGAGTGTGGGGGCACTTAACTTTCCTCTGTGTGGTTTAAAGTCGCCTCCATTTTAAATAGTGGTAAAGATTTCCCCCCATCAGGGCCGGTGCAACCATTAGGCAAACTAGGCAGTTGCCTAGGGCGCCGAGTGGTTGTGGGGCACCCTGGATTTTTCCTCCCTCCCCTCCTTCCCCTTACACAGAGTGCGACGCAGCTGATTGGGTGCCTGGGCTGATTGAGCCGCTCCCATTGGCCTCCAGCAGGCAGAGTCCCTCCCCCGCTCCCCCCCTCCCCTTGCCTCAGCGTCACGTCGGCAGCAGGCTGCGGGGGAGGGGCTGTGGGCTCCCCAGCCGGTTTGTTTTGTGCTACACGTGGAGTCAGCGGCTGGAGCGGCCTGGTGGTAATGGGGTCCGGGGGGCTCTCACGGGGCGGGGGAGGGTTGGGAGTTCTGGGGGGGGCTGTCAGGGGGCTGGGGGAGGGTTGGGAGTTCTGGTGGGGGCTGTAACGGGGCGGGGGAGGCTTGGATGAGCTGGGAGTTCTGGGGGGGCTGTCAGGGGGCGGGGGAGGGTTGGATGAGTTGGGAGTTCTGGGGGGGCTGTCAGGGAGTGGGGGGATGGTTGGATGAGTTGGGAGTTCTGGGGGGGCTGTCAGGGGGAGGGTTGGATGAGCTGGGAGTTCTGGGGGGGCTGTCAGGGGGAGGGTTGAATGGGTTGGGAGTTCAGGGGGGGCTGTCAGGGGACGGGGGGAGGGTTGGATGAGTTGGGAGTTCTGGGGGGGCCCTCAGGGGGCAGGGGTGAGGAGAGGGATCGGAGCAGTCAGGGAGCAGGGGGAGGGTTGGATGGGTTGGGAGTTCTGGGGGCCCTGTCAGGGGGCGGGGAGCGGTTGGATGGGGCGTGGGAGTCCCAGGGGTCTGTCTGGGGGCAGGGGTGTGGA